>OU015535.1:22956650-23520972 GCA_907165065.1 Caprimulgus europaeus | reverse complement strand
AGAGCAGAGCCGAGCAGAGCCGAGCAGAGCCGAGCAGAGCCGAGCAGAGCCGAGCAGAGCCGAGCAGAGCCGAGCAGAGCCGAGCAGAGCCGAGCAGAGCCGAGCAGAGCGCGGGCGGAGGGAGAGGGGACGCCCCGGGGCAGAGCGCGCCGATGCGCAGGGCGGAGCACGGCAGCGGCTGAGCAGCGGCCCCGGAGAGGGACCCTCCGACCACCGCCGCCGCACTCGCCTTACCTGCGGATCGCCGCCTCCATCGCGCCGTCCCCGCAGCCGCCCGGTTCGGTTCGGTTCCGTTCCGTTTCGCCCCGCTTTGCACGGCACCGCATGGCCCTCGCGGCGGCCGGAAAAGAGGCGGGAACTTCCGGTGCCGGGACCAAAGACAAAGTCGTGCCCCCGCCCCTCCCGCCCCAGCCCCGCCCCGCCCCTCCCGCCCCAGCCCCGCCCTGCCGCCGTGCCGCACCGATCCCGGGCGGCGGTTCCCCAGGGGCAGCAGCGGCGCTGCAGTTCCGCGTTTCGCGGACCCAGAGCCCGCGGGGCGGCAGCGGCGTTTCCTGACCGGGAGGCAGCAGCGATCACGGCGTCACCACCCCCCAGCCACCGCAGCGGGATGGCGCTCGGGGGCGGCACCGCGCATGCGCGACACTGACGCGTTTTGTTGTTTTCGTTGCCAGGCAACAGCTGAAAACAAAATAACGCTACTGCGCCTGCGCCGAAGCAGAGCTGCAGTATCTGAAATTATGCACCAGGTGGCAGCAGCGAGCGCCCCAGAACCCGGATGTGCGGCAGCGACCTACAGCACCGAGCTGTGCCCGCCAGTCCGAGAACCCGTTCTGCTGAGCCGCGCGTGGCCGCCGGGCTGCAGTGCCTCGCTTCGGACACGAGATGGCGGCAGCAGCACACAGACGCCGCCCTTTGCCTCTCCCCGCTCCCGCGGCCCGGGGGCTGCTCCTGCCCCTTCCCCAAAACCCGTTCCCCGGGAGGAGAAGCAGCAGCACCGCCCTTCCGAGCAGCGCCCGGGGGTTTGTTCTGCCCCGGAGCAAACCCCGGGGCTTGCTGCATGGCTGCGTGTGGCAGCGGGGCTGCCACAGTGGCAGCAGCGAGGCCCTGGAGAAATTTCAAAAAGAAATGAGAGATTTCAAAAGAGGGATCTCAACAAAAAAATAGGATTTCTTTTCAAAAGGAAATGAGGCAGCAGAGCTGGCATCCTCGAGGCAGGAGAGAAGACACTGAAAGCCGCTCTGTGTGTATGTTCAGAAGGAGACAGCACATCCGAGTGGAGCAGATGCCAGTGGCCCATCTGCAGACGAGCGATACGCCCGTGATCCCCGGGCTCTGCTCTGGGATTTGCCCCTTTCCTCCCCTCTGTGCTACCGGCCATCTGCTCTCCCACTCCTGCAGATGCTCCTCCACGAGGCTTCCTGGGCCAGGCTTGGCACTGAGAGACACTGCACACTGGGACTGACTGCCCTGCCCTCCAGCCTGCAAAGCACTGGGACATGGAACAGGGACAGCTCTCAGGCACTTTGGGGCTGAGATTCCTCTTGTTTGGGGGGATCTCCCCATCACCCCTCTCTTGCCCCATGCACCTGCTCCTTCTCACCAAAGTATAAAAATACCAGCATCAGTTTTCTTAGTATTTAATTTTGGCATTTGTTTGGGGTTTTTTTTACTATTTCTAAAATGCTTTCACCAAATCCAAGTGTGTGCTCCATTGAACTGCTGTTTCGTTGTGCAAACTACTGTGGACTTTGACTTCCAAGTTCATCTGCTTCACCTTCCTGCCCTTCCCCTCGCAAACGCCTCCGGTTTCCCTCAATACATTAAGGTCCCTCACGGTGCAGTACCGGCTGTCCAGGGCCCTTGCCGTGCCCCGGGACAGCTCCACCGTGGTGTGCAGGGGATGCTCCTCCGGGCCAGCTCTGGCAGCCTCTCGCTTCCTCCTCCACAGATTCCCACACTTCGGGTGAGCCGCCCGCCCCAGCCTGCACAGGCCTCCCGGGCTCCCGTCCCCAGTGACAAGGACCCGGTGTCAGCGTCTCCTGCCTGTCCCACACCGACTCTGCTGCTGTCCCGAAGCCGCTGCAGCCTCGCCAGTGCAGGGTGAACAATGGAGGCAATGGCACTAACGCAGGACATTCAGCTCCCAGAGGCTGCTCAGAGGAGCATGGCAGCAGCAAAGGGAGGTGCCTGAACCTGCCCAGGTCACCCAGCCCCATTCTCCAGACACCCAAGCCCCGCTGCCCAGGAACCCGGGCTCTGTCAGGCCCCAAGCCCTCCCCAGCCTCAGGTCTGGGTCGCTTCTCCCACTGCCCCAGACGCTTCTCAGCAGGAAGGACACGTGGTGGCTTCGGGATGGGACCCCTTCCTTAGGGCCTGCGCCCTGCCCGCGGCCACAGCCGCTGCCGGAGGAGGAGGAGGGAGCGGGAGCAGCAGAGCTGGAGGCCGGACGCGCCCCAGTGGGTCCGGTGGGACCCACACGTCACCGGCTGCGCGAGGCACCGCGGGCTTCCAGCAGCTCCGACCCGACCCAAACGCAGTATCGAAAACATCCATTCTCATTGGTTCATGGTGCGCAGCCAATAGGAAGCCTCAGAGCAACCCTCGACCAATAGGAGGTGGCGTTTACGATCCCCCCTGCCTCCATTCCCACTCGCCGGAGAGTCTCGGGGACCGTGACGGGGCAGAGCTGGAAGAAACGAGGTAAAGTAAAATAGGACGAACCAACCCATAATCAACCTCAAAGATTCATCTGCAGAAGCTGCGCTCTAGGCAGAACAAAAGAAAAAATAAAATAGACTTTATTTGAAAAAACAAAATGCCTTTTATTCCAAGAAACGCCTGGAACACACCTTTCACTAAGTTTTCGAGACATAAATGTTGTGTTTCATGAATTCTTTGTTGTTTCAAGCATTTATCAGTCATTTCCAAGAGAGATCGCAGCCTGCAAGAAGCCTTAGCAGCAGATGGAGAAACCAGGGCTGCACTAGATACAAATATTTCTCCAGAGATTGTTCTTTCTCTTTATTTCTGATACTTACATATAAAAATAGAAAGAATTTCTTTGATGGACTTGAACTGAACCAATTGGGAAAGATGACATAGTTTAAAATACACACAAGCTAAATGTCATGACTTAAGTTGTTCTCAGAAGCGCAAAGGTGAGCAGACAGGAAGATTATTCAAGAAGATCAGTGAATACAGTGACCAGAGTGGGACCAGCGGCTGCAACTTCTCAAGATGCACTGAGACGAGACGAGAAGAATCAGCTGCGCTTGAAGTCCTCTGTGGACTTTTATAGAATTTTAAATGAATGAGAAACTTGGAACTGAGGGTTCATGGGAAAACACCGAGAACTTTGAGAAGAATATCTATTGCATAATGGTACATTTAGCATATAGAGAGGTCCCGAAGCGGCTTTGGGACAGCAGAGCTGGAGGCTGGACGCGCCCCGGCGGGTCCGGTGGGACCCACACGTCACCGGCTGCGGGAGGCACCGCAGGCTTCCAGCAGCTCCGACCCGCCCCAAACGCAGAATCGAAAAAATCCATTCTCATTGGTTCATGGGGCGCAGCCAATAGGAAACCTCAGCGCGTCTCTCGACCAATAGGAGGTGGCGCTTCTGATCCCCGCTGCCTCCATTCCCACTTCGCTCGGTGGCCTCAAGGACAGTGATGGGGCAGAGCCTGGAGAAATCAGATAAAGCAAAACAGGAGAAACCAACCCCAAATAAACCTGGAAGTTCCATGTCTGGTAGCTGCTTTCTAGGTTACAAGAAAGAAAACATTAAAAAAAAAAAAAAAGACTTTATTGTAAAACACAAAAATGTCTTTTTCCAGGAAAT
This sequence comes from Caprimulgus europaeus, assembly GCA_907165065.1. The sequence goes on along the minus strand of OU015535.1, from coordinate 23,517,131 downwards.
GCCTGGAACACACCTTTAATTCTTCAAGAGATAAATTTTGTGTTTCATCAATTCTTTGTTGTTTCAAGTATTTATCAGCCATTTCCAAGAATTTTTTATGCTCAGGCATGGTCCCTCCATGTCTGGGTCTTGTGCTCCAGAACACACCCTTTCCTCCCTCCCTAGGCAAAGAAAATCCTGTTTTCTTAGGATTTTACTAAACAGCTCTGGTTTTACCTAGTGGACTTCCTTTTTTGGTTTGTTGGGGCTTTTTTAGGGTTTGTTTTGTTTTGTCTTTCCAGCTTATCATTTTCTCCCCAGTTATTACATGAATCAAATCTCAATCCCTAGCTCAGATGACAGAAAAGACCCCAAAAACCCCTTTTCTACCTTACTGTGCACCAAGAGAATGACAAAGATGGGAGGAAGAGTCAGGAGAACTACAGGGAAGGCAGAGATTAATCAGTATTTTGCTGATGCCTCTGAACTGGACTTAAATCCCAGGCTTATTTTGGGGGGGGTCTTTTAACACCTCAACTATCCAAATATTTTCTTTATTCTCCTTCCGAATAAAGCAGAAATCTGAATTCTCTGGGGGGTGGGGATGATTAAAATGATCCAAATGAGACAGTGACTCGCGTGCCTCAAGGAGAACTAATCATCAATGAGGATAACCCAAAGGGTCTGAAATGAGACTGTTTAGAGCAGAAAGTCCACCTGCTGAGAGACAAACATTTACTCCTGAGGGAACTGCTAGAAAAAACGGGGTTTTTTTTCTCTCTACAAACCCTCCTCAGCTGGTTTTTGTTCTCAAATTAGAGAAGTATTAAAAAAACCAAAACCCTCAGCAAGGGAGGAGAAGGATGTTAGGAGAAGAATGTGGACAAAAGTGCTGATGTTGTGAGTTGCTGCTGGAGCCCAAGGCCGTTGTGTTTGGCTGGTTCTCAGCTGCATTGGGACTGGGAGGGAGAAGCACAGTGAACAGCAAACCCCAGAACTGGCACTGGGATGTGCCAGGGAAATACTCCAGATGGTATCAGGTCATGTCAGTACATTAACAAGGGTTGAGCAGCAAGGGGGGGATTCTCCCAGGAATTGCTCGGGCTCGCTTTCCCGGGATTGCGGTTTTGGGTTCGGGTTCCTTTTCGCTCCTGCGGGATCGTTATCAGTGGGTGGGGAGCAGTTCTACTGTGCACCACTCAGATAGATAGAGTTGTTTGCATTACTCCTCTTATTATTCTTATTTTCATTTTATTTTTACTTTAATTATTAAATTGTTCTTATCTTACCTACAAGTCTGCTCACCTTTACCTCTCCAGCCTTTTTTCCAGGAAATGCCTGGAAGGCACCTTTCATTAAGTTATCAAGAGATAAATTTTGTGTTTCATTATTTCTTTGTTGTTTCAACTACTTATCAGCCATTTCCAAGAGGGATCTCAGCCTGCAAGAAGCCTCAGCAGCAGATGGAGAAGCCAGGGCTGCAGTAGATAAAAATATTTCTCCGGAAACTGTTTTTCTGTGTATTTCTGTTAAGTATATATAAGAACATATGGGCTACAGGACAGGGAGGGAGGAATGAACAAAGTAGCGATCTGGAACCAGGCAGAGAGAAATGAAGAAAGAAAAAAATAGCAACAGGGCAGAGAAAGAGAGGAAGAGAAAAACGGGAATCTGGAGCCACAGAGAGACAGTGAAAGAAAATGACAGCGATGGGCTACAGGGAGGAGAGGGAGGAATGAAAAGATAGGGACAAAGACCCGCATGCAGCATGACACACACACAGGAAGTGCAGCAACAGCTGGAGGGCAGGGATGCGGGAATTAAAACACAGGACCAGCGAGCCAGAGGTGGCGGGGGGAAGATGGGCTACAGAGAAGGGAAGGAGCAATTAAAAACTTGGTATCCAGAGCCAGAGAGAGAGATGGAGAAAGATGACACTGAAAAATACCAGAGAGAAACAGAAAAAGAAAAGGCCACAATGGGCTCCAACACAGGAAGGGACTGGGAGCCAGCCAGAGAGAGGTGGGGAAAGGGAAGAGAACATCAGGCTGCACAGTGGCAGGGAGCCGAGCAGAGTGACTGGGAAGGGGGAAATAGAGAGAGGGAAGAATTAGGAATTAGAGACAGGGAGCTGGATTAAAAGTCAGAGAAAGAAAAAAAGCTGCGGTGGGATACCCAGGAGAAAAGGAAAGTTTGAAAATGGGGATGGCGAGATGGACAGAGAGGGAGGGAGAAAGGAAAGAAGCCACAGGCGATGCAGCAGAGAGGGAGGAATGAAGAAAGAGGGACAGGGAGCCAGACAAACTGAGATGGGGGAAGAAAAATAGCAAAGGGCTACTAGGTAAAGAGACAAAATTTTGAAAAGCAGAGAGGGAGGAACGCAAAAATAGCAGCCAGGAGCTGGACAGAGAGAGATGGAGAAGGATAAAGTAGCCATGGGCTACAGGGCAGAGAGAGGGGAAAATTAAATGATGGGGATAGAGAGCCACACAGAATGAGATGAAGAAAGGAGGCACAGGGGAACAAAAACCAAAATAAAAATAAACAAAAACCCGAACAAAATACAGAAAAAAAAACACGTGAGAGAGACCCAGCCAGGGGAGAGGCAGGGAGGGACTGGGACGCACAAGACGGGCACCAAGGCCCCAAGGACCCGGGACTCACCGCAGCTCTCGCTCTTGGTGCTGCCAAGAGAATTTGCCAGTTCAGACGCTTCTTTCTCCTTTTCCCCTCCCTTCCTCTTCTGTAACTCCAGTCGCTTGGCTGTCCTCCACCCAAGAGAGCACACACAGGTCTCTTAGGGCTCTGACAAGACCAGGCTCCCTAGACACGTAGCCTGGCTCACTCGTGCGCTACGCAGCCACACCGCGCTGTTGGTGACGCGTACGGACCCTGCGCTGCACGCTGGCAGTCTGGCCTGCTGCCAGCTACAGAGAGGCTTACAACAGCACATCTGAAAATACAAAAATCCCAAATTATATTTCAGCATATTAAAAAAAATAATGCAGAAGAAAGTAGAGGAATTCAGAGAGAAGAAGGGAGAGGACAGCAGCTGAGCTATAGGAGCAGTCTAGGTAAACAGGTCAGCTGAAAATGCAACGCACATCCTTTAAAAGCCTGAGCCATCTGAACACTTCATATTAAGTCTAACCAACAAGATTTTCAACACATGCTAAGCATAAAAGCAAACACTCCTGCTGGTGTTGGAAAGTGTCCACTCCCTTCCTTACAGCACTGCTGCAGGGAGACCGCCCTGTGAGGCTGCAGGACGAGGCTGGACCGTCGTCAGCATCTGCGCCGACAGATCCAGCGCAACAGCGACAGCCCTTGCGCTGCTGCTGAGGCTGCACATCTTGCTCGTTTGGGAAATAAAATTGGAAATCAAGTGTAGAACTTCAGAGAGTAAAATAAAAGCAAAGAGTAAGTCTCAGTAATTCACTGTATACTAAAAAGTTGTGGGTATGTTTATACACATCCAATGAAAATACTTACACTATGACAGTATTTCCTTTGCCTTTGGCATTAATGACACCATGAAGTTATGAGGGGCTCTTTTGGTTACATACTTAGGAGGGACATCTGGCCAGCTGCACTGCCCCAGAAATATGCTACTGAACTGCCAGGGTAACGTGCCATTGAAAGTGAGACAGAAACAAAGCACTTCAGAGCACTCCATCAAAATATCGAGGAAAAACATACTGTAACATTTGGTTGCCTCTCTTTTTAAACATTTAGAACAAATACCTAACTGCTTCAGTACACTTTGTAAATTCTATGCTGTAGCTATTTCGCAGTTACAGCTTAAACATTGCAAGTATATTTGTAAATCACACGATTTTAATTTTTTTTTCTTTGGTTTCTTTCATTTATGATTAAAAAATAAGTGAGACAAAAGATCCCCCACGTGGTTACACTCTGGGGAGGGGAATCAAGTCCCCAGTCCTGCAACACATAATGCCACCCAGAAGGACTGGCAGATGTGCTCATGCTTGCGGCTGTGCTGCAGCACAGAGAGGAACTCAGTTTGAAAAAAGAAGAAATAGAAGGAGAGTTGGCACATTCTTAACGTTAACTGTCAAGTCCACACTACACGTACCCGAGGAAAAACGCAGACACACGTCGCAGACGCACCTCGTACTGCAGACCACCACGGATTCTTTCCACCTGTCTTGTCCTTTCACGGCAGAAGAAAGGGCAACCATGGTGAAACGGTGCCAGTTGTCATCCTGCTGTGAAAGGAAAAAAACTTTAGCATGAAGCTGGGTGAGAATGTAAAGCTTCCTTTATTGTGAAGACTACACTAGGGTGGAGGAAAAAGTACTTTGCATCATCTCTGGTACTGCTGTCAACAGAGGTCACCAGAGCTTTCGCATTTCTTAGTCAACCATGCTGCCTTTTTTTAAATTATTTTTTTCTTTTTGACTCATCCTCAGCTAAACGTCCACTAGAGCTCACTTTCCTCGATGCACGCAGATGACAGACACAGATACCTAGGTACATTTTCTCCAGCCTAAGTAAAGCCGAGATTTCCTCACCCTATATATTGAGCTTTTTAGTTAAAGAGTACAGCAACACATCTGTCCTCATGAACTCGTTGCAAAAAACCAATTACTTTTTCCAAGCCGTTTCTCCAAACAGTCAAGCTCTTCTAAAACTGCATTTGTGCCACCAAACCCGCTTGGGGTCCCCTCCCAGCTTTGGGCTCTCCTTGGATTTCACAGGCACACTCTCTATTCCACCTTCCAACAGCAAAAATACCCAACGCTTCCAGAGCCAGAGCACAACCCTACGGGCGTCCACACGCACCTCGCTGCTTTGACGAGGAGCCACCGCGCATCCCCGCCAGCACGGCTGCACACGCAAGATCAGTGTCACCTGCCCTGGGAGTTACTGATTTCACTGGATGGCGTTTCTGAAGCTTTGAACTCAAAACCGTACCTTGACGCTTCACCCCAGCAGAAACGATCCAGAACGAGAACGCTACAACAGCGCAGTAACGCAAACTGCAAACCTGCAGCAGCAGCTCCAGAAATAGCGAGATCAGGAACAAGGGGGAAAAGTCAACCGGCTCCAACTCACGCACGGGAAAGCGGCACACAGAGAAAAGGGTCAGCATCCATAGCCCTTGCAGGAAACAGGCACCCTCCTTCCATTCCTCAACTCATCTGTTAGGTCTAAATATTGCAACGCTACTACGGCAACATTGAGAGCAGGGAACAACAGCCCTGCCACGGGGCACGCTATCGACGGTTCCTATTTACGTAGCAAGACAGGCAGACAGAGGGACGTGGGTTTTGTTAAGGAATACCAGCCCCTGAGCTTAAAGACCTCAGTTTTCAATAGAAGGAATCGCCCTGTGCGATTTAAGATGCCGTGTATTTAGCACAACTTAACTGGCACCAGTACCTAGACTTCCTGAAGCCTTAGGCCACAAGCTGCAAACCTGCACCTAGAAAAGCTGAACTTCTTTTGAACTCTTGCTTAGTGACTAAGAAGAAAAGGAGAGGTCAGGCAGCAAAAGAGCTCTGCAGGCCACCACCAGTCAACATTGTATTCATAGGAAAAAAAAACCAAAAACAACCCTCACCCAAACAAACACAAACCACCACACAAAAAAACCCCAAACAAACAACAACAAAACAAAACCATGACCCTGTATCTTTTCTTTCTTTTGGAGCTCATCCCTGTCTCGGCATACTATCTTGTCAGAGCATGAAACGTTAGAGACCGAAAAAAAAAATCATGATTCAGAGCTCCCAGCCATGAGGGACTGCTAGGGAAATGAATGAAAGTGAAGACCAACTGCAACAACATCAAGTGAAATTTGGCTTTAATTCTGATCACATACTTCAGCAACTCTCCAAGTCCATACCTCAATTCTATGAGTGACTAGGCCTTTTTTGGAAGAACAAACTTTTTAATTTTTTTTAAGTTCTAGACTGAAGACTCCACTGAACAGAACGGAGATTGGGCGATGGCACAACGTGCCATCAACACTGTAATTAAAAAAAAAAAAATCAAAATCCAATATCAGTTTCCATCCATTTCCTTCATTCCCTTTCTACTCACATATAGGTGCTCAAAAATTAACTACGCTGACACCATCTACCACTAAAAACTTGGTTATATATACACAGGAAAAATAAAAGGCTATTTCCAACTTGCCCATAACATGAGCATGGACAAAGAGAAACACTTGACCCTGAAGAAGGTCACAGGCAGCTCTTAATTTATCCTAGACCAAAGTTCATTCTTTTACCTGAAATGAAAATATTCCTAACTCTGGTGGGAGCAATGCAGGAACAGGCAGCTGCTGATCACCACGCGGCACGAACCGCAGGGAGCGGCTGCCGGAAAAGAGACGGGAACTTCCGGTTCCACTTCTCTCTTCCGCCACGTGCAGTGCTTGGGGCTCTGAACTTCTCTGAACGAGAGAGATTTCCATTTGGGAAAAATCTCTTTCCTACTGAAGTCAAAATTACACACTCTAAGGAAAAAGGACATTATTGAAGCTGTAACTCACCAAAAAACACATCACGACTCACTGTCACAAGTTACCAGGCTGCCAATGCTTCTTGGGAAAGCTTGGAAAAACATGTGAAGGAATGCTGCTTTGTCCTGTTTTGTTCATGTCTCTCCTTTGACCTTGATTGCTTTTAGAACAGATGCTAGTATCTCACTAAGGGGTTTGAGTACTACTCTTTTAAAAGTTAATTTACTGAAGAAGCATAAAGCTTTTGTCATAAAAACAACATCTGTTTGTTCTGAACATCTGAACCCTTATGAACAGTTTCTTTCCTCTCTTGCTACAAAACTGTTTTCATAGTAAGCGCACAGGAAGATTATGCTTTCAGGAAGAGAAAACTGACAGAGGGAAGTAAGCTTTGCATAGGTGTAACATGCTCCAGAATAGCCCTTGGTTTTGGTATTTGTGTTAAAATCCTTCATCCAAAAAAAAAAAAAAAAAAAAAAAAGAAGGAGAGTTGGCACATTCTTAACGTTAACTTTGAAGTCCGTACTACAAGTACCTGAGGAAAAAATGCAAACGCACATCGCAGACGCACCTCGAACTTGCAGACCACCACGGGTTCTTTCCACCTGTCTTGTACTTTCATGGCAGAAGAAAGGGCAACCATGGTGAAACGGTGCCAGTTGACATCCAGCTGCAAAAGGAAAAACTAATTTAGCACGAAGCTGGGTAGGAATCTAAGGCTTCTTTTTTTTGTGAACACTACACCTGAGTAGCGGAAAAAGTACTTTGCATCATCTCTGGTACTGCTGTCGGTACAGGCCACCAGCGCCTCTGAATTTTAAAGTCAACCATGCCATCTTTTTTTTTTTTTTTTTTTTTTTTTTTTTATTTTATTACACATGGAAAGCTGTAGTTTCACTTCTGCGGCAATACCGTATTTCAACTCCCAAAGTCCCTTAGGGAAACACTAGTTCCAGGTTGGAACCCTAATTCGACACTGAAAGCATCTGGGGGTTCCCCTACTTCTGGGGCAGAACCTTAATTCCACTCAAAAGGCCCTAGGGGTGCCCCTACTTTCAAAGCAGAACCCTAATTCCACTCAGGAAGTCCATAGGCATAACCCTACTTCCAGGGCAGAACCTTAATTCCACACCCAAAGTGCCAAGGGGTATCCCAACTTCCGGGGCAGAACCCTACTTCACTCCCAAAGTCCCTAGGGGTAACGCTAGTTCCAGGGCAGAATCGTAATCCCACTCCAAAGTCCCTAGGGATACCCATAGTTCTGGAGCAGAACCCTACTTCCACTCCCAAAGTCCCTAGGTGTAACCCTACTTCCAGGCAGAACCCCAATTCCACTCTTAAAGTCCCTAGGGGTAACTCTACTTCCAGGGCAGAACCTTAATTCCACACCCAAAGTGCCAAGGGGTATCCCAACTTCCGGGGCAGAACCCTACTTCCACTTCCAAAATCCCAAGGGGAACCCATAGTTCTGGGGCAGAACCCCAATTCCAATCCCAAAGTCCCTAGGGGTAACCCTACTTCCAGGGTGATACTGTAATTCCATTCCCAAAGTCCCTCAAGGTATCCCTACTTCAGAGGCGGAACCCTACGGCCACTCCCAAAGTCCCTAGTGGTAACCCTACTTCCGGGACGGAATCTTATTTACAGTCCAAAAGTCCCTTGGGAAATCCCAAACTCCCTGGCAGGACCCTAATTCCACTCCCAAAGTCCCTAGGGGTAACGCTAGTTCCACGGCAGAATCCTAATTCCACTCCACAAGTCCCTAGGGATGCCCATAGTTCTGGAGCAGAACCCTACTTCCACTCCCAAAGTCCCTAGGCGTAACCCTACTTCCAGGCAGAACCCCGATTCCACTCTTAAAGTCCCTAGGGGTAACTCTACTTCCAGGGCAGAACCTTAATTCCACACCCAAAGTGCCAAGGGGTATCCCAACTTCCGGGGCAGAACCCTACTTCCACTTCCAAAATCCCAAGGGGTACCCATAGTTCTGGGGCAGAACCCCAATTCCAATCCCAAAGTCCCTAGGGGTAACCCTACTTCCAGGGTGATACTGTAATTCCATTCCCAAAGTCCCTTAAGGTAACCCCTCGTCTGGGGTGGAACCTTAATTCCACTCCTGAAGTCCATACGGGTAACCCTGCAGAACCTTAATTCAACTCCTGAAGTCCCTAAAGGTATCCCAACTTCTGGGGCGGAACCCTACTTCCAGGATGGAATCTTAATTGCACTCCAAAAGTCCCTAAAGGTATCCCAACTTCCAAGGCAGAACCCTAATTCCACTCCCAAAGTCCCTAGGGTAACCCTACTTCCAGGGCAGAACCCCAATTCCACTCCCAAAGTCCCTAGGGGTAACCCTACTTCCGGGACGGAATCTTAATTGCACTCCAAAAGTCCCTTGGGGTATCCCAACTTCTGGGAAGGAAACCTACTTCCACCCCCAAAGTCCCTAGGAGTAATCCTAGTTCCAGGGTGGAATGCTAATTCCACTCCAAAGTCCCTAGGGGTACCCATAGCTCTGGAGCAGAGCCCTAATTCCAATCCCAAAGTCCATATGGGTAACTACTTCCAGGGCAGAACCCCAATTCCATTCCCAATGTCCCTAGGGGTACTCCTACTTCCGGGGTGGAACCCTACTGCCCCTCCCAAAGGCCCTAGGGGTACCCATAGTTCTGGGGTAAAACCCTAATTCCACTCCCGAAGTCTCTAGGGGTACCCCTACTTCCAGGGTGATACTGTAATTCCATTCCCAAAGTCCCTCAAGGTATCCCAACTTCAGAGGCGGAACCCTACGGCCACTCCCAAAGTCCCTAGTGGTAACCCTACTTCCGGGACGGAATCTTATTTACAGTCCAAAAGTCCCTTGGGAAATCCCAAACTCCCTGGCAGGACCCTAATTCCACTCCCAAAGTCCCTAGGGGTAACGCTAGTTCCACGGCAGAATCCTAATTCCACTCCACAAGTCCCTAGGGATACCCATAGTTCTGGAGCAGAACCCTACTTCCACTCCCAAAGTCCCTAGGCGTAACCCTACTTCCAGGCAGAACCCCAATTCCACTCTTAAAGTCCCTAGGGGTAACTCTACTTCCAGGGCAGAACCTTAATTCCACACCCAAAGTGCCAAGGGGTATCCCAACTTCCGGGGCAGAACCCTACTTCCACTTCCAAAATCCCAAGGGGTACCCATAGTTCTGGGGCAGAACCCCAATTCCAATCCCAAAGTCCCTAGGGGTAACCCTACTTCCAGGGTGATACTGTAATTCCATTCCCAAAGTCCCTTAAGGTAACCCCTCGTCTGGGGTGGAACCTTAATTCCACTCCTGAAGTCCATACGGGTAACCCTGCAGAACCTTAATTCAACTCCTGAAGTCCCTAAAGGTATCCCAACTTCTGGGGCGGAACCCTACTTCCAGGATGGAATCTTAATTGCACTCCAAAAGTCCCTAAAGGTATCCCAACTTCCAAGGCAGAACCCTAATTCCACTCCCAAAGTCCCTAGGGGTAACCCTACTTCCAGGGCAGAACCCCAATTCCACTCCCAAAGTCCCTAGGGGTAACCCTACTTCCGGGACGGAATCTTAATTGCACTCCAAAAGTCCCTTGGGGTATCCCAACTTCTGGGAAGGAAACCTACTTCCACCCCCAAAGTCCCTAGGAGTAATCCTAGTTCCAGGGTGGAATGCTAATTCCACTCCAAAGTCCCTAGGGGTACCCATAGCTCTGGAGCAGAGCCCTAATTCCAATCCCAAAGTCCATATGGGTAACTACTTCCAGGGCAGAACCCCAATTCCATTCCCAATGTCCCTAGGGGTACTCCTACTTCCGGGGTGGAACCCTACTGCCCCTCCCAAAGGCCCTAGGGGTACCCATAGTTCTGGGGTAAAACCCTAATTCCACTCCCGAAGTCTCTAGGGGTACCCCTACTTCCAGGGTGATACTGTAATTCCATTCCCAAAGTCCCTCAAGGTATCCCAACTTCAGAGGCGGAACCCTACGGCCACTCCCAAAGTCCCTAGTGGTAACCCTACTTCCGGGACGGAATCTTATTTACAGTCCAAAAGTCCCTTGGGAAATCCCAAACTCCCTGGCAGGACCCTAATTCCACTCCCAAAGTCCCTAGGGGTAACGCTAGTTCCACGGCAGAATCCTAATTCCACTCCACAAGTCCCTAGGGATGCCCATAGTTCTGGAGCAGAACCCTATTCCACTCCCAAAGTCCCTATGGGTATCCTTACTTCCAGGGCAGAACCCAAATTCCATTCCCAGTGTCCCTAGGGGTAACTCTACTTCCAGAGCAGAATCCTAATTTCACTCCCAAAGTCCCTAGGGGTAGCCCTACTTCCAGGGTGGATCCCTACTTCCAATCCCAAAGTCCCTAGGGGTACCAGTAGTTATGGGACAGAACCCTAACTCCACTCCTGAAGTCTCTAGCGGTAACCTTACTTCCAGGGGAGAACCTTAATTACACTCAGGAAGTCACTAGGGGTAACCCTAGTTACAGGGTGGAACGCTAATACCACTCCCAAAGTCCGTAGAGGTACCCACAGTTCCAGGGCAGAACCCTAATTCTAATCCCAAAGTCCCTATGGGTAACCTTACTTCCAGGGCAGAACCCAAATTCCATTCCCAGTGTCCCTAGGGGTAACTCTACTTCCAGAGCAGAATCCTAATTTCACTCCAAAAGCCCCTAGGGGTAGCCCTACTTCTGGGGTAGAACCGTACTGCCACTCCCAAAGTCCCGAGGGGTAACTCTACTTCCAGGGCAGAACCCTAATTCTACTCTCTAAGTCCCTAGGGGTACCCATAGTTCTGGGGCAAAACCCTAATTCCACTCCTGAAGACTCTAGGGGTAACCCTACTTCCGGGGTGGAACCCTACTGCCACTCACAAAGTCCCTAGGGGTACCCATAGTTCTGGGGTGAAACCCTAATTCCACTCCCAAAGTATCTAGGGGTAACCCTACTTCCGGGGAAGAACCTTAATTACACTGAGGAAGTCACTAGGGGTAACCCTACTTCCGGGGTGATACTGTAATTCCATTCCCAAAGTCCCTTAAGGTAACCCCTCTTCTGGGGTGGAACCCTAATTCCACTCCCAGAGTCCCTAGGGGTACCCATAGTTCTGGGGCAGAACCCTGGTTCCACTCGGGAAGTCCCTAGGGGTAACCCTACTTCTGAGGTGGAACCTTAATTCCACTCCCAAAGTCCCTAGGGGTACGCCTACTTCCGGGACGGAACCCTAATTCCACACTGGAAGTCCCTGGGGGTACCCCTATGTGTGGGATAGAACCCTAATTCCACTCCAAAAGTCATAAAAAAATAAAAAAGGGAAAAAAAGAACCAGAAGAATAACAAAAAAAAAAAGAGAAAAAATATTTTTAAAAATTTAAAAAAAGAAAAAAGGAGTAAAATTTAAAAAGAAAGAAAAAAAAGGGAAAGAAAAAAAAAGAAAGAAAAAGCATATTAAAAAATAAGAAAAAACAGCAAAAAAACCCCTCTGATCCGACCGGAACCAGTGAGCCGGCACTTTGGTTCCGCTGCCGTCACCGAAATGGGTCCGGCTGGAACTAGTGAGCCGGCACTTTGGTTCCGCTGCCGTCACCGAAATGGGTCCGGCTGGAACTAGTGAGCCGGAACTTTGGTTCCGCTGCCGTCACCGAAATGGGTCCGGCTGGAAACAGTGACCCGAAACTTTGGTTCCGCTGCCGTCACCGAAATGGGTCCGGCTGGAAACAGTGACCCGAAACTTTGGTTCCGCTGCCGTCACCGAAACGGGTCCGGCTGGAAACAGTGAGCCGGAACTTTGGTTCCGCTGCAGTCACCGAAATGGGTCCGGCTGGAACTAGTGAGCCGGAACTTTGGTTCGCTGCCGTCACCGAAATGGGTCCGGCTGGAAACTAGTGAGCCGGAACTTTGGTTCCGCTGCCGGCACCGAAATGGGTCCGGCTGGAATTTGGGGTACCCCCAGGGACTTCGCGAGTGGAATTAAGGTTTCCGCCCCGGAAGTAGAGGTAGCCCTAGGGACTTTGGGAGTGGAAGAAGGGTTCCACCCTGGAAGTAGGGTTGCCCCTAGGGACTTTGGGAGTGGAATTAGGGTTCCGCCCCAGAAGTTGGGACACCTCTAGGGACTTCAGGAGTGGAATTAGGGTTTCACCCCAGAAGTTGGGATACCCCTAGGGATTTCAGGAGTTGAATTAAGGTTCCGCTTCAGAAGCAGGGTTACCCCTAGGGACTTCGGGAGTGGAATTAGGGTTCAGCCCAAAAAGAAAGGTTATCCCCAGGGACTTCAGGAGTGGACTTAGGGTTCCGCCCAGGAAGTAGGGTTACCCCGAGGGACTTCCAATGTGGAATTACTGTTCCGCCACAGACGCTGGGATAACCCCAGGGAGCTCAGGAGTGGAATTAGGGTTCCGTCCTCGAATGTAGGTTTACTCCTAGGGACTTACCTTTTAGATGTAGGGTTCCACCCCGCAATTAGGAACATCCCCAGGGACTTCCAGTGTGGATTTAGAGTTCTGTCCTGGAAGTAGGGTTACCCCTAGGGACTTTGGGAGTGGAATCAGGGTCCCACCCTTGAAGTAGGGTTACCTTGAGTGACTTCCCAAGTGGAATTAGGGTTCCACCAGGGAAGTTGGGATACCCCTTGGGACTTCTGGAGTGTAATTAAGATTCCATCCCGGGAGTAGGGTTACGCCTAGGGATTTTGGGAGTGGAATTAGGGTTCCGCCCCGGAAGTTGGGACACCTCTAGGGACTTCAGGAGTGGAATTAAGGTTTCGCCCCAGAAGTTGGGATACCCCTAGGGATTTCAGGAGTTGAATTAAGGTTCCGCTTCAGAAGCAGGGTTACCCCTAGGGACTTTGGGAGTGGAATTAGGGTTCCACCTCACAGTAGGGTTAATCCTACAGACTTCCAGTGTGGAATAAGGGTTCCGCCCAGCACTAGGTATATCCCCAGGGACTTCCGGTGGAATTAGCGTTCTGCCCTGGAACTAAGAATACCCTCGGGGACTTTAGGTGTGGAATTAGGATTACGCCCCAGAAGTAGGGGTACCCCCAGGGACTTCCAGAGTGGAATTAGGGAATTAGGGACAGAGAAACACAAAAATAGCGGTGGGGTACAGGGCAGAGAGGGAAGAATTAAAAAGTGAGGACAGCGAGACATGTAGAAATGGAGAAAAGCAAAAAGTAATGGTCTATGCGGCAGAGAGGGAAGAACTGAAGGTGGCAAGGGGTGGGAAGATGGATAAAGGGCTGGGACAGGGGGAAGATGGGCTACAGAGAAGGGAAGGAGGAATTAAAAAATTGGTATCCGGAGCCAGAGAGAGAGATGGAGAAAAAAAGACAATGAAAAATACCAGAGAGAAACAGAAAGAAAAAAACTACAGTGGGCTCTAACACAAGAAGGGACTGGGAACCACAAAGAGAGAGATGGAGAAAGGGGAGAGAGCAACAGGCTGCACGGCAGCAAGGGAAGAATTATACAGGGAGCTGAACAGAGCAACTGGGAAGAGGGAAGGTCCTGACAGGCTTCCAGAGAGAGAGGGGAGAATTAAGAATTAAAGACAAGAAGTTGGACAGAAAGACAGAGGAAAAAACCAAAACTGCAGTGGGCTACCCAGGAGAGAAGGAAAGTTTAAAAATGGGGACGGCGAGTCTGGCCTGCTGCCGACTACGGAGACCCTTACAACACCACATCTGAAAAAAACAAAAATCCCAAACTGTATTTCAGCACATTAAAAAAAGAACGCAGAAGAAAGTCGAGGAATTCAGACAGAATAAGGGATTGAAGAGTAGTTGAGCTAGAAGAGGTGTCTAGGTAAACAGGTCAGCTGAAAATGCAACACATCCTTCAAAAGCTTGAGTGATTGGAACACTTAAAATCAACATTAAGACTAACTGACATGATTTTGAAGAAGCTCTTAGCATAAAAGCAAACGCTCTTGCTGGTGCTGGGAAGCGTCTACTCCTTCCTTACAGCAAGGCTGCAGGACGAGGTTGGACCATCATCAGCACGTACGCAGACAGATCCAGTGCAACAGCCACAGACATTGCGCTGCTGCTGCTGTGGCTGCACATCTTGCTCGTTTGAGAAATAAAATTGGAAATGAAGTGTAGAACTCTAGAGAGTAAAATAAAAAATAAATAATAAATTTCAGTAATTCACTGTACACTAAAAAGGTGTATGTTTATATACATCCAATGAAAATACTTATACTACGAAAGTATTTCCTTTTGCATTACTTTAACTTGCATAGGTGTGAACTGATACCATTAAGTTATGAGGGGTTCTTTTTGTTACATAATTACAGGCCCTTTGCTGCACCCTGGCAGTCTGGCCTGCTGCCGACTACAAAGAGGAATCCTTCCTCACCCAGAGGTGGGTCCTCTCTTGTCAGCAGCTGAAGGCAGCTGCCAGCCGGATGGTTTTTGATTTCATCTTCTTAACCTTTCTCTGTCCCCTCCAGCTTCAGCTGCAGAGCTCCTGTCCACCACCTGTAAGCACTCCGCCTGTCCCTCTTTATCCCCACGCCACGAGAAGAGCGAGGCCAGGCAGAGACAACCCACACGAGGCTGAGGTTGGGGTAGTCAGCGGCACCTCCAGGGGAAGAACGGACAAACCGCATCCTCAGCGCAGCCCCTGGGAACGGGAGAGAAGCAGCAGTGGCCATTATTGCCACAGCTTCTCCTCCAGCCGGGGCTCCTGGAGACACACTGAGGGGCAGCTGGCTGCTGTCAGGACAGGGCTTGGGGGCTGCCTGGGAATACGGGACAGGCTTCAGGGGAGGTGCTGCAGCTGGGGGCAGCTGCATGGGGCGAGCGGGGCCGGGAGGCTCAAGGGGAGCTCTGGCAAGTTGGAGACGTGCGCGCAACTACACCCAGAAGGCATCCCAGCCCTGCCCTGCCCCGCCCTTCTATCAGCTCTCGGGCCTGCCCCGACCCACCTTGCCTCCAGCGGGCCAGGAGCCTGCCGCAGCCGGCGGCTTAAAGCTTCCCGTATCCCCGCCCTCGGGCATCGAGCGGGCAGGAAGGCCTCAGCCCTCGCTGGTGGGACCCCGCTCTGCGTGCCGCCGTGCCACGCCCGGGCATTTCCAGCACGGACCGGCAGCCACAGTGAGCACCCGCCGCGCGGCGGTTACCCAGGAGAGGCACCGGCGCTGCAGTTCCGCGTTTTGCGCCTCGAGCGCCCGCGGGGCGGCAGCGATGTTTCCTTCCTCGGAGGCAGCGGCGAGCACGGCGTCACCACCCCGCAGGCACCGGAGGATCGCGTCGCCGGCACCGGCAGACGGCGGGATGGAGCTCGAGGGGCGGCACCGCGCATGCGCAGGAATGGAGCTGCAGTACCAAGCACCGCCACCGAGCGGCAGCAAAGCGTCGCTCTGATCGTCTGGGGCCGCTCTGCGGGAACGCGCTGCAGAAGCCCGTTCAGACCCTGCAACGCCGGGGTTTCCTGCCTGCGATCGCTGCTCGAAGCGGTTAGAGTAACAGCCTGATCATTCATCTGCCTGTCCCTCTAGCTATCGTTTATTTCGCTTGATTGTTGCTAATTATTATTATTATTATTATTATTATTAAAGGCACCTTTTATAAAGGGCATTTACTGACTTTTGAGAAGCTTTTAGTGACTCCACAGAATTGCTTTTATTTTTGATAAGTTGCTAGCTTCCTCAAACCAAGCTGCAAGAAACATTTTACCTTCAAGGCAAAACATTCTGCTCCCCCAAGAGTTAATGACAAAACTGTGGTTTGCTATTTTCTAATAAAACCCAAGCGGTAAAACGCTTTCTCTAAGGGAACTCATTACTATATCCCATTCACTGCAGGTTTCTTAGTATCATGTTGTAGTCTGCTTTAAATGCTTTTATGTAAAAGAAAGATATCAAAATGAGGCATTACTAGATTTAATCTATTACACACACATGCTACTCTGATGCCCTGGAGGACCTGCTTTAAAGCATCAGGAACATACAATTTTTGCACTTGATCTCAAGCGGGCCTATGCATAAAAAGCTATAAAAATGTACCATTAGGTAACAAACCTAGACAAGCAATTATTCACTCCAGTCCTTTGGTTCTTGATACCTCCACTGGATATACTCCAAGATGTTTTGTTTTTTTCACATTCTAGCTAGGGTCGCCCCAGAAACTTCTGCAAGCATATTACAGATAGGATTTTAAAGGTAGAAATTCTGTACATCTGCCAAGTGCATTGCAAGATAAGACAAAATGTATTTGCACAGAAGCCAAAGACCTTTACATCCAGTCACAAAGATGTTTAGATGGTAATTCATATTAGCACCAAAGGAAATAAGGCCTCTAATTACCTTTGGGGCTATATGCTCGTTCAGTTTCAAAACAAGAAAAATCAGTCAGTCCTGTCCTGTCCTGTTCTTCAGTCCAAGAAATGACACAACTGAAAGACATAGGTAATCCTGATTAAACAATGGTAAAACAGATTATGTGCTGAGCATAGCACTCAGACACAACCCTCAGGCAAAAAAATAACACTCTCTAAATTAGATTGGATGGCCCAAAGGATGATATTTTTGTGTCACAATACTGCCTCTATGTAAGCTGGCTGCCTCTCCCTGCTACAATGACATCTAATATCAGCAAAGAAACAGCAAAAAATTTAGGAAACTACATTATTTACCCAAAGCATTTTCAATACATTTAGGAAATATTTTAAGGAGACGCCACAGATGTTGATTTAGTATCCTACCAACTACGACAATCTGTCGCGAATGAGTGGTTTAGGTCACTTAAAGAATCACTGCGAAAGTTATTAGCAAAAGTTATTTTAATATTAATTTGTAAAAGTATGTCTTAACGAAGTTCAATGGCAAGGTTCACCCTATTAGTTACTACTTGGAAGAAACAGACAAAGTTAGAGTCAAGCTAGAATGATTTACACAAAAAGAGTAAGGGAGACCCTCCTGTTGAGTGAGGTTCAGAATGGTTCCACTTGCTTTCTAAACTCCTTCTCAGAGAAAACGTGTGTTTTAGGTGTAGGGGTAACAAAAAGTGTTACCGGTGGACACGGGAGCACAAAAAGGGTGACAGGAGGGATCTGTATGTACAAAAAGGTAGACGCATGCTCTCTTCTTGGACTCTCTCACCCTGGCTCCTGACCTCCAGCTAGCAGTGAGGGTGTTAATATGCTGTGAAGGAAAAATGTGTAGCAATCAAAGCAACAGATACTGAGAGAAAACAGATCTAAGAGCCCTGAGCAAAACAGGAAACAGAATACATTTAGTCCAAGCCTTTGCATTTGTATTTTTTTTCTATTGCAAATCAAAGTTTTGGTTGTTGTTTTCTTCTTCTTTTTTTTTCCCCTCTCTTTCTTCTTCCCTACAGTTTGTCAACAGATATACACTTGGAGAGGAAGCTGGTCTGCAGGGGTTATGTTTTCAACAGATATGAACGTTCGTGAGAACGACCAACTGAAGCACATGGGCAAGGCTTGCCTTGACTGTAAGATGGGTCACTTCCTGATAGACAGTTTCAAAGTTAGGTAAAGCAGGAAATGAGTGGGAAGGAAGCCCCTGTCACATTGAAGTCTGTTTGCAACATGTTCTGGACTAACTGAGAGGAACTGGGGGTGGGTGAAGATGGACATGGCCAGGATAAGGCAAGTGGCTGTATAGATTAAGTCATAACCAGCTGCTTCAGTTAATAAACAGTGTAAGTGGAAAAATGGAGGAAATCAAACACATGCAAAAATCAGATCTGGTGAAATGTTTTTTTCCTCAAGTATTTCAGGTTCTTGGAAGATCCTTAAATCAAAGTGCTACACTTATATAGAAGGGAGAACAAGCCATAAAGATAGTCTGGCCACTCTCAGGGTGCCAGCTAACCTAACCTAGTGAGTGCTGGTAAGGAGCCTCCAGGACTTGTAGGGGATTTGAAGGAGAGCCAAGACATTTCCATTTACTTAGGAAAACTCGTTGGTTGGATCATACTCTGGGCTGAGGTTTGTACCCCCCTTACAGATTCAGCCACACAATGGGAAATCATCACCTTGAAGCCTACACTACCTGGAAACTAAACCCTTTAATTTCTTTGGTGTCAATTGAGAACAGAAGTTCTTTACCACACTGAGGTCTGTGTGGTAAACTACTTCCAAGGCTGCTCTGAGCTCAAGACCTAACTCAGAGGAGCCGAGCTATTAAATAGTAGCTTCTAGTCTCAATCCGCCATCGAAAGCTTGTCCTTCTCTAAGCCTCTATGACAGCCAAATATTGCTCTGCTTCTCCACATCTCACATTAGGGTAAAAAGATGGTTGTGATTTTGTTGACATTTTGTAGAGCGGCTTACACGGAGAGCATTCCAGCATTTCCCAAGAGGGGGATGCACTGGAGCAGGCTGTTGAATCTACCAACATACAGCCTTATTTGCTGTCTCTCATGGTTCAGGGGGCTGCAAGGTGCTAGAAGGCATGGACAAGGTACGAGGAAAACCTTGTAAAAACATTGCTTTGAGTATAGACAGGCTTTGTCTGTGAATGGTTATGCTTTCCAAGGTCTGTGCATTTGCTTGTACAGCTTTGATCATCTGCAGCACGTATTACTCCTTTAGTGATGTCATGAGCATTCTGCATTTTTACAGGAACCTTGCTCTATTGGTGACTTAACAGATACTCATTTTTCTGGAATTCTCTGTGAGGTGGGAGGGGACATCATTCAATGTTCACTCACACAATGTCAGAAGAGCTACCTCCTTTTCTTTTGCACTTTAAGCTTGCCGCTTTTGGATCGGATATGGAAACCTCACTGTGCCCTGGAACCTGTGGCCTTGCACTGGTTTGATAGTAAGGGAAGCTAAACTCTCAGTGTGGAGATCAAGTTGTTTGCCTGAAGGAGCACCTAGATTTCAGTGTAAACGATGGTATTTGAAACTGCATCACTGGTAGAAGCTGCTGAAGATATTGCAGAGCTTGGCTCATACATGCACTTTTCTCTCAGCATCAGACATTTCTGTGTGCACAATCCTCTGGGCGAGATACTTTACTCATTCCCTACTTCAAGCAACCTTTGCTTGTGATTTCAGCAGATGTTTTCCTGAGGAGGTGCAGCAGAGATAAGAGGATACTTTTTCTGGTAGATGAGTTACACCAGGATTGTTATACTACAGGATGTTTTTCACTTTCTTCCAAAGCACTCAATCATTGGAGTCATTACAACATAGACGGCCTAGGAAGTTTGAGTGTTTCAATTCTTGTATTTTGATTAATTTAACACTGGAGAATTATCAGTATCTGTCTGGCCATACTGTTAAGCTAACAGTCTTTTTTTTAAGCTCCTGCAGGACAGACTTTTTACAAAATGTTCCCATAGGATGGGACAACTTCTGTAAATCTAACACTGGATTTGGGATACAATGGCTTGCTGTAAACAAAGCTTTTCTCAGTAATCAGTGACAGCCAAGGGGATACTCTATACCGAAAGAATCGACAAATCTGGTAAACAAACGAGGGGTGTGAGGAAGATGGGAACAGATTTGAATCCAGCTTGTGATGAAGATCTGATAAATCAATTTTTTTTTTGATGGAGAAAGGTGAGAGATTTAAGATGTTGTTTCAGGATGTATCCAAATCGATACATTTTAGGTTTTGGTGGGGTGGTAAAGCAAAGATGGGTGACACTGGTCAGCCCCAAATGGCAGAGATCAGCAACAGTATAATAACACTGCAAATATGGAAAACTATCTTAACACAAACAACGACCAGAGCAGCACTTGCTGTCTTCCCATCTGATTGAGGCTAGTGTGGGATATTTCAGAAATACAAAATGCCAACCACATTGTCAGGGACAAGCAGTGAGTCAGAAATATGAAAGCCCAGCAGACATTTTCTCTTCTGTTCCTGTCACTGTGAGCAGCACGGGGTGGTAGCCAGAAAGTTAGCAGATCTCTTGTCTAATGGGATGCATTTGACATAGAAAATGAATGATGAAAAGTTGTCAAAAAAAAGGAAAATTTCTGAAGACCAAAGGACAGTGAGGTAAAAGTCAGTACTGAGTTTTCAGGAAAGGTTGAATGTGCACAAAAGCTTTTGATGCATTAAATTACTTGTACTACTTATTCATGTAAAATCTCTTCTCTTCCAGTGATCTGTAAGTTCAATATTCTTGTTGAGAGAAGATTCAACATATAGCAGTACAGCATATAGGGATTTTTTTTAATGAGAGCCTTGGGTTCAAGATGTATCCTAGTTCTTTATCAGTACTCGTGATCTCATTTTTTGGTTTAACTGTGCTAATGCTGCAACAGTTTGCAATGAATGCGCCATCACCCAAGAAACTAAAGAAAATTGCATTACTCTATGTGTCTCATGCAATGAATATCCTCCCTTCAGTTCCATTGGGACTAATGAACTGGGTTATCCAGTTTATGTTTCACGTAGTGCATTGCACATTTATTGTAAATAAAGTCCCTGAGTTTTAGCTAGGGACTAGCCATAATCAGCTGAAATAAATCACCAAAGTGCCAGGAGCCCCAGCCCTAAACTGCATTCATGCCTGTGCAGTCCGTCAATGTCTATGTCCATTGCTGTGAATAATTGAGTATAGTGACAGAGGCTGTAACTTTGCTAACAGTTAAAGTGCTTTGGAATTAAAGCAAGTCATAGAGGGAGGAGGAGCCTGTCTCTACAGATTACTTTGCTCTTCAGGGCATTCATCAGAGCAGTCATCCTCTTTACACAGCAAATGAAGCATAAGAAGGTTATTAAATAGGATGGGTGAATATTTCTCTATTAAAACAGATTTTGACAGAAAATGTGGTTCTTCATGGGAAACATTTCCTTAAAAGAAAATCTGAAAGGCATTTGGCTGAAAAACAACATAGTGCAAAAATACATGGCCTCCATCTCCTCTAGGCATCACATAGGGATTTTATCTTCCATGACCCCTCTGTGAAGCTCTGCCTCATTAGTCAAGAGCAGATTGCAACTCGATATGAGAACTGTAGTGCAGCATAAGCCTGCACTATTGACAAGATGACAATGATGAGATCACAAATCACAACTCCCAGATAGTGCAACAATGGCATTCCCAAATATACTGGTTCAGATTTAGCAGCAATATTTCAGTTTTCTATTTCCCTTTTTCTAGATGATACATTTTTCCACCCAAACAATTCTACTGATCTTCCGAAGGCCAGATGGTGAGTCTGTGGTAATGCTGAGAACAAAGATGCTCTGTCTTCCTGTCCTTTCCAACCTCCCATCTATACAAGATGGCCATCATTTGAATAACATAGAAAAAAGTGGGCAAAGATAATTCCTTGTTTCTGTGGAAAAAATTGTCTGAAATGCATCTCTAATCCTATTTGGATCCTGTCTTGTACTTAAAGAGCAGTGATATGACTAACTTTGTTGTGTATATGCAACTGATAAACTGACTGCTTTTTGTTTATCAGTACAATCCTCTTGAGTCACCACAATTCAGAGTGTGATTGCTTATGTTTCGCTGTTAGCAAGAAACACCTACTCTTAGCATCAATGAAACTTCTGTCACAAACAATAATACAACCACCAGTTGCGCATACTGCTTTTGGGAAATTAAGATTTTACCTTGTGCTGGCAATATGGAATATGCCCAGTATATACCTGTGCTTTACAGGAAGACAGAAAAACAGATAGTGAGAATGTAGCTTTGAAATTTAAGTTTAGTTGTGGTGGCAAGAACTGCCATAGCTGAGCATCTCATTATGTGACAGACAAGATACAATCAGTATCCACAGGGACAGCTGGATTGCTGGAAATTGAAGCCACTAGCTCTCACATGGGAAAAGCAGTACCTTCATCGCACAGCATCACCACTTGAATGTCCAGATCTCCACTGATAGCAGAAACCTCTATTGCTAAAGCTACAATTCTCTCTCTGGCTTATTGCAAGAGAAATTTCATTTTGTTTTATCAGGACAATCATAAGTAAAACAAACCAAGGAGCGATAGATAAAACTTAAGGCCTTTCTGCCTGTGAAATCAGGTATCTTTCAGCAAGCCTTGAACCTCCATACACTGTCCTGCAAACCAATGCGACAAAAATACAAAGAAAAAGGTGTCGTATCCACTACTGCCACAGGGCCCAGTAGATAATGTCCCACTTACTGGGTCAAGATGCAATACAGCCCAGAAGGCATCTAGCTTGCAGAGGTTTCACTACACACTAAAAACAAAGGCAGCTGTAATCAGCAACCACTTACAGAAATCAGGTCAGGCCCATAGTTGATCCTGGCCCCTTTCAAGAATGTCTTAACATTAGTAGAGTGAGTGTCTGCTGGAAATGTGAAAATAACAAGATTTTAGCAAGGAATGAAAATTGAAAAAGGCTCAAAGGAAGAAGAAAAATATCTGAATCCATTCCTAGAAAATTTATAGCTATGTGTTCATTGTCTACCAGCAATGTAGTACCAGTAATACCTCTGTAATGGACTCCCTTTATCACTTCATTACACAAAGCTATTAGCCTGCATTACTTTTATAAAGTTTCACTCCTCACTTCACCCTTTAGAAAACCTTTTGAAATTAATCTGATTATTGTACAACTTCGTCTTGAGGCAAGTAACGGTGTAAAGAACTACTCAGGAAGAATATGTCTGAAAAAGGAAATTACTCTGCCTAGCAAACCCCAGTTTGTCTTGGTTCTCTCTCCCCTCCCATCCCCTGTATTGTTCTCATTAGTTCCCATGTGTTGTCCTCCACATCTTGTTTTCTTCTCCATAAGCACTGCTCAAACAGAGCTCTAAAACCATGCATCACTACCAGTAACCTGTATCACTGAAGCCATTGTTTAGTGGTCCTACAATAATAAACTACAAAGTCTTTCTAATTCTTTATCAACGCAGATCTCACAGGGCATTACAGGAGTAGATAAATACCATTTAATCCATTTTACAAGGAGAAGGGATCACTTAAGATACTGTGATGAGTCACTGGCATAGGTCCAATAGTACCCCTGTTGCATTCTCATCACTGAACTTTGGCTGCATCATCACAGGCTCCTGAGAACTCCTGGCAGGATGTTGCCTCATCTGGGAAGAGGAAGAGATTGCAGTTCCTGCCTAAAGCATGAGGCAACAAAGGCCTGGCTTTCTTTTAAATTATGCAAGTGTTCTCTTCAGAGAGCATAGCTGTTGCACAGAAATGTGACATAACTATAGACATGCAGAGCAAGTGCCATTCAGTTTCAAAGCAAATACGGGTTTTCAGTGGGAACAAGATAACTCAAGAACTTCAAGAAAAGGGTTTTTTGTTTGGTTTGTTTTGGGTTTTTTTGGCTTATGGTTTCTACTCACAAAAAGTCTTTCTTTATAGCGACACTTGGTCTCACCTCTTGGAGTGCAGAGATAGATGCTTTCTTGCTTGTTTATAGAAGCTGCATAGAAGACTCAAAAGAGTTATAAAGAGTAGCTCCCCAGTGACATTGGTTCTGAGTCATTAGTAATTGCAGTACAGGGTTGCAGGAGCTCATGCAAGATCAGCACCTGTATTGGGTTTGTGTGGCAAGGTTTTGGTAGCAGCAGGGTGGGAGGACATGGGGTGGCTTCTGTAAGAGAAGCTGCCAGAAGCTTCCCCATGTCCGACTGGACACAGCCAATGCCAGCGGCTACCAGAACGGACCCGCTACTGGCCAAGGCCGAGCCCATCAGTAACGCCTCTGTGAGAACAGAATTAAGGAAAAAAAAAAAAAAAAGAGAGAAGAGAGGAAAAAAAGCTGCACACTTTGCAGCTGGAGAGAGGAGTGAGAAGATGCAAGAGAAACAACTACACAAACACCAAGGTCAGTGAAGAAGGAGGGGGAGGAGGTGCTCCAGGCGCCGGAGCAGAGATTCCCCTGCAGCCTGTGGTGAAGACCATGGTGGGGCAGATGTCCCCCTGCAGCCCATGGAGGTCCATGGTGGAGCAGTGACCACCTGCAGCCCGTGGAGGACCCCACGCCGGAGCAGGTGGATGCCGAAGGAGGCTGTGACCCCGCGGGAAGCCCGCGCTGGAGCAGGTTCCTGTCAGGACCTGTAGCCCGTGGAGAGAGGAGCCCACGCCAGAGCAGGTTTGCTGGCAGGACTTGTGACCCCGTGGGGGACCCACGCTAGAGCAGTCCCTTCCTGAAGGACTGCACCCCATGGAATGGACCCATGCTAAAGCAGTTTGAGAAGAACTGTCAGTCATGGGAAGGACTCACGTTGGAGCAGTTGGTGGAGGACTGTCCCCTGTGAGAGAGACCCCACGCTGGTGCGGGGGAAGGAGTCCTCCCCTTGAGGAGGAAGGAGCGGCAGAAACAACGTGTGATGAACTGAACCCAAGCCCATTCCCTGTCCCACTGTGCTGCTGGGGGGAGGAGGTGGAAAATCGGGAGAGAAGTTAAGCCTGGGAAGAAGGAAGGGATGGGGGAGGTGTTTTAAGATTTGGTTTTACTTCTCATTCTCCTCTGATTTTGATTAGTAATAAAGTAAATTTGGTTTTTCCCCCAAGTCGAGTCTGTTTGCCCGTGCCAGTAACTGGTGAGTGATCTCTCTCTGTCCTTATCTCCACCCACGGCCTTTCGTTATATTTTTCTCCCCCTGCCCATTTGAGGAGGGGGAGTGATAGAGTGGGCTTTGGTGGGCATCTGGCCTCTAGCCAGGGTCAACCCACCACAGCACCACATTGTGGGGTCAAGTCACAGATCCTGCCACATCTAAACAGACCAGGAAATAGTGATCAGATGCTTAAGGATTGATGGCAAAACTTAGAACAAGGACCTGGGGCCTTGCACATCAAACCTGTGCTGTGCCTGGAGCTCACTTGCAGGCTTTTAAGACAGGTAGGAAGGGCTGCCAATTCATGCTCCTCAGGGGCCAGAGAATATTGTCATAGAAACTCTGGCTCTTTGCTTTCTGTAATTTCTACTCACGAAGCACCAGTGAATGCTTTTCCCTCCCTCTGCTTCCTCAGTTCTGTCCCCGTGGAAGGTCCTTTCCATAAGACACAGAAGAAATCTAGGGAAGATCCTCTGACAAAGGAATAAACAAAGATGCAGGTCTCTCATTCTGGAGTAGCACAGGGGCAGACTTCCCATGGCTCTGTTACCTGCCCGCGAAAATACTTAAGTGCTGTGGAACTTCATCACTCTTACTTCCATAAGGGTTTCATTCCCATTTCTCTCAGTCTGGTGCATGTGGGACCTTGGTTCCAACATGCACTGAGATATGCATCATCAAGCTCAGCTGCAGCAGGGGAGGTGGACATGGCAGGGACAGGAACAGGGACATACCTTCAGGGAGGAGAATGACATCGGTGAGGTCCAAGTTTGAAAATGGAAAGAATGACAGTGAGTAAAGTTATTTTCTTCAGCCTGCTTAGCTCCTAAGCCCTTTTGGGAAGTTAAAGGTCCCAGAATACATTATTTCACAAGCCTTTTCCCATGAGCTAAATTCATCCTCTTGATGCTTCTAAGGGTGATCTTTAATGATTTTTCATATAGAATATTTATTGTATTAAATATTGCAAGTTCTGGGGACAAAGAGAGTCTCAGAGAGAAACCACTATATGAAAGAAAATTATACTATGTATAATGCACATATTCAATAAAGACAGCAAATCACACAGGTTCTAAGAACAATTTTTTTTTTGCCAGATCTTTTGCTCTTTACCTTTCAATAAAGTTGGCAAAGCATTTGACAGGGTATCTTCATAACAGTCCTTTCTGGAGAGTGTGATAAATTAATACGGGCTAGAAAATTGCCATCATTAAAACAACATTTTATTGGTGTGAATGTCTAGCTATTCCCTGTGCAGACTCATTCTTATTATCTAAGAGATGCTGCATGATTTTACTCAGTTATACGAATCTGCAGGGCAGGGGGAGAGGAAGGGGAGAGAGAAAGAAAACAGTAAGAGATCTTCCTGGACTTCTAAGATCAGGAGAGGACAATCCATTTAATTTGCTAAGAACATCTCCTTCCCCATGGGAGCCAGGCACTGCAGTTGCGGTGGGTGATAGAAAGGTATCATCTCCCTCTCTGCCCTCATTGCATGCAAGATGTTGGACTTCTGTTACACTGCCCTAAGATTTAACCTTGTTAAAGCACTGACCGTAAAGTCAGTAGGCCTGAATCCAGCCATCACCTGTGAGGGAGCAAATAGATATGACTCCTGTGAGGAAGTGTCCTGTGCAGTTCTGCAATGGTGGAAAAAAAGGACTCTGCCTCAGATGTGAACACAATAGCACAAATATGTACCAAAGATTTAGTGTCCTGGGAGTTAAATATACCAGTTTTCTTCGCAAAGTTCAAGCAGTCAAAAGGAGGTGGTTCTGTGCAGCCTACATAATGAAGTCATGGAGCTCCCTGCCACAGGGCAGGTGGGTGCCAATAGTTTAAGTAGATCTCAAACAGGAATAGAAAGAAAATTTCTCTGACTCTAGGAAACCCTGGAGCCACAGATCTTTGGAGAATGAGAAATTAGCCTGGGGCATAATGATTACCCACCTGTACTCCTACGGCATCTGTATTTGCTACTCTGGGACACAGGATGCTAGGCTGGCCGGACCTTTGGTCTGACCTGCATGGCCACACTTACCTCCTTAGGCACTGGATGAGAGTCCTGAGAGACTCCAGGAGAGTGACGTACACTAAGCAGGACTGTCCTGCAAGGCCATAGGCAACAATAACCATTATGGTCCTTTGCCAGGGGAACATTCGGGCAGACACAGCCTACAGACATTTTGAGCCTCTCAGCTGCCCCAACAACCCACCACTGCTGGCCCAGTCACAGAGGGCAAGGTGTTCTCTAATGCACTGGAGGGCAAGGAAAAGCCCTCAGTAAACAGGCTATTGCCACATAATCCACACTCTTTTCTCTTGCCTTCTTCATTCTTCTCTAGCTGGGACTAGACTTGCTTCCAAGCACAAGAACTAAACTAAAAGCAGTTTTTGCAACATCAGTGCTGTTCTGTAGAATCAGCTCTCCTGTCAAGAAAAGCCACCTCTGCCTCTGTAGAGGCTGCTAATACTATCCTGCATCGCATAGATCAAAATAAGGGATTTCTCAGACCTGTCATGGGCTGCTGCCTTGAGGAAATGGACACAGCAGCTGCAACGGAGATACCCTTCACCACCTTTCCGCAACAGAGATACTGACAATTTGGGAGTCAGGAACTCATTTCCATAATGGGACCTAATTCCAGATGGGAAAATGTAATTTACAACCTCAGCAGCTCAAACCCATCCGGAGCACTTCAGGACCATATGTTCTGCAGGCAGCATGGGTTATTTATCCTAAAAATCTTTGGTGTAAAACACATTTAAGCCTCCATTTAGTACCATAATGTGAAAGTCAGTATCTTCTAAAGAGTTTACTCCATGCTCTGTTAATGTGGGAGAACTTTGGCCAGCAGGACCTACTGATTACAACAAAAGATGGCAATCCATGAGAGCCAAGCCTGAGCTTTCGTATCTGTGCTCAGGGCAAACCAACATGTGACTATGACAACTAATAAACAGCTGCAGAACTGCAGGCATAAATCGTGCCTGCACAGAGTACTAAAGTGCACAGATGCAGGATTAGGTCCTCTACTAATATGACTGAGCTAGTGTGTGTGTATGACAATTCAGTAACACAATTTTAGACCACCTCCTACTCCAAAGAACTAGATCAAAACCACTATAGCCACCTAGCCAGTGTGCTGTACCAGCCTGAAACAACATCTTTTGAACAGCTCTAATGCTGATTCTGGTATTGCCTACATACTCTGTCGCAGCTGGAGTAAAATTATCTAAGCTCTGTGTTGTGTTCAAATCTTTCAACGAATCAGCACCTAAAAGAATTTCTAAAGTATGTTATTAAAAATAAATCAACTATAAGGCAAGAATGGGGAAACCTCTGTATTCATGCCAGGGAAGGTAATTTAGGAATTCTCAACATATATAGAATTTTCTAATACACAATAAGTAAGTGCACAAATGTAATGCAGCAGAACCATTCAGCAGCATTCTTTTTTTTTTTTTTTTTCCTTTTCATTTAAACCAAAGCAGTTGCTTTTAAACAGGTTTTTATCATACTCCCACTCTGCTTACTCTACTTTTTTTCATCATCATGAACCTGGAAGTGAAACTGGATATAAAGCAAAATGAAGGTAGCTGTCTTGTTTTCCCTTTGCAAAGGCAGGCAAAGAAAACAGCAGACACTGATTGTGCACATGAAATTAGATTTCAAAAATTGTGCAGTTGGCTATACAAAGACATTTGTTATGCAGCTTTTAAATTGACAGTGTCGCTCTAAAAAAAGAAAAAAGATCAAAACTGAAAAAAATAGAATGTAAATCAGACACCTCATTTGTAGAAACACTTTAAAGTAATGATGCTGCTAATGAAAGCTGAATTACAATGTAAATCTAATAGATCGACTCCTTGCACCTAGATTATGATGACAGGACTTCATCAGGTGTAATGAATATACCAGAGGAGTAAACAATTATTATCTCATTATGTCAAAAACATTACCTATATTTCTTTATTAAGGCAGTATTAATTTCAGTTTTCTTTCCAACAAAGCAAACACTTGAGGAGCTCCTGTTAGCTGCATACAGCAGAGTCTGGGATTTCAGCAGACTCCAGATACCTCACAATATCCATCTCCTTTGGATTATTGAGAGGTATCTGAGGAGGTGCAAGAGGTCTGACTGCTTGTTTCTGTCAGAATAAAAGCAGTGTTTTCAAACGATGAAATA
This sequence comes from Caprimulgus europaeus, assembly GCA_907165065.1. Next base: position 23,487,952 of record OU015535.1, on the reverse strand, counting down.
TCTAATTAAGGAGACTTTCTTGGTTGCATTGAATAAGTTTCACTTTCCTGTTGTGCTTTCCACCTCAATTTTGTGGCTTTTTCTTATTGATTTAGCATTAGTGTTTTCCAGAAAAAGTGGGAAAACGAGGTTTTATCCTTGTTCACAGAACAAGGACAGCAAAAGCGAGTCGGCAAGATGTGGCTCTAGCACAGGCAAGAGGTATTTTGTCCATAGAATGATAAGGACCAGGATTGCCAGCACTGCCTGCTTTGCCCTGGCTATGGGGATAGGTCTAGGGTGAAGGTCTAGAGGCTACTGGGCAGCCAGAAGAGCCAGGCCTGTTGCTGCAGAGACAGAGGGCATGGAGAAGGTGGCTGCTGCTTTGTGAAGAAATGGAAGATATGGGAGGATCAATGAGCCAATGATAGGCATGTCTGTACTAGGAGAACTGGGAGATGGATGCAGCTTTAGAAACTAGCCATTGCACTGACTGTGCCTTCACCATTGTATAGATATGACTCTCAGTGACAAGCCTTGGCTTAGATTTGAAGTAACAGGGTCATCTCCCCTCACCTATAGAGGTACCTGTATATCAACTAATAATGTAGTTCACAGAACCCAAAATAGTTTTCAACAGAGAAGTATTAGCAACTAAATGCTGACAAAGGGAAAAAATAAGTGACTCTCCCTGTGTTACACAGAAAGGCTCTACATACAGCCACAAAAACCCTAGACTACGCTAAAATAGGAGAAAACTCTGGAAGCCTTTTCTATACTCAGTGTTACAGGATGCACCCTTCATCTGAAATGCTGGGAGCAGGAAATAGCTGCAGGGGAGAAACCAGGAAGCAACCTCAGGATTCACCAATGTCACCTTATGTCATAATCCCTCTTAAACACATTCTGTGTAAATACATTCACATACATCTCAGTGATGTCCAATGGTAGGACAAGGGGCAGTGGGTGTGAGCTGGAACACAGGAGGTTCCGCTTAAACTTGAGAAGAAACTTATTTACAGTAAGGGTGACAGAGCCCTGGAACAGGCTGCCCAGGGAGGTTGTGGAGTCTCCTTCTCTGGAGACGTTCAAAACCCACCTGGACATCTTCCTGTGTGATCTCATCTAGGTGTTCCTGCTCCGGCAGGGGGATTGGACTGGATGATCTTTCGAGGTCCCTTCCAATCCCTGTGATTCTGTGATTTTAAAATGGCATGGTGCAAGAAGATAAGAAAAACACATGGGAGGAGAGAGCAGGAGTCCCAAGGCCATGGATGAGGCAGAACCTCCCCAAGAAAGAAGGAAAAGAACTGATGACACTGCTGGATGGATGCTGGTGTCCTTGGTCAATGTTAGAGCAGCCAGGCTTTTTTCAGTTCTTCATGTAGTAACTGAGTGATGAGATTTGCAGTTTCTGACTTAAAGGGGATGCATCCAGCAGGAATGTCAACTTCATCCCCACCCACCTCTCCAATACAACCATATAAAAATTAGCTGCACCATCCCCAAAGTCTTCAGTTTCATTAATGACAGCTACCCGGGATGTATCTGTACCCACCATCCTGCAGTGACATGGGGAACTGCAAAAAAGTATCTGTGACCTGTGCTGCACTGTAACATCCTGAAACTTTAGGGAAGTGAAGAATACTGTGGCTGTTACAGAATACAGTTCTACTGTATTCTAGCAAGGGATTATTTTACCCTGGAAGAGGTCTCCCGGTAGCATTACATGCATGATTGCATTACAGAGTATCTGTGAATATAGGTGTATAGTCATACATCTGCATCAACTCATCAGTTTGCAGAGGCAATGCTACAGCAACATGTTTGTTAGACATGGTTGTATTTAGAAGAAAGAGTTCTAGCCTTCCTGACTGAGTTTCAAACTCAGTGATATTCCTCTTGCTGTATGCTGTTCTTACTGTAAAGCATAATGCCAAAATCCACTGAAGTGGCTAGCTAAGCTCAGTTTATGGCTGCATGGTAATCTGGAGAAGCACAGAAAACAGGCAGAGCATTCTGCTCTAACTTAACTATGATCTTTTAAAGTATCGTAAGGTACCTACATTTGCCTGTCCTTTTATGTCTCTGCCACCAGTTTGCATGGTCCAAAGCATCCACAGCTGCCAAGTCCTCATGCAAAGGATTTTTTCCACTTGTGTAGATATTACTGTCCAGTAGCTCTGAGTTCACTGAGACACTTAGCACCAAAATCAAAAGCCTTTGTTCTGTATTCCTCTAAGCCTAAAAGTTCTTATGGCTGCTGTTAGCTAAAGCTAACAAACACCCTTCAGCAAATCATGCATTGCAGGAATTTCCTTTTTGGACCACATGTGGTCCAACTCCCACTTTGAACTGCTTTAAATCCAGCTATGGCTCAGTCTGCCCTTTAATGATTAACTGTTTCTCCCCTCCTTCTCAGTTGTGTTTGAAAGGTTAGGATAAGTGCAATCCCAAGCAGACACCCAAGGAAACGGTGTTGCTGAGCGCTCGGTCTTACTGTCTAATCAAATGCTGACCAGTGAAAAGCAGCTGCAGATCCACCCAGGTGGAAGGAAGTGGTACTTGTTTACAATGCTTTGATTTTGACGCAATATGGATTAATTTACAGCATGGGCAAGACAAAAAGATCATGCTCACATCACACACATCTATCATAACTTCTACCTTGACTTCTGCAGCTAGAAAAAAAACTCTGAAAAAGCTTCTCCATGTATCTGCAAGGGAGTCCTCTTTCCTCCAGCACCAGTTAATAGCAGTCAGTGCAGTGGGGGCCCTGCCCTACAGCCCTGCTCTGCAGCTGCCTTGGTGGGACGGGAACCTCCTCTGTCCCAGGCTAAACACTCATGTTCAGTGTTTTGCTACATGAGAAGCTCTGTCATCAATCTTTCTTCTTTTTTTTTTTGTTTGTTTCCCCCCCCTTGTGTTTGCTTTAATTCTATATTTCAACCTCACACAGTTGGAATCAAAACACTGTGAAGGAAACTAGCATCTTTGTATTTTACTACAGCACTAGGAGTAAATGTCTGCCACCAGGCGCCCTACCCACCCACATCTGATATAAGTTTTATGGCTCTTCCAAGCACATTGACTATCCGATGTGGTAACTCCAAAAATCTTCCCTCTCAAGTCTTAGGGACAGCTGAGAAAGGCTCATAAATCTTGATTGTTATTACAGACTTTGCTTCATCCATCGCTAAGGGAAAGACAACATTTAAAGCCAAGTGAAATTTTACAGCTCTAGGGAGGAGTTCAATATAAAGTGAAAACTACAGGCTACAGAAACAAGGAGAACAGAGTATAGATACAACATTTTCTTAACAGCCACAAGAGTCTGACTCTGGAGAGGTATTTCCAACTGACACTGACTTCTCTTAGAGGCTGGTGACTTGATGGTGTTCACATAGTTACAATGAATGTCTGTTGGCAATTAGGGCTAGAGATTTAGGACCCATAAAGGTTCTCTACTAAATAGGTCTCCACACAAAGCTGGAAGTGGGGGTTTTTTGCCTCCATCGGGTATGGATTCTAGATGCTTCTGTGCTGATATGGGTATCTGCTTTGGCCCAATGATCAGTGTGTCTTCTCCCAAAGAGCTGGCACATTGTTTCAGATTGAATACTTCCATTTCAAGTAGCACAAAGAGCTGGAAAGAAAGCAATTAAAGTCTCCATCATTCATAGTTTGCATATGTTTCTGATAATATGCCACAATAGTTCCATTCCTGTCAGTAGCAGCTGCTCCTGCAGACAGCAGGTATATGAATTTTTAAATACATGTAGACAGGGAGAAGCATAATACTTAAATACACTTGCCTCCCATCCACATAAATGTAGACAGACATAGACTGGAGTCCTGTATCACAACATATATGTCTTGATAGGTATCAGAACATCTAGTCTCTAATTAGATCCCAGTCCTGCTTAGATTTTGTTTTTAATTATACTGTAACCATGTCCAAGCCAGGAAACACACTAGAAAGACAAGCAACAGCAGAAATATGTATCTTCCTCCAAACATTTACCTGATGTACTGATATATTAATCCATCTCACTACTTACAGGATTTATCCCCCTTTCTTGTTCCAGATTTCCTAGGAGTTACATGGGAAGAGATCTGTTGCTGTAAATGTGGTTATGGTGTATTCTTCTGCAGGGGGAGGATTAACTCAACTGTTTAGATGTGTTGGGGACTGGAGGTGCTAAAGCCAGGTCATCATGTGCTGTTCAGTGGATGTCAGCTATGAGCTTTGCTGTCAGTTTGCACCTCTTGTTTGCCTCATCCCTAGCCAAATGAAACACTTCCAGTCAAAGTACTTCTGTATATTTACATCTCTCGACAAATCTACTGTCCCTGAACATTCAGAGACAGATGTTACTTTTCACTCTGTTGTCTAATATGAAAGGCAGCATCCTTGGGATGTAGACAGGCTGCAGCTCTTCACAAGGGCCGGGGTGGTGGTGGAAGGCATTTCCGTGATAGAAGTACATCCCTGCCTAGTGGGAAAGTCATTCCTTTTTGGGGCAGACCTTCTTACCCCTCAGAGTTCACATCAGGAACCCAGAGTCCATTGTCCTCTGCACCTCTAAATGCTGCCAAGGAAAACCTAACCACACATGAGCAACATGCTTCACCTATTTGTAATTCCAGGTTCAAAACTCACTTCAAAACATTTCCGGTAGCCACTGCTTGGAGATGCATAGGACAAATTAGGCTGCAAAATGGAAACCAACACCACACGTGTTTCATACATTTAGATTATTCTCTACTACCATGCCTTGATCTGGAATTTAAAAGCCCTGTGCTCCCAGCCAGGCCAGAACTAAGTACTAGAGCATGCAGTCATCTTCAGTTATTACACTAATGGTATTAATTTTGTTGGTTATTAGGCATACTCTATACTTGATTACCTGGTCTGCTGCATTGATCCTGTAACTGATTGTGAGACTCATGATCCTGTGCGTGACCACTGAAGCTACGTCATCATTGTTCCTTGTCCAGCAGGAAATCAGTGTAAGTTCATTTACCTTTTTAAAACCTTCTTCTTAATGTTTGTAGCAACAAATCAATGAAATTCACATTCCAATGCACAGTCTCACAGTTCTCCACATCAACAGGAACAGGGAGGTTTGAAACAGCTCCATTGCATTTTGTTTTTATAACCTAGTGCAGATTCATATGTGGTTTCCAGAAACAATTAACATTTAGAAGGGAATGCTACAACCCAAAGAGTCTTCCTGAACCAAACCAACTGTATGCAAGTATACACACCTGTGGATGAGTGAGATACAGATTCTCCAGCAAATAGATTTTATTGCTGGACATAAGCTTGACCACAGAGGAGAAATGTATGCTTATAGAGGACTAGATGGCTCCAGGGTCTGATAGTGATGTATAGTGCCTTTCACTTGTGGGTTGAAATCCAACCCAGACCAGCCGCAAGCAATGCCATTACTACCTAATGACTGTTTGGCAGGCTATAGGAAATGCACGCATGCCATGAAGAATTACAGCTCCAAACATACCTCTTCATTCAAACAACAGATATGGAGAACTGACTGGAGGTGGCTCCTCAGGCTCAAGAGAGGCTCAAGAAAACTGTCCTGACTGTTTACACTGACCATCCATGCACTAGCTACAGCTGTCAGCCTCAAGACCTTCCACCAGCACCAGGTCTGCTAAACAAATGGAAAGACCACTGTTCCTAAGTGTATGCAGTAGGCATGAGAAAAATCTGTCACACTTCTGTTTTTTCAGATCTGATCCCAGTTTTATCAATCTTTCAGAACTGAACAAGGAATAGCTCTGTTTTTCTTTCATTTACAATGAGTGTTAAAGTTTAAAGAAAGTCAGGAAGAAAGTTTTTCTGTTACAGAAACCAAACACTGAAAGCACTTATATGAGCTTCATAATATACACTGCAAGCAATCTTCTCCTTACAGAGTCATTTTAAAAAGCATAATGAGCACGACATTAGTTTGACATCATGCTCTTTCATTGCATGGTGGCATTAATGGATGAAGTAAGTAATTGTTCCTTTTCATCACCCACCATCATAATGACAGAGGGCATCTTACAGCACATTTCAAAAATCCGTACACCATGTACGATGAGAGGGGAAATTATTCAGTGCCCCATTTCTGGTTTATGAGTCACTGTGGTTCCTCCAATCATATGGGGAGTGTGGAATACAGGTGGGGTAATTCACATCTGGCAAAAGCAATGGTTAATATTCAAAGCCAGCCTGGGCAAAATGCATGTATCTGATTACTTTGCAGGAAATAATCCTCGCAGTCTCATTTTTCAATCTGCACTTCAAGTCTTTTTTTCACCCTTTCTTTTCCCACCTAAATGACAATGTTTTATTGAATGAAACAGACATAAGCCAGGCTCCATCTGGGAGAATAAATGCTGGAATCATCCACTCTTCCTCTTGGTCTCAGGACAAGACTACGGACCATCTCTCAGATCAGTGCTGATTTGGACATGTTTCAGGTGTGGAAATGTTAAGACACGGCTCTGGCCACTGTGCACTGCAAAAACTGGTCATCCATTGACAGCCGATTCTCAGCTTTAAGAGCAAAATCTCATGTGCTGTTGGGACTGTAAATGAAAAAGTTTAACAACTTCAGAGCTTTCCCACATGCATGAGCTTCCAACATGGAGCCTTGCAACTCCACTGCTTCTAGTGACTGAGCCGTTATTATTTCTATTTTAGACAGGCAGAAGCAAAAGCACAGAGGTCCATCCAGTAGTCAGACAGAAAGAATAATCAGTAGACTTTAAGAGCTCAATCTGAGATTATTTGTGTGAGTTATTTTACTAATTGCTCAGAGGAATTATCTCCTTCAGTTGGAGATCCACTGCAGCTAAAAAACACAGAAAGGGTGTTCACATGTCCAGCAACTCAGGTATGCATTTTCACAAGGTAACTGTAATCTTTCATTTATCTGTCCTGAGAAAGAAAGAGCCCTATGCTAGATGAGTTAACCCCCTCGCTTCCATGATCATCAACGTCCAAGCGAGAAAGACGTGGCATAGTGAACACTATTCTGCTTCACAGAGACCAAGGACTGCAAAGCCAGCAAGGTGAGAGCATACCTGGGCAATACAATACACCACCTCTGGGAGACTTTCCTTGACTACACGCAAGTCTAACTGCCTCTGGCCTTGAAAGTCTTCAACAAAGATTCTTAGTTGAAGAACCACCGTCCTTCTAAAGGATACTGATTTCATATATATATATATATATATATTTCATATATGAAATACATAGCCAGGAAATACAGGCTTTGTGTTTTGGGACCAGTTTGCTCCCTGAAAAATTTAGTCTGGGTTTCATGTGACACTCAGTTCAGGGAAGTGAAGACAGGGGAGTTTTGTCTTGCCACAAAGTGTTCATATACTGCAAACTCAAGTGGTGGAAGAATACCTTTTTTCATTTAAACCTGATCCTTTTAATGCCCCTCAGTGCCCTACAATTCCTCTAAACTTTTCAGCATCACTCAAGACGGAGCTCCTAGGTCTGAATCTGAGTCTGCTTGGGTAAGTCACACAGATCAGAACTGTGATCAAGACAATGGTTTTGCACAGAGTCTTTGAGACAACTAGCTGTTCTAAGCTGGGCATGTTGAAGTGGAGATGACCTCAAATATTAGGTGCCCCTTAAGACAGATCCCATAGGCATCCCAACATGTATCCCCAAATAAATAACCATCTTGTGTGTCTTTGGAGTTAGCTTCTTTCCAACAAGTCTTCATTTGTTAAGGGTATGTTCAAACTTCACTAATGGCTGTAAAGTGCTGCAGGATTTTTAGCTGTATGGTATAGATACTGTTCATCTTGCTAGCCATTAGTAATTTGTGATCAAAACCCATGTAACACAGCATCAATACAAACCACCTATGCTTTGGGAAAAAATAAAACCAAAACCACAACGAGGACTGCACCGGAATTGCAAATCATCACTGGCATATTTAATACCTGGGCATAACTGTATGCTTATGAATATGGAAGTCCAAGTAAGGGCAAGACCTTCATAGTGGGGTGAGAAGTCAAAAGAGCCAGGATTTTTATGTGGACATTTCCACACTGGTTACTAAGATGGCTCAGTGCAATTAGAGAAACCTCCTATGCCAATATTTTTTCCATATTCATCCTAACATCTAAGATCATCACCCTAAGGTTACAAGGCTATTGATTTGAGATTCATTTCTCTGAAAGACAGATGTTTCCCGCCACAGCAAAGGCTACAGACAAGAGTACCTTTAATGAATCACCTTGGCAAGTATCAAGCTCTCCCTCAACAAGTTACCATTCTGCAGATGTTTTCAGCAGTCATATTATTATGCCAGTCTCCAAGCAGCAGTTTCCTTAATTAGACATCAGGGTGGTACGGAGGAAGGCCAGACTGCTGAACAGATCTGTAGGAGGAAGGGGACACTGTGGGTATTATTTGATTGTCAGGTTGGATAAAATTTCACATTCTATTTCCCAGCTTTGCACAGCTCTTCTTCCACCCTTCACTCTATCTGCACTTAACTTCTCTCTGCTGACCCCTCTTACTAGCATCATGACATTGGCCGGCAGAATGTGTTTCAGTACCAGATCTGTCAGTGTCAGTTTTCCATGTTGCTAGTGCTGCCTCCTCAGGGAGTCAAGGAAGCTGCTGGCATCTTCTGCGTGATTATTTCACATGGCCCTTTGTAGGTTTTGCTGCTGGATCTCAAGGTTACTAAAAAGGTTACAAATTATTTCTGGTCAAGGCTCAGAAGGGGGTGAACCATTCAGACACTAAATTTTTAATGCTTTATACAGGGGTCTGCAGCAGGGTTCAAACAAAGCAAACCAGCAAAAGAATCTAATACAAAAGCTGCCAGCCCTTCTCAGGTCCCTACCATCAGGTCCCATCTCCTTTTTCAGCTTAGCAGTTTCTGAAACAGGTCCAGTAGGCCACCAGATATTGCACAAGGGTGGCCTTTTTCCTGCCTGACACATTCCCTGTAACAGCACAAGTCAGTATTTAAAGATATTTACTCTTTACCCAAGGCTAGTATTCATATGAGTTCTTCCTCCCTGTAAACAGCTCATTCAGACAAGCTGCTGGTATTTGTTTTACCCTTTAGTCACTGAACTAAAAATGAAGAGAAACTTAACATAAAGCATGTCATAATTCCATCCAAACAGAGAGTCAAGACTATGAAAGAACAGCTCTGATGACAGATAAAATATTAACTGTAAATAAGTTACTGTAGCTTAATGTAGCACCAGCTTTTACTTGATTGAGGACATGAAGAAATGCCAATACTGCATGTCTCACAGTGAGGCCGGGTGGCTGTTCTACACAGCAGTGTATTTTGGAAGAAGAACAAGGATTTAGTTTTAAAGACTGATGAGCAGCATCTGGGAAAGGGAGATTACAGACCCATGAGTTATTTGGGAAAGTACTGAACTTCATTTCCAAATTACCTGTTTCTTGTTTTTTCAACTCATATTCTTACAGGTGAATCAGAGAGTAGTGGGTCTGAAAAAAAAAGAAATAGCAGTCCAGGTAGCTCAAATCTCTGTTTCATCAGATTTCATAATCTCTCTGCATAGACTCTCATCCTCCTCACAGATGTCCTTCCAGGATGGGAGGAAACAGAGTACCATCCTCTCTTGACAGGCCTACTGGGATGGGAACTACTCTCCACATGCAGTGTCATTTTGCACATGATGTTATTTTGTTTGCATTGGACTAACAAGCACGAACAGGAACAAGACCAAATTAAGCAGGCTGACAGGCTGGACTTGTACTAACAGTTCACACTCAAATGCTGCTGTACTCAAGCACATGTGCAGTCCAGAAATAGGATTAGTAGCTGTTTTTTATAAACGTGCCTTTATCTTTATAATGGACCCAGCAACATCTGAGTATCTGGATATCCCACCAGAGGAAAGATTAGAGCTTAGCAGTTTCTAGACCCTGGTCCCATGTGCTGGCCACACCTAATTCAATACCCAAACAGCAGAGGGACTTTGTTTTATAGAAAAAGTAAGCATCTATCGTAATAAACAGGATGGTATTTTCCCTAAAAATGTGATGTCACAATGCTACAGAATTTGTGCCTACCTTGTATTTATAGTGTATGCAAGATTTCTGCTTTCAGTATGAAGAGCTGATGCTCCTGAAAACCTTATTCGGCACCTGAAGTGGCCTCTTGAAGCTTTCATATTGAAGTGAATTTCATTAAAACCTTCCTGGTTTCTTTATAATGACCCTGCCTAATGCTTGACTACATTTACTGTTGCCCTCTACCACTTTCAGCAATTGCCTCAAGATGTAAACACATTCATATATCAATGCAAAGCCATTAGATTATGAAAACAGAGGTCACTGCAAAGGGCACAATCAGCTACTGGTCTTGACTGTGAAAGCTCTGCCCTTCATTAGTGAGTGTTCAGGGAAAGTTAACTTTCTTCTCTTTAGAAGTCATCCGTGAGTGTTTTTTTTTCCTTTGAGGAAAGGCCAAATGCAAGATACTACTGATGAAGTATAAGGTTACAGACTTACTCATTGTATTATCCCTACTCAGACTGTGCGAGAGAGAGGAGAGACAACCTGTTGTTTGATCCCACCTTCAGTCATCACAGAGACCCGTCAGGTATGAACTGGAAACTTCAGCTGAAACACTCTGAACGTCCTGTGTGTCGTTCCCCTCCCCTGCCCCGCCCCCCTCCCTCTCCTTTTTCTTCCTCCATTGATCCCTGCCTACCCAGATCACACACTGCTCAAGTTCTGCCCCCATCACAGTCTGTAGGAAAAAAACATGGTTCTGCAAGTTTTGCCTCACTATAGGCAAGGATTAAGTAATGGCAAGCAGGCAGCCAATTAACTGAATAGTTACTAAGATTCCAGCTGTAAAAATATATATCACTTTTTAGCATGTCAGTTTTGTTGGGTTATCCATGTTTGTCTGCAAATAAAAAAAAACCCCTCCCCAACACTCAAATACATTCTAAAATGCCAACTAATTACTGCAAGTGTTATAGCAGCAGAAAAAAAAATAAAACAAGCAGCCTGTGATGTTTATGGGTTCCTTTGTTACATCTGTGCCTAAAATAAATCACCCAAATAAAGGTTTTAATTCCATATTAGTGCATACAGCAGTTTATTGAGTTTATGGCTGATGGTTAAGCTTTACTAATGCTTAGGATGTCAGTGCAACAAGGAAGGAAATGCTGAGCACAGATGTTTGCAAAGAGTGGTAACAGGACAATAAATTACTCCAAGGTAAAGACAAACTCTCAGCGCCATAGACTTACTGCTCTTATTTACGCAGCAAAATTTTCTTATTACATTCAGTAATAAGTTGTCAGCAATGCCTGGCTGGTGCTGCAAAGGGTAGTGAAACAGTGTACTATGCCTGATGACTAAGGGATGGTTTTGTCATTGTTTGAGTCAGCCTGGTAGAGGCATTTTTTTGTATCTAATACTTTGAGTTTTCCTTTGCTGACAGCCCCAGCTGAATTCTGATGTTAAATAAGTAAGTTTTGGAGATGGCAGAGGCTGGGAGGAGGCTGAAAGAGTTGTGTTCCCTCTCGAAGGGCAAGGCAAAGCAGTTCTCATGTCACCACAACTCAGGAGAAGTGAATGCTGGGGTATAAGGGGATGTTAAAGAAATGGGATGGAAGACTCCATTAGGAGCACATGATATAAGCCCCTTGAACTTAAGATCAGACTAAGAAAATTAATTCACAGTAGGTCTGTACCTAATTTCTGCTTCTCTTTCTTTATACCACCTGTTTCTGAAATAGACCTAGATTTCATTTCACAGCACATGCTCATCCTGACTAACACCATGCTGGCTGCAGGCTTTCCACCTTTTCTATGCCAGCTACGGGAAAACATTGTGTCTACTTTTAAGACAACAATACAAGTCAAGAACACTTGTTGATCCTCTATTCATCCAGGCATAGTTTTGTACATTCAGTATGGACCAGCTGGGACAAGCAGTGAGTCCAAGCAGCCTCGCTGGTACGAAGCATGCCACTTCTCACCATCGCCCACCCTCCTGCATATTGGCTATTTTCTACCAGGTGAGAGGAGGGACTGCAAATTCTTCTGGCAACAGCCTATGTGATGGTACATGCCACATGGGCACATTCCTCAGTATGCCTCTGGCAGCTGCCAGCACTCAACACTGCTCAAATAGTTCTGTGCCCCGCAGGGATTTTCTGATTTTCTTGTTTCTTCCCAGGAGACTGTAAGTGAACCTGATGGAGTAGAAGGTGAAGAGAACATGTCTTCGTGGGCACTGGTTTGGAGCACAAAGTTTAACTTTAGCTGAACACCCTTCTGCAAAGACCTACAAATACTACCAAACTACAACAGAGTCTGCAAGTGAGTGAAAAGGCTAATTAAACCTCATTTTTCATTTAGAAGACAGAAGCTCCCTAGGAGACAATTGTATTTAACAAGCACGGGGAAAAAAATACATTAGGAGCAAAAAAAGGAAAAGGGCCTCCTCCTTTTATGCCAGGTTCACTACTTTTCCATCTGTTCTTTAAAATCATTTCTCTAGATCTATGAGACAAAATCTGACAATGAATGGAGTTTTCCTGTGTCCCTCATAGGCACGAGACAGGCATGTGTTTAAACACTGATCTAGTATACAGGAACCCTCCTCACATAATCACAGGGACATAATTTATATATCTATCTGGGTCTTACCTTCCCACCATAAGTGACTTTGAAGCCCCTCAGGATGGGAACACAAAGACAAATCTAATCCTGTGCATGTGCTGCTCAGACCTTCTCTCCTCACAGAGACATTTTTCTCCTGAGAACAGAAAGGTGTGGTGCCACTGTAGGGTCACCAGAAGCAGAACACAATGAAGGAGGGGGTGGCTCAATAGGCAACATATTTCCAGCATTGTCTGGTCCTTCAGTAGCTCTTAAGTGCAAAAATATTATCTGTGACTATCTTGACATGAAGTGACAGCCAGTGGCACTGAGGTGTTGCTGGCTTTGATTTCCAGCACCCACAATATTACCCTGAAGGGGTACGAATGTTAGATGTTTGCTCCTGAAAGCTGCGCTCTCTCCTAACAGGGGTACCCCTCTCAGAGACACACAGGCATCTCACTTTTAATCAGTGCCTTCCTGTCACTGGCAGAGGTTTTCCTTCTTTGACTGACCTACTTGTGTCAGGAGACCAGAGAAGGAACATGTGTGAAGGCTGCTCGCTTAGACCTCTGTAGAACAGGTGGCAAGGCAAGAGAAGTGAGTGAAATATCTACAAGAGTGTTGGAACTGCTTTTGCTTCCAGTTTTATGAAGTAGCTTCTATCACAGTAAAAAACAGATGGAAGTGCTACTTCCAAGTGAAAATGTGTCCATACTGCAAGCCTGCAATGCCACCTCATTTTACCACATTAAACAGTTGAACTCACAATGTCACTTTAATTCAAGTCTATTGATAATGCTGGTAAAGGAGGAAGAAACCAGCAACTGTAAGCTGATAATAGCACTGTGCATACCTTTGTTTCACACTTGTGATGAAGACAGATTAAAATGAAAGCATATTAACTGCTGATGCATGTATGAGGTGGCTGTGAGAGTCACATGGTTCATGCTGTGTGAACCCGAGAGTATAGACTGGAGAGAGACTTGTTTATCCAAAACTGGCACAGTCCTTTACACACTTTATCCATATGATCACCCTGTGGTCACTGACCTTGGTTTCAGAATGTAGTCAGCACATTAGGCAACCAGCTATTACAGACCCGCCCTGACAATTTCTGACTGAGTGACAAAGCTAGATAAGGACTCAAGCAGGAGAATAAGGCCTGGCTCAAACAAGGACCAGGGAAAAGCTAAGCAAGGCAAAGGGGGATCTTCCAGCTCCACAGCCAGCTCAAAGCCAAGCAGCGACCAGGAAATAAACAGTCACTGTTGCCTGTTTTAACTGATGTAATGTTTCTCATGTTCAGGAGGCAGACTAGAAGCAGGCATTGCAAAGCCACCATTGTCACCTCCTTCATTTTTAAATTAAGTTCTTAAGTGAAATGTTTATTTTGTGGAAAAAGCACAAATTAATAATTTCCACCTTTTCGCCCTCTCCCTCCTCAAAACGCTTCAGACAAACAGGCCTTTCTCAATATAAATCTCTTTTAACCAAAGTGTTCTGAGTGGCTGTTCTTCTGAATATAGGCCTGAGATATCAGGCCATAGTAATAACAAAGTTTAAGTCCAAAGGCGATTAAAATCTTGAATGGAGCTTGATATCCATCTCAGGCACCAACGTGCAGAGGCTGGAACAGTAGCATTACCTCCCTATTTAAATAATTCAGCTCTGAAATGGAGATAGCCAGGGAGAGGGTTTTCTCAGAATTTCTTATCAGCATCCTGTCATACAAGCAACTAAATAAGGATCTTACCATCCCCTTTGCAGGGATAAGATAATTCATATGTGGGTAATTATTTTCTGTGCACCTTGCAAATATACTGAGAGGAGATTAAATTTTCTCTTTAGTTGATACCTCTGCTAAAGAGAATTGGTCCAGAAAGAAAGGTTTAAAAATGTCTCAATTTCTACAGTTTAATTTATTTTTTCTCCTTTTGCCCAAGAAATTTTAAAACCAAATGTGTGATTATAGTTCTCCCATCGGGAAAGTAATACAGCATCAGGCAACTTGCTCCCAGTCACAGCTATCAACCCAGCTTGAACGGCTCATAGTAGGTACTCAGAGCTAAATTTTAACCCATAGATGTTTTTAATATTTTAAAAAATATCAGACAATTTGCCATCTGCCTAAAGATGCTGCTCCAATTTATCTGTTTGTTCATTATTAATTTATATATAATTCTCTAAGGCTGTTTGAACATATGTACAAAGCAGAATGTAACAAAGGAAGGAATCAAATACAGTCCTCTTGGCAATTTGGTTTGCTACTAAACCCTGATGACAGTTCTACTTCTGCCACACGCCTTATTATTTAGCTTATAAATTCATTATTTCCACTGTAATCTTGCTGGGTCTTGACACAGGTGTAGAAAAGGCTTGCGCTCAAGCTGAGCAGTAAATAACTGAACTAGCAATCAGGAGAACTAATGTCAACACTTCCATGGACATTTCATAGTGCTTTGTGTTGAACCAAGGCACGAGATCTCCATTCTTTTATTAGCTCTCCTGAGAGAGATAGGATTGTTAATATTCATCTTCCTCTGATATGATTTAGTTTCAGAGACTCCATGGGAACCAGACAGATTAGAATAATAAAATAATAGTAAATTGCTTGTGGCAGAAATTGTATATAAAGTCCCTCTAATACATTCAGTTTCTGGACAGCAACAAAAACATCATAACTGAATTACTCTTAACAAGGTTTTGACGATTGATGAAGCAAATATAACCTTTAAAACAAAAAGTTTGTTTCCTCCCCCAGTCATGTCTGAGCTGTCAGTAGAAAAATCTGGTTCACCTCCTTCATGAATTAGTCTCTCTATTTATGTATTTCCTTTCTCAGTGTTCCCATTTCCCACAAAGCCAGCCAATCCAGCCTATTTTGTTATGACAATATTAAAATTACTATTACCATTGCAAATTCTTCCAAGGGAGATAATATTAGTAATAGTCTCTTCCATCAGATGCTGTCAGTTCCTGGGGTTATTAATATTCCTGTCCGCAAGAAGCACTGTGTCATTTAGAGAAAGCATATTGCTTGGCTCATAGGCTATTCTTCATGGCCGGAGATGAGTGCATTGTGATCTGCCATGATTGCATTACTGTTTACACAGCTTGAGATGCCTCATAAAGCAGTTAGGAATGAGTCCAAATTCAGATAGATTCAGATCTGGGAAATGGAAAATCTGATACAAAGATGTTCAGGCCATTTGGCCCTCTCCATCCCCTATGTCACATCCCCACTGACTGTGGCTGTCATCCTTGCCCTACCTCAGATGCAGGTAGCAGCTGCACTTCTGTATGTGCGGCCACTGAACCCATCCTTGCAAGGATGATCATAGGCAATCTGCTGGCTCCAAAGCACCATAGGCTCCTTACAATCGTTTTCCACATAAATACCATACCGTGTCTGTGGGGAGCTGCTACTCTATTTTAAGACAAGTCACTTCAACTCCTTGGCAAGAGCTGTCTATAAGGAATCAAGATCAGTTCTTGTTCTCATGGAAATAGCTATAATCAGGACCTCCCCAGGAAGCCTGGTGATCCACTCGTACTGAGTGGAGCAATCTTTTTTTTGAACACAACCCACTCATTAAGTCTATTCCTGAGCACCTAGTGAAAGCTGCACTTTAATTTAGGCAGATTATATACAGCACATGGGTTCAACAGCAAGTTACCAAGGTAAACCCAAGAGCAAATCTTGCTTCCACAAAGTCTGATCTGTGCCATAAATGGTGGCTGAAGGTATCTGATTTTCTAGTCTGTTCTAAAACAAATGTCCAGAAAGATTTGTCTTGTCAACATCAAAGCCAGCCGATGGCTGCTATGCCTTTAGTGCATAGGTCGCACATTATTTAGGTCACCTTGCTTTTCAAGTGGTTGCCCCCAAAGATCTTTATGGAAGCAGTCAAACCTTGCTGACATCATGGGGTCAAAGCTGCAAAGAAAAGGAGTCAGGGAATCTGGAAGGATGGGTGGATTACCATTCAGTAACAGGCTGGATCCAGATGTTGGACACCTTAGGTAAGCAAAAGCAAATTCAATGATTCACAGCAGAAGAAAAAAGATAGCAGCAGCAGCAGAAATAACATCTTAAAGACTAATGGACTCATTAATTCCCTCTCTCAGATACATACTCCTGTAGACAAGTATAGGGATGCAAACGAGGTAGCTTCACTTCTGGAAGCAGGCCACAAGCTGTGACCTCTGGGTCTGTAGAATTTCCAGCAATGGGAAGGTAGCAGGAAGCGTATGATGTAGTGTCAGAGAGCAATCACAGTCGAGGACAGGGCTGGTGGCTACAGAAATACTCTCCATGGCTAGGATAGTGTGGCTGTACAAGGTACTCTCTAAGCCACAAAAGATGGCAAATCCACTTCAGAAATGGATACACAAGAGGTATTCACACAACAGGGATTTGTTATTAATCTCAGGTGCCATTCCCATTGCCAACAACTGGAGCTGGCTGTTAATCTTTATTTAACTTTTTGAAAATCGTAAATTAACCAAGAAGTGAAACTTAATGTGCACTAGATTTACTCAGGTCTGACCAATTACTTTAATTTTAAAATAAATCTAAGGGAACACCTCTCTGGAAAACACAAAAAAATACTGATGCCTTTTAAATAAACCATTCAATCTGAGAAAATACAAAAACGTTCTCTCTCAGTGTTCCTCCCAGACAAATCTTTCCAACTGCCCATTCTGAAGGAGCATTTTCATTTTAAACTCTGTCTTGAAGGTGGAAGAAAATATTTTGGAAGACACAGATATTCACAGAATAAAAGGAAAAATGACACATTCCATTCAAGTTAAAATAAGCACTTTGGGTAGATTTTGAGACTATGTTTTCTGAGTTGTATTTCAGTTCTTGCCTCGGTCAGCTTTAGTTTAGCTTGGACTAAGCCAATCTTCCTCATATCCTCTTCATAGGTTTTTGGACAAGACACTAAATTGAAAAAGAACATTTGCCTAACTGCACCAACGATCTCAGAAATGCATTAATTGTATGAATTTGTTTAGCACAGTAAGACCAAGGTTAATATTGCACCAGAACTGGTGTGGAAAATATAAGAAATGCAATCTTGTCCATTCATTGAAGACAGCCAAGGTGACTCTGCAGGTTACAACCTTCCACTACTGAGCTGGAAGCATATGGTCAGACTTCCAGTCTGGAACACATTTTTATAACTTGAATGTAAACTCTTGGAAAAACAGGTTTTATAATACAAACACTGACAAACCCCAAATATTCAGTGGATAAAAGTCGGCACCGTAAAGATAAGCAATTCAAATCAGGAAATATATGGCCAGCAGAGATGGTCTGGTCACTGGTACGAGGCATCCACTTTGTGGCATGCGAGAAGGACTCCAAGGGAAGCACTGTAGGAAACAGAGGCAACAGAGAAATTGTGTAGCTAGGCTGGACTTGGAAGCACTCCAGAACATGAAGGGCTAGGTTGGTGAGGGACACACAGGCAGGAAGACGCTGGACCCGCTTTCAAGTGCCTTATAGGAGATACGGGCTAAAACAGTTCCTAGGCTAAGCTGTTCAGTGTTTTTTATCTCTGTACAGCTTATTCCACAGGCTCATGTAGACATAGAGACAACTTACCATCAAGGAGACTACAGCTAGCCCTGGACATGGAAATGCAGAGCCAGCAAGGTTCACACTCCCTTTAATCACTTATGAGGGGTTAACTATAATCTGATTCTTTCTGTTTGGACAAGTTTAGTCTTTTTAGAGAAAGTATGCTTAAGGGTTGGCATTTAATTTTTTTATCCTTTTTTTTTTTTTTTGTTAGGGATAAATCTTTTACATTAATAGTTTGGATATCTCCCCAATAAATCATCTTGCTTGCATTCCACAGGTCAGCCTGCTGATCAGGTCACAACCTGAACATCTGAGTCAAACTGGAATCACATCCAGGCTGACAAGTCCTTTCTTCTGAACCAGTCATCCACCTGCACAAACCTGGAGGAATCAAAAATCTGTCTCTGTGTTCAATCCCACAGAGTTTCACTGACAAGAACGCTCGGTAACTGCTTTTTCAGGCTCCTAAAACAATGCACACAACCCCTGTCTTAAAAATATATATTCCCTAACTTGAAAAGCTATTTCTTACATGGATCCTTCATGATAAAAGATACATGTCTTCTGAATTCACATCAACAATAGAAGTTTATCTTTGTGTATTAAAAGCTCTCATGCTCTAGCATGTATTCAGGTAGACATAAGCATTTCTGATACCCAGGAGACGTCAAAGCCTAGAGTGCATGTCTGGTCATATAGATGTCTCTCAATAATTGTTGTTTTATGAGTTGACTTCTACAGACGGGGGCGGTGGGCATGGACCGGGAGGAAGTTTCATTTAACTGCCATCTTCCAGTAAATAATGGACAGTGCTACAGAAGTCCTGCAGGAGCTGGCTGCAAGTGCAACTGCTCTGCCACCCTTCCCTGTTTATCTTCTCTCACTGATATACACAACTCACAAATTTACTGAAGGCTCTGATAGTCGGGAACAGCTGTAATTTCCCAGCATAAATGCATCTGTGTCTGCATTGTAGATATTGCATAGCTCAGACATTTCAGGACAGTGCAAACACAAGTTGGGATGCTAGATACAGCATGTACAGCATTTATAGACAGCAGTGCTGAGATGAACTGCAGTGAGTGCTTCTGCTCAACTGCAAGGAGTGAGTGGCAAGGCTGGCCAATTGCTGTCCAGTATCTCATCCTTATAATTATCTTTGGTGCTGAATTTGGAGACATGGACAGTGGGATTGAGTGAACCCTCAGCAAGTCTGCCGACGACACCAAGCTGAGTGGTGCAGCTGACACGCTGGAGGGATGGGATGCCATCCAGAGGGACCTGGACAGGCTGGAGAGGTGGGCCTGGGCAAACGTCATGAAGTTCAACAAGGCTAAACGCAAGGTCCTGCATCTGGGTCGGGACAATCCTAAGCACAAATACAGGCTGGGAGATGAGTGGCTTGAGATCAGCTCCAAAGAGAAGGACTTAGGAGTGGTGGTGGATGAGAAGCTGAACATGAGCCGGCAATGTGCACTGTCAGCCCAGAGGCAAATAACCGTGTCCTGGGCTGCATCAAGAGCAGCGTGGGCAGCAGGTCGAGGGACGGGATTCTGCCCCTCTGTTCTGCTTTCGTGAGGCCCCACCTCGAGTCCTGTGTCCAGTTCTGGAGCCCCCAACACAAGAGAGACATGGACCAGTTAGAACGAGTCCAGAGGAGGCCATGAGGGCTGGAGCAGCTCTGCTGTGAGGACAGGCTGAGAGAGTTGGGGCTGTTCAGCCTGGAGAAGAGAAGGCTCCAGGGAGACCTTCTAGTGGCCTCTCAGTACCTGAAGGGGCCTACAAGGAAGCTGGGGAGGGACTTTTTATAACGGCAGTTAATGACAGAACAAGGAGAAATGGCTCTAAGCTGAAAGAGGGTCAGTTTAGATTAGATATTAGGAAGAAATTCTTTGCTGTGAGGATGGTGAGACACTGGCCCAGGCTGGCCAGAGAAGCTGTGGCTGCTCCTCCCTGGAAGTGTTCTTGGCCAGGTTGGATGAGGCTTTGAGCAACCTGGTCTAGTGGAAGGTGTCCCTACTCATGGTGGGGGGGTTGGAACTGGATGAGCTTTAAGGTCCCTTCCAACCCAAACCATTCTATGATTCTATATGAATTTGGTGTCCTTACCTGCCCAAACTCTACGCTTTTCAATATGTCTCATAATCTACTCCAGGCAAAACAAGGGGACACTGGAAGTTTCCCGTTTCATCCCCCATACCAGGTTTTTCCTTCATAGAGGTACACAGACATTTGGATATCAGCTAGTATCACACTGCATGTGAGGTGCTCCTTGGGAAGCTAAATTAGCTAAGCTAACTTAGCTTGGGAATCTGACCTGAGCCATACGTTAATTGCCCTGATACAGGAGGAGATCTCTCCTTAATAGAGCTGAAATGAGCTAAATAGAGTAATTGAAATTGGATTCAAAAGTTCACCTATGCCGTGCCTGGTCTCAGGGTAAGAGGAAGTCTGAAGTTCTCTACAGTCACTGTGCCTAAGCTCATCTTTCCACCCATGAAGGCTGACAAGTGCTCCTTCTTCAGCCTCTGCCAGCTGTACCTGTAAGATACAGATCTTTACCTCATGCCCTATTTCCTCATCTGAGGCTAAATCAAAGCCCTCATTCTCAATATCCACACACCCGGAAGCTCTGTACTCTTTTTTTGGTTTTTTTAAGTAAATTTGGATTAGCTAAAAACAGATGTAAAAACATAGTGGTATTGACTTAATAAATCCTAACAAGTCATTAACTTAATACGTACAAAAGTGTACTGTACTGTGCTAATGAATTTTTAGTACAACTTGACAGCTTTGGTGAACAAACTGAAATAAGCTGGCTGTCTCTGTCCCCTGCATATCTTCTAGTGGAATACAGTCCCTATTTTACGATATTGAACACCCTGTTTCAGAACTGGGCTCACATTCAAAAGTTGCAAATTACTCTTCACAAACAAGCTGGACTGTGAAGGAGTTATTCTAGGTCAAGATCTAGAAGAGCAAATTTGGATCTGGATTTTAAAAATGCCTTTGACTGGGAGTCTCAGTTCAGGTTTTGGGTTTACAGCTCTTTCTGGAGAGATGATCAAGCTGCAAAATGCAAACTTTTTTATCTTCACTTTTGTTAAAACCCAGGATTTTTTGTTAAGAGAAGGAGGCATCAGTGTTAGGACAAACAGAATCACGGCTATAGCCATAGCAGTTGTTCTTAGGTTGATAAAGAATTTTCCATCAAAGCAAGATTTCTGCATAGGAAAAATTGTGCATGATGCATGCAAGCAGGAAAGGTTTTCTAGGAAGAAAACTCTTTAAAATGTTTCTCGGAGCATTTTTCCTGCTTCCTGATCATCTGGCTCTAATGTGGCCCCATGAGTCTCCCTCCCAACAGAGGGACAGAAATTGCTGCTCTGTTTATGCATCCCGTAAATCCTGCATTTGGTCCAGCTTATACGTGTGGCAAGAGGACCAGACTATCCAGTGCCTGACTGACAAACAGCTCTGTCAAAGCAAAGAGAGAAAAGAGAGAATAAAGCATGAAATGAGGGAAAAGAGAAAGAAAATAGAAAGAAATTAAGCAAATGTGAAACCAATTATGTGGCTCTGAATTTTGTTAAAACCAAAGAGACTTGGAGAGAGAGTTTCATCCTTATGGGCATATGTTACTGTAGGAAGTGTTTTAATTGCTTTCATTCTAAATTGAGGTGAATAATCACTATCATAGCTTTCACTGGATATTGCGTTAGCACAAAATTGTCCCAAATCAGAGATGGGGTGGTCCCTTGATACTGTATACATACACAGCAGAGAGGATCCTTAGCTCAAAAGGGCCCCAGGTACAGTAAAGGAAACGAGAAGTCAGCGCAGGGAACTTTGTTATTCAAGTACACAGCGCCCACAGGACACTATCACGCTGTACAGAACTGAGATTTGGTGGTGTTTGAAGGCATATAGCATTTTCACATTTTTTTAAAGTAAAAAATCGAAACTTGTCATAGAAAGCAGATACTTTCACAGAAACACGTCCTTTGCAGAAAACCCAATTTTTTTCCAGCAGAAAGTTTTTTCAGCCAGTGGATTCTAAGCTGGATTCCACGTGGTGGTTTGTGAGGCCATAGAAATGATGCTCTGTGCTCAGCTCTCTATTACCTTCACAACTTATGCAATCAAAGCTTTGTTGGAAAGACTACTTGGTGGAGTCATTTGCACGTGGGAAAGAGGATCCAAAAGAGTTTGAGAATCATGGGTCTAGGTGAAGCATTTCTAAAACGCTAAGATGCAGAGGACCAATGATTTGGCAGCTACTATAATACTCTACAAGATAGCAATTTCACCATTTGGAAGAATTCCCTGTTCCATCTGCACTTTTTCATAAGATTACCACTACACACAAACACCAGAAGCCAAGGAGGACTTAATTACTTTTATCTCTAGATTTCACCTAGAGGTAGGTACATGCTTTTCCCAAGTTGCTGAAGAAGAAAAATGCATGCTGCAAAATTTCTGATAGAAATTGCTAATAGAAAAGCTTAGTGGGATAAGATAACCGTTCAGAGACAAAATTCCATCTGACGCTATTAGAAGTCAGAAGGGTGCCTGCATCTTATCAAGTTGCTTCTGAAAGGTCTCAGAAGAGCTGGAAAAGCATGAAGGCTTTGTTTTATCCTATGGCTTGGCTAAATGACTTCATTATGGAAAACAAACCCTGTTCCAGCCAGCTGTTATCATTTCATCCCCACCCCCCATGCTTATCTCCTTGGAAGTTGAGCAGAATGTAGAGATTTACAGAGACAAATGTAAGCTCCCCATGCTCTCCCTTAGCTGAACAGTGTGAAGGAACCGCCTTCCTCCCATACACAAGCCTAACCACAAGCCTTGCAGCTGCTTCAAAGCATGCCAGAGAGTCAGCCAAGGAGTGCTTGTAACAGCGCAGTCAGGAAGGTGCCGAGAGACCCAAATGCTGTTGCTGGCAAAAACACATTTCAGACCTTCACATCTGGATCTCGCAATTGACAGGGTCACCTCATGTGGCCAGATACTGCCAACATACTTAGGACGTTCATTGCTATCTTTTAAAGGTCACATTGCATGCAGCATGGCAGAATCAAAATAGAAAATACAACTGGAGAGCAGAGCTATAGCAAATGGGGAAGAGTAATTACATCTCCTATATTTAGCTCATCTTTTCAAGGTGTTAAGCTGGGAAGACAGTTTTGAAGCTCAGTTGTAAAAATTCATATCTCCTTTGTGTGCTTTTTAAAAATTGCATTCCACAAAAATGAGTCACATTTTTACATAGTATGCAAAAAACCAACCAACCAAACAACCTACCAAACAAACAAAAAAATCAAAAGACAGAAATATTTGTTCCAGGAAAGCAATTATTTTCGTTTTCAAAGTTTCTTTACAACAGCATACGCATGTTTTTTACTTTAATTATTTTTAAAAAAACAATTATCAATATATGTGCATTTATATTTATATACAGTAAATATGTATGTATGTACATACACAATATTCAGCATGTGTGTGTAAATACATACACAAGTACATATGGAAATATCTGTAATCAGTAAGCATATTATATGTATATTTAGATGCCTGACAGTTCAGTTGAACCTGATGACAAACTTGTAATCTTCAAAACTAGGATATAAACTAACAAAACATGTGCATTGTGAGGTTGTTCCGTGGCTAGGTCATACCCACACAGTGAGATAAAATACGTATCAGCTACCACGATCAGTCACTTAGGCTGACTTGACCAATCAGTAGTTTAACTGAGGTCAATTACATAATACTCAAAATCATACAATTATGGCAGCACAGTCCTGGGAGATGGCTTGAAGGCCAACACAGGGCCAAATTCTCTTTTGGTGTAATCCCAGTGAAGCCATTGGAAACCTGCTGAGGAAAAGCATGTCCTCTTAGGACACAAGAGCTGTGTACTTGCTCAGTGTCTGTCGTTCACCCCTCTGGAGGGCACTGGTTTATCCTTCTGATCTTTCCAGGAGGTTTATGGAAGCATTTCTGTGAAGCTCAGGGCAGATATTATCCAATTTGCCTGTTGCACCTGGATCCATATTCCTTAAAGGCAAGTAGGGCAGGTACCATAATGTCATTACTGTGGTAGCAAACCTTGAAGGACTACACAGCACCCACTACAAATGGAGCAGTTCCCTCTCTGTCCCTGGATCCTACTGCAAAGGACAACTTTGGCAGCCAGGCTGCTAAAAAGAAAAAGCTGTGCAATTCTTTCCAGGAAGTGTCTTTCTGTCATTGTGCCTTCTAGGCACAGAGTCCACCCTAGGATCTACCACATTGTGTCATCTTACAGATGTTCTGCTCAGAGGGCGCTTAAAATTGAGCCAATAGCAACAGAAGTGATAAAAATATCAGTATTTATCAGCTTCTTGTAGTCTCATTTTTGTTTAAGATGTCAGCTCTTCTGACAGGAAAAAAGTATTTTTCCTTGGTATGCTTAACAAGTAATAACAGCAAATTGACCAAGAGGTCTTCAGGACACACTGTATCTGTATACACATTCACACTTTGTTCCCCCATAGATCCTAGTTGTAGGTTTAAAAATAACATAAATAAACTATTGTCTTGTGAAATTCACATGTGGACCCACGCTATATAGATTCCATTTCAACTGGTTATTTTCTCACTTTTTGCACTACACCTACAAAAAAAAGGTTTCATGATAGATTAGTACAGATTAAGCAGATTAGGGTCTAGATATGTGTAGGCAATGTATGGGATACAAAGATGTGGACGGATAAACATGCACATATTTTTCCTTTGAATTGGATTATTTGCAAATTACTTTCCTAAATTATCTTTCATGTCCATTAAATAAAATAATGAATTGATTAATCTATATCTGGCCTACAAGGAAAAAGGAGGTGGTGGAAAATTTTCAGGAGTTTACTCCTAGTATAAAAAAGGATGGAATGCACAAATTGGCAAGAAACTCATTCAGGTAAGGGAGTTTTACGGGTAGGTCATCTATAGCAGGGGAATGGCAAGCAAGAGAAAACCATGCCCTGAAAAACTGTGGAGACAGGGACAGGAGTGCTGAATCAGTGATGTGAAAGAGAAGATAATGCATGAATTTGAAGAGGATAGGAGACAAGCAAGGAAGATGATTACCAGCTTTGTTTCATACAGGCCACAATGCGAGAACATGACAATTACTGCATCTGAAAATAAGGAGGCTACAGCAACCAGGAGAAAAAGTACGAGGGTTTGGGTAACACTTCTGTCTGTCTAAAAAGACAAGACAGTTAAAAAAAAAAAATTCCCAGAGATAAAAATTATTCTACAAAACCAAGTCACAATGCCCTCGTAGCCTTCATAAACAGCCTAAAATCTTTGTTTACAGTTGTAATTTCTATTTGACAGAGTTATTGTCAAAGAGATTAGCAACTCCTTTCAGTTCAGAGACATTTAAATTTAGCAGCAGGAAAAAGAAGTTTGTTGAGTGTGGAATCCATCCCTGCTGCTCCAAAACAATCAGAAACAGGAAAAAGCAATCAAAAGGGAGTTTTAATGAGTTATAGAGCTATTGTTTACTGGGGAGTGCTGAAAGCCTGAAGCCCAAGCCTGGAGGACCTCTGTGACCCTGCACTGCCTCTTGGTGGCAAAATACTTGCTTGAAATTACGTCAAAACAACACAATGTGTGTGTCCAAAGGCCAAGGGGGCGGGGGGAGAATGTTGATAAAAAACAGTGGAAATTCCCTGAGTCTCTGAATGTACTGAAGGCTTTCCTTGAAAAACAGGGCAATAGACAGCTGCTGTATTTGTATGTTGAAGCTAACATAGGCAGTGTCTCCCTCAACACTGCTAAGGGGAAGGCTGTCTGTGCCAGGCAGCCCAAGAAACAGCTGCAACCCTCTGCTGCACAGCCACCAAGGGCGGGGAAACTGCCGGGCTGAGGCTGCTGGGGCACAGGGTTGAAGGGGGCAAGTGCCCAAGGGCAGAGTGGGCTGCCAGTGGCCCTTCGTGGCCAGCAGTCTCAGGATAAAGAGATGCTGCCATCATCTCATGAGGCTGTCAAAGTGAAAGCTTCACAGGGGGATGAGGAAGCTCTGCTGGAGAAGGGCTGAAAACAGGAAGCTAATTTTTCCAAGGAAATAATTATACAGAAGTGCTGAGTTTTTGAGGAAGGAGACTTTTGTTGCTTTCCCAGAATTCTCCATGAGGTAAAAAAAAAAAAGAACAACATTAACTCAGTGCTCAAAAGCAACAGGACCATTTTACTGTGCTGCTCACGAGTAGTTATTCAATCAGTAGCCTACGTTTCAAAGCAGCCTGCTGCACCTGCCTGGTCAGGGAAAGAATGCATTCCTCTCTGCCTGTCCCTGGCGACTTCTTGGGTGGAAAAATCTCTGCCAAAATGCTCATGGCGGGCATTTAAAGCGAGTCATGCTCCAGGGAATAGGTACAGATCCCACCAGCCTTCCCAAAAGCATCTGAGCAGGAGGAAGTCAACAAGTATAAAAGTAGGCAAAAAGACGAATGTTTCCCAGGTAAAATGGGCACGTCAAAATGACCAGCAGACCTTCCCCTGGGGAGATAGCAAAGAGCTCTGTGAACTGCTCAAACAAGAGTCAGTGGTGACAGGGGTGCCACGTGTAGGCTTAAGTTACATAATATGACAGATGGCCTGCTCAGCCACACACAACGTATGACCCAGAGAATTTGTTTTTCTGTCCATCAAAGTAATATTCCCAACACACCAATCCCACCAGGGTACCAGCCAGATCCTTGGGAAAAGTACAGCAAACGTAATGGTCGTGAGCTAGCTGGCCTATCTAGGCATTAATCTCCCGTCTAACATAAATTGTACTCGTACCAGTTGGTGGCACCACGCACAGCTTTGCACCATCCCAGGAGATTCCCCTGGCAGCTGGGAAGGGACACGTTTTGCACGCTGTGGAGCTAGACAGGAAGTGACTCACAGCTTAACAGTCCTCATGCAAATTTTGGTTCTTTCAACACCCAGATAAAAAGTAAGCTTTCCCTTTGCGTATCACACCCTGGACAGCATGATGTCACTAACAACCCTTAAATTTTGTCATTATTGCCACAAATAATCAACTGAAGAAGCCAGACCAGCCAGCTGCCCTAATGCTATTTGACAGAGTACCTGATGTTTAACACACATTAAAATTGCTGCTGCTTTGCATGTCTGTTTCACCACACATGCAAAGTATTTTTATTTCACCAACACCTACTACACTATGAACAGGTTTGTTAAGCACCCTGATTTCATTTCACTTTTACCTTTGTTAAAATTCCAAATACCCATGTTTTATCTGCACAAGATCACTTAATTGGGCATATGGCTTTCCAGGGAAATGTAAAACAATAGCTTTGCCTAAAGTCATATAATTTTCTATTCCCTCGTATCACTTCACCAAGAAGCCAAAATATTTTAATTAGATAGCATGTGTAAAGTCAGACTGCAAGTAAGAATTTAAAAGCAGAGGACACGCATAAAGAGACTTTCAAAGTGGCCACCAAAATTCAGATTCTTTATTTTTTTGCAAGGCCTATTAAAGGGTTTTAGCCCATTAACATCCACAGCACCTACAGCTGCCACCAGAGCTGCAGACAGTCAGCATTTCTGCAGGTCAGGTTCAAATGAGCTGAGGCTGAACTCAACAAAATTAAAGCATTCTGGCCCACTGACTGCATCTGAAAATTTCATACACACCCAATAATACACGTGTGTACATTTACATGCACATACCTGATTTTCTAGAACATGTGCAGTCAAGGGCAATACTAAGAGTTCCATTTGGTTTATCCATACTACATATATTAAGAAAAAGCTCATCTTGATATCATGCACGTGTCTAAATAAGACCCAAGATGTTTGTTACAAGTTACTCTGTTAGAAGTAAAATTTACAACAAAGGCAATATAAATGAGCTAACACTACAGAGTTTTGCAGCTTTTACTATGCTGGTAACTTAAGATCCATTTCTGAATTTAGAATCAGATTATGGATTTGCACAGATATACCAATACCAGTAAGAACATAGTGTTGATATACACAAACAGAAGACTAATTTCAACCATTCTCAATACTTTTGGCATTTATTCTTCAAAACCACAAGCCCTCACAAGCACTCATACAGCTGTAAATCTGGAAAATGCCAGCATGTCTCAAAATGTTATTTACAAATTAAATGCAGGGCATCACCCTGACCTTTGTAACAGAAGAACATAAATATATTTTTTTAAGCCAGCAGAAAAAATATCTGTAGTTGCCTTTCTTGATGAAGGAAAACATGTTTTGCCTTGTCTTAGATCTGTAAGCAAAACTAGATCTAGGAAAAAAAAGACATATAGTAAAAGGCACAACTACCGCCCCCCTTCCTCACTGCTCACTCTCTCCTGCAATTGTGTAAAGCAAGGAAGTAAAAGGCTGGTAGAGATTGAAAAACATGTTTTTCTTTTAAAGTCCATCTGCAGGGATATTTAGGGTTGTTGGCAAAACACACACAAAATATTTTTTTTTAAAAAAAGCTAGAAACAGACTCTTTTTTCTTCACTGAAAAATGGAGGACATTTTAAGACCCTGCTGTGAAAAACATGTTTTTTATTTGCTGCTTTTGTTTTTTTTCACTGCTCACTCGAAGTCACTGAGGTCTTTTGATGCTCAGACCTGCAGTACTATCCTGTGTATTTTTGCCTCCTGGTCAGTTGCAGTCTTATTTCTTTAGGAACAGATGTCAACAGAGCTATCTGTGGAGAAGAGAATCTAAAAACCCATTCACTTATCCAGTTGCTGTAAATAACTGGCTAGTAGAATGAACAGCCAAGGATGGGTATGTGGGCAGACACAGGCTGTGTCCACACCATGGAGAGTGGCTGGAGCAACACGAGTCCTGAGAGGCTGCCCTCAGAAAGGTCCCTGTTTTGGAGGATGGAGGAGCCACAGTTGGGGCAGTCTCTGTAGAATACACCAGGTCCACAGCCCAGACAAAGCCAAACCTCAAACCTTTCTCTGGTTTAATGTAAGCAGCCTGCCAGGTCTCAGGGTCCAGGATGGTCTTGTGATTGTATAAGGATGTCATAAACTAGGAGCTACATCCTTCTCACAGTGAGTCCTAGAAACAGACCTCTTTCTTCCCAGCCTCTCTGGTTCCCTTCTCTCTTCAGCTTGCAGCTGGGAAATTTGCTTCTAAAGGACACATGTTTTTGGAGTCCTTCCGCATCAGCGCTCAATAGAATCCACCAAAAATGGACTTAAACTCTTCTCCCAAAAACGGGTGCCCAAGGAAGGAAAAAAAGGTAGAACAAAGTCCTTTTCTTTTATTTTCCCACTTCATTTCCTCAGTGGCCATTGTGCTGAAATCACAGCACTTCACAATGTGACTGTGAAGAATCCTTCATTATGGCAGGAAGAAGGATGCTTAGAAAATGTGGAGAGATGCAAAAATGTTCCAGAACTAGCATGACTTGAATTCTAATGGCTTCAGTTAAAGAGGTGTGCAGAGCACTGCAAGAAATATAGAGAAGCCACTGTATCTGTGTTGTAGTGATATGGAGGCAATGGGCTAAAACTACTGTGATACACAACTGGTTCCATCACTGCTGCCTTAACTAAGGCATACAAAAAATGTAAAATAAAAAATGTCTTCAGACCGACCATGAAAAGGGTTTGGTTCAGCCACAGCTTGAGGAAACTAAAGGTGTTCTGGAGTGATGGAAACCCAGGAAAAATATTGTCTAACTTCCTGCAAAAAAAATTCCAATATCCTGATTTTAGGAAAGCAAAGTACTTTTAACCACATTGAGAATATATAAGCTAGTGAGTGCTCCACAGGTTTGAACAAATAGTCTGAAAAATGGTGCAGGGCAGGAACATTTGAGAACACACTGGAGTCTCCTGGTTACATGCACTGTCTCCATTACTAGAATCCATTACAGTAATGGATGAATGAGAAGAGGGAAGAAGTGGCCAACTGCTTCATGGGCATATGAATAATGAGACGTTAGCGTGTCATACCTGTCCTTAAAAATCAAAGCACTTAAGACAATTAAATAGCTTCTAATAATGTCACTTGATTAAATTGTGTCTCTTTTTTTCTCTGCTTGGATCAAAAGTGGACTTTGGGATCTCTGGCCCAACTTTAGAGGTATCATAAATACTACCACCCAGTATATACAATTATTGTGTGTCTTGTCACTTCAGTTCTCCATATTAAAATCCCTTCAGCTGAACTTTCCTCCTCTCCTCTTGATACCCTGTCATGGAACATCTGCATCTG
Organism: Caprimulgus europaeus; assembly: GCA_907165065.1. Next base: position 23,457,445 of record OU015535.1, on the reverse strand, counting down.
TGACTGGCATGTAGATAAGAGAGAAGGAAACAAGAGTGTGGAAGAAGTTGCAGTATGAGTCTACTCTTTATCAAACAGTAAAGAATTCAGAAAGTTTTTATTTAACAGCCCAGCTGCAGAGAAGATCTTTAAATAAGACATCACATTATGTTTGACTTGCAAGGCAACCATGACACAAATTTATAAGAGGCCAAGCTTCATTAATTCCAGGGCTCAATACTTCTGAAAGTACTACTAGAAAGGGAGCAGAAGGTACGCTTGCTCTGCTTTGACAAAATGGCCGTACAGACACTTTCTTGTTCTGTATACACCTTCTTTCCCCAGTGATGTCTAAAAATGTTCAAAATTTATAGCTGGGGACTGATTCATTCAGGAACAGTATTTATGTGGCAGTTGTGCCTACAGAACAACAAAGAAGTGCCCCAAAGAAGTGAGCCACTCAGATACCTTCCACAGAGAAATCCTGGTGAAGGCTGAACTTCATGTCAAAATCAGGAATGAAAGGGATCTTTACATCCTTGAAAAGCTGCAATGACTTAGAAATGCCTGCTAGAGGCAAAGCCATGCCAGGCAGAAGAGAGACTTCTCAGTGCTGATTCTTCAGATGAGGAGAATACCTGAAGGCATTGGTTCCATAAGGCTTTCACGCATCCTGTATTGCTTATCCAGCAAGGTATGATCAATATTGGTGAAGCCTCTCACCACACATACCAGTGCTCAAATGCAAGCTGAAAAATTGAATTGCCTGGTTCAGTGAGAAGTGAGTCAGCATCGCAGGAATGCCTCACACCCTTCCTCACATGTACTTCCACTTGGTGGAAGCACACTGATTGGCACTGTGGCCAGGCCATGGAATAACACCCCAGAACCTGGAAAGCACTGGGCCTGCTCTAGACATCGAAGAATAGAAAAAAAATGGTCTTGGCTGCCTACAAGAGAAACTGAAGAAACAAGGAGGGAGATGCTCAAGATAAAGAGATTTTTTCCCATTTCAGAACTCCTTCATCCCAGTTTTGGCTCTCAGCAGAGCTGGCTCCAGGGGATAGATGTATCACAAGCAGTTTATCCCACAATCCAGGCCATTGTGAAAAATGTTCCCATATCCTGATCACACCACTTTTATATTACCTTTCCTCATGCAGCATAATATCAACTGGAAACACCGCAACAGCAATATTGTGTCTCATTACATTCTTCTTTACATTTATTAATTAGCCTAAAACAAGACAAGGTACATTCAGATTGTATTTAGCTTAAAACCTACTGTTTCTTCACTCAGTCTGGTCAGGGGAATGAAGGAGAGCTTGTCTGCTTTATGACCCAGGTCGGATAATCTATCAAAATAAATTGCTTCTCTCAGCAAACTTTGCTTCTCCCTTCAGAGGGAAACGGCATGCTTCTGTATGTATGAACTGACAGGAAACATGAGAAACCCTTCTGCTATAAGGCCTCTCTGTCCACTACTGGCAAAGGCATTCAGGTGGCCCGAGTTACAGCAGAAATAAGCTACAAGTACATAACAGCTTCCCCCTGTGATCAGTAATACATAGCAGATTATTGTCGGTACAGACATATGTGAAATAATTAGCCTAGATTTTGAAGGCAGCCATTCTAGGATCAACAGCATAGCTTGTTGGCAGGAAATCAGATAGTCTGAGGGGATCCTCCCCTGTAGCACTCTACTCTCAGGAAGTATTTGGTGATAAAAGAGCTGAATGCAAAGGAAAGGATAACTTCTGAATGTTCCTGTGTCCTACTGCTCTATTTCCCTAAGCCTGAACACCAGGAAAAATACTCAGACATCCAAATGGCTCAGTTTCATGGGAGGGGCAGACAGGGACAGATCTGTGACTTTGCATTTGCTGTAAAAAGGTGATGGGGTAGGCAGAATTTATGTCCAAAACAAAAAATAAGAATAAGGATTTCTCACTGTTTATGATTTTCACCGATTGCATTTGCTTTTATTCTGTGAGCTGCACTTTAACCCCTGTATCAGATACAGCTGACCTGCATGCTTCTTTAAAAGAACCCACCAAATTTGAACTTTAAAGCCAGATTTTTTACCTTCCCTGCCAATGCAGAATTAAAGAAGTTAATACTCATTTCAGCTATGCTCCACTGGCTTTGCCGGCAATGGTCCTTCAGTGATGCACACTGACAATTACAAGTATGTGTGTAGTTCTTCTCCAGGACTACAATGGACTGCATTCAAATTATAAGTGATTTTCTGAAAGCTTCACTTCAGACATCTCAAGGAGGCCTAATCATAAGTGGGAAACTACTCAATGAACAAAGCATGAGATGTCAATATTTAGGAGTCATACGATACTCGTGGGATACAAGAAGTGATCAGTAAAAAAAAAAAAAGACCACATAATATTAAGATACACTACACAAAAAAAAAAATTGAGAGGGTGACAATGATGCCCTGTTCAGTCACCTCTTCAAAGAGAAGGTGGAGGAACAATACTACAAAATTATGTCCCAGAGGTTGCTGACAAAGGATCAATATTTGGTCATGAGATGAAAAGTGTCCACAATGCTTCCAACGGATAGGATTAGCATCTGCTAATTAACCTCCAGACTGTTTAATGACGCAACAGCGTGGGCACAGAGAGGTTGGAGCAGTGGCGCACAGGGAGGCACTTTCCAGCCTTCAGGGTAGATTATGGCTTGAATTATGACCTCCCACTGTATCTGCTATGGCATGTCAGTGGTTAATAGGAGCCTTCTTTGTCCAGAGGTTGCTGCGGAGACGGTTCCTGTACCTCAGGAAGCAGGGAGAAGAGAAGTTTCCTGTTTTGAAGAAGGTTTAAGAACTATTTTCCTCCAATCAGGCAGCAGATGCCTGGGCAGGAAATGGAGAACACAGCTGCTAGCCCCACTCCGGGTCAGTGGCTGTGCTAATCAATGCAGCCAAGATTCTCCATAGCCAAAAAGGCCCCAGTGATAAGTGGGTTGCAGAGTTAAGGAAAGGACTTGTGATGGAAGGTACCTGGAGCAAGACCAACACTGGAGCGAGACCAAAACAAATCCAGATACTGAGAGGAAATGGGTGTTCAGCTTCCTCCCTACATGTACCTCTCACACAGCACATTGCACTCAGTATACGGCCCTGATAAAAATGAGGTGTGTAATTACTTGTTGTGGCTCAAAACAGTGCTCAGAGGTAGCAATAGTCATAGCTACCATAACCTCTTCTCTTGTTGATGATTCACTGCTGAGGGAGACTTGCATGTATTGGGGGTTGTCAAATGCACAGTCCCGTCAAACACAGGAAACCAGTCAAAATTTCTCCAGCTGGGTGGGGGGGTTTTTTCCTCCTTTTTTCAGATGAAATTTAGCAAGAGTTTGCTGATCTCCAGGAATGAAATTTAGGTCTAGTCCCAGTGAAGCTCCAACTGCTGTTGATTTTGTTTATGCCAAGTTTCAGCCTTTTTGACTCAGTGCCCAATTTTTCTTTCACTGACATCACTTTTATACCCACATAACATTTAACCCTCAATGGTATTGCTCCTCACTTGCTCACTTTGAGTGATGTTTGAAGCACCTATCTGTCATCCTTCAGCCCCTAGCTCACAATTTGATTCTCTGATGTTACTTCCTCCAGTGCTTTATGTAATGGACAGTATCCAAGAGGCTATGAAAGGCTGGAGAAAAGCAAGGCTAACTGCAGTAGGTAAATCCACAGTACATTTTCAGCTGCTTCTCTGTTGCCAGTAGAGCTCTAGTGACATTTTGCAAATACAGGCACAAAGTGCTTTGGAGTGCAGGATTGTCACTTCCCACTGAGTAAAAATAAACAAGTTTCTGGACACATCCTTGCCCAAGCTAAGTTACATTCACAACGAAGCTTTGCCTGCGTAAGCCACGGGCCAAAACTAGGCAAGGACTTGATAATTAGGCATCTGGGCAGCTGAGAAGGAAAGAAAATCTCCATGGCAGCAAGGAATGAGTGAACCCAGCTGTGGCAGGGTATAAGCTCTTAAGATTTTGTACCATTGCCTACAAATATTATTTTTTCTTACAAAAAGACCATGCAATAGAAATTTCAGAAACCTGAAGCATCAGAGGAACTTTGATGGTACCTTGAACCTGAAAGGAAGCACATAAACCTCCTTCCTGAGAGGACTGGTGCTCTTGCTAGGGGCCCTTCACTGAAAATGGTAAATGAATCAGACGTTCATTTAAGTGAGAATCAAAGATATGTTTAGACTATTTCACAGCTGTATTCCTTTCTAAGGAATACAAACACAGACTGGCCTCCCAGGAACTGACTCCACTATCCTTCTAGCCTCCCTCTCCTAAAGCATTCTGGGATCTGTCACACATCAACCATCCTTCAAAATCTACTGTCTCCTGCAGTCTGTGATGAAGTCCCATAACGAGGTAATGGACAGCATGTTTTCAGTGTTAGTCATAAATAACTGGTAATTGTAATCCCCTTTCACTTACTGCAAAAAACAGACACTTCAAAAAAGATATGCTACAAAGTAACAAACTGCTGGTACAGGAGAGAATATTCTTAAACTTGTAGCTGTAACTCTCCTGTTCTTCTCTTCCATGAGCAAGCTTCACGTTAGGACACTTCTAGTTTAGTTAGTCGATGGGCTCCTGGAGAGCCAAGGATTTCATCTCAGTCCCCAAAAGACTTGACTTTGAATTTCTCTCCTCCAAAGAAGAGTTCACCACTAATCTTTGAGATCTCATCTGAGGGATGGTCCTTCAGCTTCCTTCTCTACCAACAGCTCTCAAGAGAGCATTAACTTCAAACTGCAGGATCCTGGAGTGCTACAGACCTAAGACATTCCTGCCAATGCACCTTAAATCATAATACAACACCTCTCTGGCAACTGCTCTGATGGCTCCTCAGGCAACTGGCCAGTGACAAGCTGTCACATACAGCACTCTCAACTATTCTGGCTCTGAGCCTCTTGGTGTCAGGCAGGCTTTTGAGCACAGAGGAAAAAGAAAACAAGAAAGTAAGGGAGAGATAACATACCAGTCACTGCAGGATATATAAAAGTCTACAGACACAGGAATCTGTCATCAGGCAGCAATGACATCAGTCTACAACTGCCCCCAGTGCTATTGCATCACGGCAAAGATAAATATCTAAGAAGTGTTTACCTTCTAGTAAAGGTAATACCTTACTAGTATTTACCATAGGTGGCTATTACTGTATTCAGGGCACCACAGCTGCCCACATTTTACATTTCATTTTGTTTGCCATCCCAAGGAATGCATGTGGTTATTAAGATGTATTCACTTTTTTCCCATCTGGCTTTAGTAAATGATTTCACTTTTTGTAACATACAGCACCAGCTTACATAAGAATAATTTAAATGCTTATGTACAATAATGTTAAAGCAGACCTGATCAGCATTAATCCATGCCAACATGACAGACTCTTCCCCATACATTAACCCTTTCAGATGTCCCAAGGACCCTTAGAGAGATAAACACAAGGGATTAGCAGCCCCATGTATTCTGTCCTATGGATCTATGCGCTTGAGCTTTGCTAAGTCAACAATAGGGATGAGTGCTGTTGAACCACCTCTCCCTGTCTCATGGTTTCCCAGATGGCATACTACCAGCTAGAATGCACCAGGAAATACCAAAATAACATTAAAATTGGTGATTTCTCAGGCAACTAAGACCAGATGCCTGCAAAGGGTCATAAGGCGATGTGGGTTTCTAAAATTGTACCTACTAGGAAGTAGGGAGTTTAGTTCAATGTCATTTGGGGAACAAACGCGCTCCCTCCCAATGCTGTATTCTTAGTTTGATGCAAGAAAACTTATTTTAGTAAGGCCACTGACATACAATAAAAAAAGAAATCCCAAAACCCAAACCCCAAACCTACAGATCCTAATAAAGAAGAGATAGCAGGATGAAAGATCATGAAAAACGCCCTGAGAGACTGCTTATAATGAAGCAGACCTCATCTTGAAGAACACCTCTACATAATAACATAAAGAGGCTTAAAAATAACAATTAGGATACATAGGTAGTGTAGTATGATAGACAGAGTCTCTAGAGCTTCATTAAAATGGCAAATGGAGTGCTAGTTTATGTTACAATGATAAAAAGTAAGACTCGACACACCAGACAGCTCTGATATAACAGGACACTTAAGTATATGGAGTACTCCTACTTAAAACAGATTATGTACTTTCTTAGATTTAAGCGTGCACTTAAAACATCTGCTGGATGGGGACCTACAAGCCTAGAATGTTCACCTGAGTTTTAAAATTCATCAGACATATTCAATGGATAGCCGGATTAAGTTTTGAAGGAAATCCTTTGTTAAAAGGTATCTGATTATTAAAAATAACTTGGAATTATTTAAAAAATATATGCTTGATTTATTGCAGCAATTGGGTGATGGAAATAGATGTGTCAAATTCACTTCTAGTCAATTAAGTCACGGATTCTCCCTGGGAATGATTCCTCCATGCTGAACTCTGCTTGCTTCAAAGCGTATTTTATGCAGTGCGGCCTCCACCCTTCAATATTCTTCTCTGCAGTACGTGCTTGCAAAAGTGGCAGTTTCTCTTTTGGCTGCAAAAGTTTGATTTGACCCTTCAGTATGTCCTGAACATGTTCACATGCATTCACCTTCCCATTCTTCTATCTGTCATATAGATCATTCCCTATTATTTTTTACAAGAGGGTTAGAGGATAAACTGACAAATTTCAAGCAGTTCTTTTATGATTCTTATTTCCACTTAGATACAAAGCTCCTAAAGCTTGGCATCATTTTAGTAGAGGAAATCATACCCTGGATGGTCTTTAGACTGACAATAAAGAGAATATATGCCTTTTGCTTGCTAAATATACTTTCGATTTTTTAAAGATAGTGATCTCTGCACAGATGTTTGTTTCTTTTTCCCTACTGCACCCAAATTGTAGCTTAATTGCCCATGCAACAGTGTCCTTGGGGTCCAAAATCAGCTTGAACTGCTCAAGAATACATTCCTTGGTGAACAGCACAGTATCTTGTAGCAGCGCACGGGTTGCATTTTTAACCAACACAAACCAGCTCAAAGTTCAAACCAACCAGATCTGATGAAAGAGAGGAGCTGCCGACTCCTGGAGGTACCCTGGCACCCTACCCTTTGCAGCAGAAAGCAGACTTGAGAACAGGCAGAATGGAACTTGGAAGAAACACTCACCCTTTCCAGAGCTAGGTCACAAAATTAACCACGGGTAACGCGTGGCCCTGAGACAGACTCCAAGCTATGGGCATAATGCTAGGGGCAGGAGTCGTCCCCTTGTCCTTAAGTATAGGGTTCTGCTGGAGTGTTTAGCACTTTTCACAGAAGAGTCATTCTTCGTTCCATTAAATTTTTCACAAATTGGTGGCTTGGATCAAAACCTATGAAGTATGATAGTTCTTTGCACTATAGCAGACCAAAAAGGATTTTGAGTGAAGTGCACATTCGAAACAGTACAGCAACTATAAGACCAGCTGGTCTATTTGCAGAATCTCTTTTACAAAGACTTTGTTTTGCTAGTAACATACCTAACCAACATTTTTCCACTATGCACCTAGGTATGAGAAAACTTTGCTACCTTGACTATGTTTTTCAGATTATTAGGAAAATCGCTCAAATTCTGCAGCCCACATTCTCAGTTCTTCTATGAAAACATTTCTTTCATTCCTGCTGCCCCCTCCCCAAGCGCACTAGTATTTTGCAGCTGTTTAACCAAAAAGTTATTCTCCTGGAAAACAAATTTAAAGACATTTTCCCAAATCACCTGTACTGTGCTTGGTTTTTTTTTTATTTGTGCTTTCTTTTCCATTGTGTCATCTAAGCTTTTTCCCATACTTTGCAAGACCTTAAATCTATATTCCTGAAGCTCCTTAAGATTATGCTTTCTATTGACCTAAGTTATTTGTATTGATCGACACAGACATCAAGGCTGCAGGTGACAAGAGTAAATCAGAGACCAGTACATGAAGATGGGAGAAAGCCAGATGACTGCTAGCAACAGGTGGGCCAGGGCAACCCATTTCAGTCACAAGCGGTGTTCCACAGGGTTCAGTGTTGGGGCCAGTCCTCTTTAACATCTTCACTGATGATGTGGACAAAGGGATTGCATGCACCCTCAGTAAATTCGCAGATGACACTATGCTGGGTGGAAGTGTTGATCTGCTTGAGGGTAGAAAGGCTCTGTAGAGGGACCTGCACAGGCTGGATCAATAGGCTGCAACCAACTGTATGAGGTTCAACATGGCCAAGTGCCGTGTCCTGCACTTGGGTCACAACAACCCCATGCAACGCTACAGGCTTGGGGAAGAGTGGCTGGAAAGCTGCTTGGTGGAAAAGGACCTGGGGGTGTTGGCTGAACATGAGCCAGCAGTGTGCCCAGGTGGCCAAGAAAGCAAATGGCATCCTGTCTTATATCAGAAACAGCGTGACCAGCAGGACCAGGGAAGTAATCTTTCCCCTGTACTCAGCTTTGGTGATGCCGCACCTTGAATACTGTGTCCAGTTTTGGGCCCCTCACTACAAAAAGGACACTGAGGCCCTGGAGCGTGTCCAGAGAAGGGCAAAAAGCTGGTGAAGGGGCTGGAGAACAAGTCTTATGAGTTCACGGCTGAGGGAACTGGGGTTGTTTAGTCTAGAGAAGAGGCTGAGGGGAGACCTTATCACTGTCTACAACTACCTGAAAGGAGGGTGTAGCGAGGCAGGTGTGTGTCTTTTCACCTAGGTAACTAGTGACAGAAGAAGATGTAATGGCCTTAAGTTGTGCCAGGGGAGGTAAAGATTTGATGTCAGGAAGAATTTCTTCCCTGAAAGGGTTCTTGGGCCCTGGAACAGGCTGCCTAGGGAGGTGGTTGAGTCCCCATCCCTGGAGGTGTTTAAAAGATGGCTTGATGGGGTGCTCGAAGATAAGGTTTAGCAGTGGACAGGTACGGTTGGACTCGATGATCTCAAAGGTCTTTTCCAACCAGGTGATTCTATGATTCTATGATTTCATTCCACGCACCAGGGCACACAGCAGGCGTGTTATGCTGTGAGAGAATACATCTCCTCATCTACGTCAAAGTAACAACGAAAGAGCTGCTACTGTGAATTTATGTGTCTCCAAAACGATACAAGATTGCAAGTGATTGCTTAGAGGTATAGTCATACAGCCAGGGTCCCTGGTGCAACAGAACCCAGCATTCCTGGATACTAGTCACTGTGGGAGGGACTCAAGCCCACAGAAAGAAGGGTTTAATTCCCATTTCCCTCCCTGCTTGCTTTCTCTCTTCAGAAGTCTGTGCACTAATGTGCAAGGCACTCTGCACCCCAACAGTCACAGTGAGACAGCCTTGAAAGGTCAGGAAAAAGAGCTTTGGCTACAGTACAGAGCATCTGCCAGCAGGATGATGTTAGTTATTAGGTACTTTTGAAAAAGCAGGAACTAACAGCATGTAAAATTAAGTTGCTCTGGATGGTGCTAGCAATAGTCCTGATTTCTGTGGGATTCAAAATGTAAAAGCAGGACCTGATTGCTTCACACACAACCTGACCTGGACACTGGGCAGGTGCAAGGTACTGTTTATCCTCCTCCCCAGCCTGCAGGCATGCAGGACTCTGCGATGGCTATGAGCAGCCCTCATGCCTTGGGGAGGAATGGCCCCTCCCTGACTAGGGAAGCAACCCTTGGGTAAGCTCAGCCCTCCTGGGATTCCTTTGCCCAGGGGAGGGAAATTTGCCGAGTTGGGCGTTCCTGCATAAGCACTACTAGCTCCACTGGGAAAGGCAGCAGGGCTATATTATGCCTCCAGTGAGAGGAAGAGGGCGATCCAGCCTTGTCTGGGTGTTAGTGCTGCTGCCAGCCCGAAAACAGGGAGAAAGGCCCAACTACAGGATGCCTGTGTTAAACTTAATTGAGCCAGGAGCTGGTTTATGGGAGAGGAGGAAAAAGGAGAAGCAGTCTGGAGCTGTCCGAAACTGCTCTGAGCGAGTGTGGTTTGTGCATGCGAGGGACCGCCTGCGGCTCCCCTGCACTCAGACACCGCTTCCAGCAGCAGGTGCTGTCGGCTCCGCAGGGATGCTCCGGGCCAGGGGAAAACGCCCGGGGCGGGGCTCGGAGGGGCTGGGCGGGAGGGGGGGCGCCGAACATCGTTCCCTGGGGGTTCCGAGCCTGGGGCTGTCGAGTCCCGCAGGGGAATGGAGAAGGGTAGGGGAAGGACGGAAGCGGGGAGGCGGGGGGACGACACACACAAAATGGATTGGGGAGGATGGATGGAGGGGAGGGAAAGGATGGAGAGGAGGGAAGGATGGTCAAGAGGAAAGGGATAAAGAGGGGGAGGAAAGAAATGATGAAGGGGGAAAGGATGGATGGAGAGGATGAAAGGAGGGAGAGGGGATGAAAGGAAGGAGGGGGGATGGAGGAGATATGGAGGGAGGGAGGGAGGGAAGGAAGGGAGAAGACAGTAGGGGGAATGAAGAGAGGGGAACCGAGGAGGTTGCAAAGAGGGACCGAGGGCAGTGGAAAGGGAGTGGGGAACAGGAAAGGGGAGGCACGCGAAAGGGGGAACGAAGGAGACAGAGGACAGGGCACCCCGCTGCGCCCTTACAGGTTCGCGCCCTTGGGCGCCCATGCCGCGTCCCTCGCCCCCCCGCCCCCCATCCCCGGAAGGCACGGGGCTCGCCCCGCGGCGGGGGATGTCGGCGCGCCCAGCCCAGCCCCGCCCGGCCCAGCCCAGCCCCGCGCGCCGCCGGTCGTGCGGGGCCCCGGCCGCCGCCACCGCCCCCCGACGGGCCGCGCGCGGGGCAGGGCGGAGGCGCGCGGCGGCGCTGACCGCCCCCGAGCCGGCACCGCCGCCTGCCCAGTCCGCCGCTCCGGGCCCCGCCGCCCCGCCATGCCCCCGCAGCGGCTGTAGGGCCGGGAGCATCCGCGAGGGGCGAAGGCGGCGGCGGCGGCCCCCCCGGGACCATGCTGTGAGCGCCCGGGGCAGCCAGCGAGCGAAGTTGGGGTGGAAGATGAACAACGCCGGTAAGTGCGCGGGTCTGCCGGGATGGCTCTCCCGCCTCCGGACATCTTTTCCCCGGGGCCGGCAAACGCCGGGCGGGCTTCCTTCCTCCGCTCCTGGCACCCTCCTTCCCTCGGGCCGGCACACCCCGCCTCCGGGGCCAATACCACCGAGATGGCACCTCCCGTCCGGGCACTGGCTCCTCCGGGACGCGCACCCCTTCGCCACGGCATCCCCTCCTTCGGGGTCGGCAGCTCCCGGGCCATGACACCGGAGCTGACACCTCTCCTCCAGGCACCCTCGGTTCAAGGCTGGCCCTCCTTTCCCCCCACCCCCGGGCCTCGGCAGGGGGGCACCGCGCACCCCGGGGCTGTGCACGTCCCATCGCTGGCCCCGCCGGGACGGGGACGAGCGGCGGGCACGGGCGAGACAGGAGGGTGGTTGTTGCGGGGACAACCAGACTGGCAGATCGGGAGGGCTGCGCCTGCTGAGGGACGCGGCTCCGCACTCACTCTTCCCTCAGACACACTCAACCCTTCACAAAGCCTCTAGAAAATTTGCTATGACTTTCTTTCAGAAAGTCCGGTTTTTGGGGAGGCAGTGGTTTTTTTGCAGAATTTTCTCTCCGAGGCAAACCCAAACCCTTCCTCCTTCTTTCTGTCAACTTCCCAGAATTTTTCCTTGATGGAAACTGGGAAGGTGAAAAAGACAGGATGAGAAGGGAACAGCTGTTAAAGACAAGATGCTCCGTTAACAGTTAAACGTTAAAAGCCACTAGAAAAGTGGGGCAAACTTTACATTCTTAACTAATTCTTTCTGAGTTTCAGGGGTGAGGCATGTGTGCAAAAACCCATAACAATCCAGAAAACAATTATTACTAACTCTGGAGTTATTTAGAAAAATCTAATGCTGCATCTAGAATTAAAAAGGAAGGAAGAGAAACAGTCCCTTTGTGATAACCCTAAAATTTTCCACTGTGTTTCCTTGTTCCAAAAGGTGAATGTTGCAGGGCACCTCACCTGCATGGGTACATCCTGAAGCCCAGACATTTCACTGCTAGATACCTTTCCCTACAACTGTCATGTGGTGGGAAATTGTGAATCATTTTTTTGCCAAAACACAGAAACACAGGATTGGAAAGGATCTTGTAGGTCAAACCCAGCCCTCTGCTGTTGTATCAGCATGTCATACCACTCCTCTGAGTTTAAAGCAAAAGGTTCTCTTGCCCCTGGGAGCAGGGAGTGAGATACTCTTCTACCCAAGAAGCGGTGACATTTCCAGTCTATTTTCTGGTCATGTCTGGGCCAGACTCTGTCCCTTCCAGGAGACAAACTAATTTGAAAGTTAAGTGAGCCAGCCAAAAATTGCCTTAGCCATGATGTTCCAACCTCTCTTTCTTCATTCATCTCTCCATTATTTGAAAAAAGACTGGCCCTAATCTGATTCTGTTGTCAGTGGAAGTGCAGTGTAAGGAACATCTGAATAATCTATTTGTAAAGAATTAAATTTTACTATCAGTTTCTATTTTTCAGGAATGTAGGACTGAATGGGACTACCTTTGTTACCAAATGCAGTACCTGTTGTTACAGAACACAAGGTCATATTACTCCTTTTATTAATTCATCAAATTATATCCTAAACAAAAACATTTTCAGTGGGTCTCCTGCTATTCCTCTCACAAAACTGAGAACCTCTTACCATTGCTAGTTCTTCTAGTTTCTAGACCAGACTCATTGCCATTTATTCTTCTGATAACATTGTCCTTTTGCTTAAAAATAGTTATTTTCCTCCTCTAGTGTTTACCTCCAGGTTGTATTTATAGTGCTCATATCCCTTCTCAGCCTTTGTTTTGTACATTCACACAATGCAAGGAATGTCTCTCCCATCAGTGCAAAGCAGAACTTCCTACTGAAGGAGAGGGGCATTTATTAACCAGCACAACTCAGGGACCAGCATTAGTGATCTTTGTATTACAGTAAGTAATACATAGCACCAGTAAGCAGAGTCATATGTGCAGGCTTATATGGTAGCCTTGATTCCACAGAAGTTAAAATAATGACAGACAGAAAACAGGAAGGGAGATTGGGATTACCCTCAGAGATGTGGAACTGATATGAAAAGAAAGATGAAGCAGTGTACCCAAGGTCACAGTACATCTGTGGTAAGAGACAGACCTCCATCTCCCAGCCTCATACAAAGGACCTTCCAGCCTCTAAGAACCTGTTTGTTTGCCAGGCATTAAAATGATGCTGCCCACAGGAGGAATGTACAGACTTTAGCCTCCAGATTGTTCAGAGGTGTAAACAGACTATATATTCTTTCAGCTGCTACTGGAACTAATACAGGAAAAGCTGCCATATGTACCTGTCGGAGAATTTTAACCAACAGCTTCTTTGGCTCCGAGGAAGCAATATATGAAACAACAGGTGAATATAAGCTGTCTGCTGCAGCGTAAACTTCCTGTTGTGAAATCATAGACAAATTGGAAACATCACCAACACTTACAGCTACACTAAAAGGAAATATATGCCAGTAATTTAGAACCAAGATTATTTAATTATCATGTACATGTGGTTTTTCATAGTCAACCCCCCCAGCCCTACCAAAACTTGTATGTACAGAGACAGTGAACATGCTACAGAATTTTCAGAAACAAATTTTTTTTGGTGTTGAAATTAATCCTTTTCTGATTATACTGACTTTAGATTTTTCCCCTTCCCCACCAGTGTTTCTCTGTGGGACGTTATGCTGTTGTATTATATTTACAGATGGCTGCAATAAAGTTATATAGTAAGAGAAATTTGTAAGCTATTGATCTTATATCCCAGAGTCATAAAGCATTGATCTAATCATAGAGGATGGATTCCAGTAACTACAGCATTTTATTTCTCCAGAGTGGGATGTGCTCTGACAGCCAAGCTGTTAATATTTCAATTAAGATTTGTAAGAAGACAAAATTCCCATGGGATAGTTACTACTGACTACAAGTCTGTCTTCACACTTGCTATATACAGTGTACTTTTGATCACATATTTGAAGAACCTAGGCTGATAAGAGAAGATAGATGTTTTTCAAAAGTATCAGGCTTAAGCAGAAGCTGCAATACCATTTTCATACATGTCTGAGGCATTTAGGAGCAAATGACCTGCTGGCTTTGAACAGGACCTCAGACCTCAAGTGCCTGAAGCCCAAATTCTCAGAAGACACTTAAGTATCTAATTCCCGTTCAAGTCAAAGTGGGAGCTGGTACCTAAATCTGGACTGAGGTCCCATTTGAAAGGAAGACTTGTACTCCTACATTACTAGAAAATCCTAGTCTAAATAACTTTCCTATTTCAAGTGACTTTCATGCAACTTTTGTCATTTCAAACATTTTTCTGACAGTGTGAAATAAGTGATGCATTTACATGCTGTAAAAGAAAGAGAGCTAGTTTTGCAGTGAATATTGTGAAATTAATGACATCTTGGTTATTTACAGTACATCCTGGAGTCCTACCAGCAACAGCACTGGTGTTTTATAAATTGAACCCCTCAAAGCGATTATACTTTCCTTGTAAATCATGCTACCTCATCTACTTAATCTGCAACATACTGGAGCAAGTTACAGAGTTTATGCTGGGTATTTAATTTAGAATGACATTAAAATGGCCTGTCAACATAGGCAGCTTAAGCACACTCTCACTGTCTGACTTGGACAGCTGGCAGAATTGTAATTACAGCTTGGAACCTACAGCTTCCTGTACTGGATATAAAATAAATGAGTTTTAGGAGGCTCTGTGCTTGGCTTGCCTTACATTCCTGACAGCATTACTACAGTGGTTGGTGCCCATGTTCTGGCCAGGTCCAAAACCAGCTCTTCATCTGCAAAGAAGAGCCGTCTGTTTCACTTACCGTGAAGCACCATGTTATTCTGCCTACCATTCTCAGAACAACTTAGTCTCTAAGGAGTAAGCACCATGGTCAAAACATAAACCCAGGTATCAGACAAGCTGAAATAGACCCAGGTACAGAATTTCCGCTGCTTTGTAAGAACTTGGCCTTGTTTTGGTAGCTGAGATGTGGAAACTTCTACCTGTGACTACTGTACAGTGCAGTTACACTGTTTCCATGGGCTTCTGGGTTTGTGCAGCACTTGGCACACGTGGCTTTTGTCAACAGTACGAGCGCTTAGAGTGCGCTGTCATGCCCTGATGTGAGAGGGAGCGTTAGCATCATGGCTGCTGGTATAGGATACATTCTTTGTTGTTCCGTGTCATTTCCTAGTTCATAAAATAGAAATGCTACCATGAAATAACTTCTACCCTCCCCGGTCCAAATAATTTTTATGTCCATAATAGTGTTTTGGCAAGTGACATGTAAATGAATTCCTATATTTACTGCTATTCTTAAGGTTGCTTATTCTCATTTCCTCAATAGTGAGACTTTGCTTGCTTCAAATGGGGAATTTGATCCTAGTCTTTAGACGAAGCTACAGATTTGCCTGACAAAGGCGAACGCATACATTGACATCTGTGTAGTATTTTAATAGCACATTCTGATTTAAGACAAAAGCATTTATATAACAGAAATAAAGTCTGGGTTAATTAGACTGAGGACTGGCTAACTGGCAGTAATGAATCTCTGTAGTAATTATCTCTGTAACATTATCAAATGGTGGTATAGTGCTGGGACCAGGATTATGTTGACACTGTCCAACATTTTCCATGGTAGGAAAGCAAATGGAAAAGTATCAGATGACAAAGTTCATTTTATCATCTAAAGATTGGTTAAAGGGTAATTAACAAAGTAGGCAGGGCAGTTATATAAACAGATCGGGGTCATTAAGTAGGACACATTACAACAAATTACACTTAATGCATATTATAAAGCCATTCATTTAGAAACAATGAAGAGGCAACACAGCCTTGGGAACAATTTAGAGGTAATAATGGACAAGCAGGTCAACCTGATACAGTCACAAGCTCATGGAGAATAGTGAGAACTGGGTCTAAGAAAGTACTGAATTCTGTAGATAGCATCATCAGTACCCACTGTGGAATTCTTCCCACAGGTCTGCCCCATGCATTTTATAGGGGCAACTAGAAAACTGGAAAAGGTTCAGAAAAAATCCAAAAGAAAAGACTTCAGGAAAGGTGAAATTGTCCAACTGCAAAGATTTAATGAGTTCATTTGTTCAGTTTATCAAAAAGAAGAATGTACCAAGACATAAGTGTAGGGAAGTATGTGCCTTCCCTAGAGAAATATTGAATAAAAGGGTCTGTAACCCAGTGGAAGAAACAATAACAAATGCTGGAGATAGAAGCTGGAGATAGGAGCCAGGCAGCACTAACTGGAAACAAGGGCTTTATTTTAAAAACGATCAATTCATTCCAGGAATAAGATAAGGATGATACTAAGGTATACAGCCCACCTTTTGCTGACTTCAGACCAAAGCCTTCTAGAAGACAAGTTTTAACTTTATTCTGATATAGCTGAGTGAATTATACAGCTCCTGATCAGAGCTGAATAAGACTTTCTGATGCCCTTGTCTGGATATTCTCCCTCTACCTCCTGTTTCTCAGGTACTCTCCATCTGTGGATTTAAATCCCTTCTTCCTGAGCAAAAGCAGTGACAGACAGGACTTGTATGCATTGGTTTCCACTGGGATTCTAGGTTTGGCAGTCTCATCTCACTGTTGCAATGTTGTCCCTCCACCTGCATTGTCACGCTCCAAAAGCTCTGCGGATCCCTGAACTATGCAGTGCATTTCTGTCCTCTGTCCTCAACGTCTCTCCTATTTTAACATATGTCTGAGTTGAATTGATACCAAAGGCATGAAGAAAACATGGGTCCACAAAAGTTCATTGGTCAGAAAAGGCTACTTTCAGCACCTTAAGAGATGACTGAACTGTACTGTGGCACCAGCCCAGGCTGGAACTAGTATCTGCACTATGGAGCTAAAAGTAATTTCTTGGGCCATCATCAAAGACCATGGGCCTGGGGCATGTCTACAAATATCCCTGCAAATGCAAAACCTCAGGGTTTGATTAGGTCTTCAGCCCAAAACCAGCTGCTTGATGGGAAGGGAGTGGTATTGGTAGATGGGGTCACTTATAAGCCTTAATTAAATTCTAAGCAAATTCCTAAATCTGGAGAACATTTGAAAGTGGGTAGTTGCAGTGTTTCAGGCAATACCCCACTACAAAATGTTTATCGTTTCAAAGAAACACTTGAACAGTGAAAGCTGTATGGACTGATTGCCATTCCAGGAGAGCTGCTTAGAAACTTGGAGGGGAGGAGAGTAATGTAATTTCATGCAAGCCATGCTGAAATGCAGGTTTGCGTGAAGGAAGGTGGGTAAGGAGAGGAAGTGGTCCTTGTCAGTACAAGGAAGCATGGAACAATAAGGGGAGGAGCAGGCTAAAGAAATTCCAATTCCCCAAGAGTTTCCTTTTAAGCACAAGGTGGGTGTGTCTGCCTTCAACATAAAACACATCCTAAAATAAACATGCACAATTATTTGTGAACATACACATTCCTTATGGTGCAACGTTGTTTTGTGTCCATTTAGAAGTTACAGCTAGAGCCTTTCAAGTGGCTTCGACAGCAAAGGAGGCAGAATTTGAAACAGAATGAAACTGTCAACAAAAGGCACACAGCGGTGCTTTCTTTTCAATAATTGTTTGGGTTATTTTTTTAACTTGTACTCCTCCCACTGCCTCCTCCCCTCCTCCTTCTCCTCCCCCACCTCGCCCCCCCCCAAAAAAAAAACACAAAAAAACCAAACAAAAAAGGAAATTGTGTAAGGAGGCTTGTGAAAGGCAAGATCAACACACAGAGCAGCTAGGAAAAAACTATGGAAGGTACCAGTAGTGACCAGAAGCTGGCACAAGTGAGTAGAAGCAGGAGGACATCACAATGCCGAGTATTACCATTACCATAGCAATGCTGTTACTGAAGGTAGCAGGAAAAACACAAAATTACTTGGTTCCTTTTGCTGTAGAAAACTATAACCAGAGGGAAAGTGGGTAACTGTGCTCAAGCTGTATATTTTTTTAAAGTGGATGTCTGCCTGGTTATTCATAAAAGAAATGAGTTCATTATATTATTTTATATCATATTTGTTTACAAGACAAATCTTGGGAGATCCTGGCATTCTCCACAATCCAGTCTTTTTCTCATTACTCGGTGTTCTAATACAGACACAAACAAGGATGAGACTGCAAAGACTGTGCTCAAGCCTTGTCACATCCCAGAAACAGAGCAGGTATATTTGTGTCCTACTCTTGGATAGACGTTCCTAGGAAAATCCAGACACGGCAGGAAGTGGTATAATACCTCCAAAGTTGTATTTCTACCCTGGAGTTAGTCCTAAAAATGCCTCACTATGCTGGTAAGGGGTCCCTTGCTGATGTCTGGTGGGAAAGGTGTATGCGAGGACTCAGTTTTAGCTAATAAAAATTTCAAGCATTTCACTGCCAGAAAGTTAGTTCAGGATGGTTAGTCATTGCAATAACTGATTTAATAACCCAAAAGGAAGATCTGACTGGGGAGCCAGGTTTACAAGATACTCAACCCACTTCTGTTTCATCCCTGTTTTTAACTGGCAACTGTTTTCAGTACTCTGCAGCCTTCAACTGCTGCAGACTTGCTACTGACTGCAGCAGAAGCAACGGTACTTCAGCAACAGTGAAGTGTTTGGCACATAATCTTTCCAAAATAATCTGCAGGGAAAGATTAGCTACCCATTCTGTGATTTCAATAACTAAACAGATGCCTTGCAGCCCAAAGCAGCAGTGGATACTGTGAAACAAGAGTACAACACTACAGTGCTGGAGACTAGCAAATACACAGTTCTCTCTACCTCCTTTTCCACAAGATGCTTTAAGCCTCCCACACATGAAGCTGAATTGGATAAAAGCCCAAATACGGACTAATTCTTGATCGGTATATGTGATAAGGCACCCGATTAGAACAGACTTTTCACTCCTGGGCTAAGCTAAGATCGCTGACTCAGTTTTTAACTTAGATGAAATCTCTCTGATGTCTCATAATTCTAGAAGGACTGTTTTCTGACTACACCAGAATGCCAAATTGTCAGCATCTTTCTGAGTATTGGAAGAAATTTCAGCAAGGTTAAGAAGATCAGAAGAAACAGCCTCTTACATCTCCCAGAGTCTAACTAAACAAAAATGCCAGTATTAGTTCAATACAAATTACTCCAGTTGGACTATGATAACCATAAGAAAAGTACCATGGCACCAAATATCAGAACAATTAGGAAGTAATTTTTAAGAAGTTTTTGAATCCTTTTTGCATTCAGTATTACTTTATTTTCAGTATGGTGCACAGCTGAATTTTAATTTTCTTCACTTACAGATGTCAAAAGTCTGCATTTGGAAATACTCAAAATATAAAAGCACAGTAATTACACTTCCAGAAACTTACACCATGATTTAGGATAGGATTTTGCACAGGAACCATGTCCCCCATCTCTTGAGATGCTGTTCTCTTATTTCCTGTATGTAGGTCATGAAGATTTTGCACAAGGAATTGTTCCTACTTCTCTCATGGTGAAATAGTTTATCCTGTGCTTTTGCTTGTAATGGAGAGCTCCTCTTTTTCCACTAAAATATGTTAATTAAAATTATAAAAAGAATCAGAGATTTCTGATTTATTAATCATATATTTACCTATTGATAGCTAAGAAAGAGTAAGAGCAAAACCCTTCTCTTTACTTACTACCATCTGTAACCATTTGGTGCACTGGTGTTTTCCCACCACATATTTAATCTCAGCTAAAATCTCATGAGAGAGGATCCCTATTGTTGCCTATTTATGCAGCCTTTCAGCATTTAATTTAGTTGTTTAAAGAATACTAATTTCAGGACCAAGACAGCTGGAAATGGCTGTGGCATGTAAACTGTAATGTGAGTAAAATGGCCATATATGACTTCAATCTACTTTATTGTCAATCTGCTTGAATTCCCCTGCACGTGTGTCAGCACTTCCACTAGAAATAGTTTAGAAACGCTCGCTGGCCTTATTTTGCAAGATAATTCACTTTTTTAAAGTACATTTTGATGTCCTGACATTTACAGAGGGATGGAGGATCTTTTGACTAAAGAAAGGACCAAAGAAGCTGTACACTGAAAACTGAAGTTTAAACCAGTAACTGTCTTCATGTTTTCGGTTGAAGTATTTCATTCAATGCATTATAGTTCAGCTGCATAACCAACGTAAAGTATTAGCCAAGCTTCACTGCTGAAATACTGCAAACTACATATTGAAATTAAAATCATTGCTATAAAGCGTTTGTACTGTGTTGTAAGGACAGCTACTATGGCTAAAAGGTATTTATCTCATTGCAGTGAAACACTTCAGCATCACTGAATCAAAGTGTTCATGCTTGATCTTACGGCAAACAGATTTCTGGGGCAGAATCAAAAGGTCTCTAATGTCATTAGTACTTCTGAGCATGGGAGGTATTATCCATCTGTGGGTATCTGTAGATGATATACCCTTGGCTCTGCTGTACATCTTTCTCTCACCAGGTGTGCTAGGGCTGCATCTATTTCAGTTCAGTTCAGTTTTGACCTAAACTGTGTTCCCTGGAATAGCTACCATGCCACGTGGAAACACAGTGCATATGTTTTGCTCCTTCAGTTCTCTTTTCAGAGCTGATTCTTTTATTGGCTGGACTCCTTCTGAGTTAGAAGTCACTGGTATAAGATAAAGTCTGCTGTAGGATATATTCTGCTGGCTTTAATAAGAAACCAAGATGACTAACATGGCTTTTCTCTCTTTTCTCCAGAAATCACAAAGCCACCACTAGCACCGAAACCAAAGATTATCGGTCATCTTTCTCCAGTAGCTGTCTCCAAATATTCCCCTTCGCTGCCAAGGGCTGATACTCTTCATAACCCAAACTCTATGTCTAGGGGTCCCAAACCACCTATTGCTCCCAAGCCAAAATTCTCAGCTGACAATGAGGGCAAATCCAGTGTTTATACCAATAATAACTTAAACAAATGCTCAAATGGGAAACTCGTATGTCTTGATGGAGAGCTGTATGAAGGAAACCAATGCAATGCTGTTTGTCCAGAATCTGAGGCAGATGAATACATTGTCGTTCCTGAAGCTCAGCTGACCAGCAAAGACTGTAATGATTTGGAACACGAGCATGATCAGAACCTAGATTCCTCTGTGGAAAATGAAGTATTGGAAGCTCCAGAAGAGGTAGGGAAGGAAGATGGTAACATTGCTAACGATAAGGATGCCAGCAATCAAGAAGTCACTGAAGATGAGCACTATAACTCTTCAGATATTGCTGAAGCAATGGAACCAGATTCCGAAGAGTCTGCCAGAGACTGTGACCAGTCTGAAGCACTTTGTGAGGAGTCCTCAGATGCCCCTGATGGGGATAATGATGCTTCCAAGAATGTAGATGAAGATGAGGATGTTATAGGTGATTGTAGTGAAACCAAAAACATGGAGGAAACTTCTAAGAACCTGGAACTGGTTAAGGACAATAGTGACTGCAAGACTGACGATGATAACATTTTGAATAGAGATGAGGAACTAATGGGTGATATTTGTAAAGATACCATTGTAATGCCACTACCCACAGATGAATCAATTCCAGGTTGTGAGAAGGCAGGGCAGGAGGAGGAGAAACTGCCCGAGAGTTTAGAAAAGGGAGATGGGTGTTTATCACATGATGGTGACCACATTGCGCATGCAGAGCTTGATTTGAACAAGGAAGGGGAGTCAGAAAATGATGACTGTGCAAGCCCTGACATGCTGCCCGATGAGGCCACTGAAGAAACAGCTCCTGGCTTAGAACCGTTTGAAGATAATGGTTTAAGAGAGTCCATCCATCAAGCAGCAGCTGAAGAGGAAGAAGCAGACCCAGATGAGCACAATAACTTTAACACAGGAAATGCCAGTGATGGATGCCAAATCACTGAGAGGAGAGGTGAGGAGAAGACATCAGAGGTAGCCTGTGAAGCAAGCAAAGACTTTGGGAAAGGGGAAGAAGAAACTGTGAATGCAGTGAATATGAATGATGGCTGTCAAATTGCTCGTTGTGAGAATAAATGTGGTGAGGAAATACCTATGAAACATTCAGATGAGAACCTTCCAACAGAAGGGGCCTCTCTTGCTGAAGGTGGTGTGATCTCTGATACTTTACCTAGTAGTCCAGGGATGGAGGCAGGGCTGGAAGATGTCACTGTTGAAAAGCAGAGTGAAAATACTGTGGAAACCTCTAAGTCAGACGAGCTGCAGCTTGAAGACAATGAGGTGGAAACAAACAGCCTCAGCAAAAGTGTCCCAAGTCCAACTCAACAGGTCCCACTTGGAGAAGAGTTAGAAGCCTGTAAGCAAGGCAAAATAAATATAGAATATGGGACCAAACATGTCTCACATGAAAATCTAGCAGTTCCTGAAGTGCTCATTGTGCCTGAAGAATCTGAGGAAAGAGAAACTAGTAGTGATTCCCTAGATGACCCTTATGTGCTTCCCGCAGAAAATGAAATTGCTCATGATGGGCCCACTGATTTAGAAGGTGATCACAGTAAAAGGGATGAATCAGGCATGGATGGTGAAAACAACTTGCTGCCCATTGATCGTAAAAGCATTGTCACTAGAACACGGTCGCTCTCTGGGAAAATGCCGGGCTATGTCCCAGAAACAGTTCCAGAAGAGACTGGACCTGAAACTGATTCACCATCTCCCCACAATGGCTCTGGGACAGAAGATTTAAGCAATAATTTATTTTCAGTGGAAGGAAAACCAGTGGAAGCCAACAGGTCATTACCAACCAAGTCAAGACGTTTCATTTTATATCCTCGATCTTATTCTGTTGAAGGGAGAGAGATACCCGTCTCTGTTTACAGAGAAAGTGATGGCTGTGTACTGGATGATGGTAGAATAAAAAGGACAGAAGACAACTTGTCTTTGCCTTGTGTCAATGGTTCCTCAGGTAGTTTTTCCCAGATAAATCAACTTTCGTCATGTGGCATATCTACTCCATCCTCAGTTGTTGATATACCACCTCCTTTTGAACTTGCCTACATCACCAAAAAGCCAATCACTAAAAGTTCCCCTTCACTTCTGATAGAGAATGACTCACCTGATAAGTATTCCAAGAAAAAGAAATCTTCCTTTAAGAGGTTCCTCACTCTAAAATTCAAGAAGAAAACTGAAAGTAAAGTCCATGTAGATGTTAATGTTTCCTCTTCAAGGTCCTCATCAGAGTCTAGCTATCATGGGCCTCCGAGGCTGATGGAGCTGGACAGGAGGAGCCTGAGCAGCTCACCTCAACTAAAATCGCATGTGGGGAAGCTCCGTGCATCTGAGTCTCCCTCGGCTGTTCTTTTTTATAAGGATGGGAAAAGGAAAGGAACTCCCAAGTCCTTCAGCAGGAGTGTATCAAGGGTGGAGTCCTTTGAGGACCGGTCCAGACCTCCTTTCATGCCACTGCCATTAACGAAACCTAGGTCCATTTCTTTTCCCAATGCTGACACGTCTGACTATGAGAACATTCCTGCTATGAGCTCTGACTATGAAAACATACAGATTCCTCCTCGAAGATCCACCAGAGCAGGAACTTTTACTGAGTTTTTTGAAGATCCCAGCAGGGCATTATCTGCTGCTAATGAGAATGACGGCTATGTGGACATGAGCAGCTTCACTGGCTTTGAGAACAAGCAGCAAACCACGGACCAGGAAACAGAAAGGTACTGTAATAAATTATTATGTAAGACCTGCTAGCCTTGACCAAACAGGCAAGGCCTTCCCTGCTAGGTATCGTAGGCAGATACTCCATGTTGCTTGGCTTACACCCACTCTCAGGAAATGCTCACAAGAAATATTGGAAGCATACAAGATAAGCCTTTATCAATGAAAAATAAGACACCAACTTAACTCTTTACCTTGGAAATGTATACTAGCAAGTCAAGTGGATCTGAATCCTATGGTTTACAGATTCAAACCAAAGAACATTTAAATATATGTTGTTTATCCAATTGATCTAATGTTTTTGGCTTGGGGGGGGGGGGGGGGGGGGGCTTGCTTTGTTCTTCAGTAAGAAAGGTTTCTGACTTCTTGACTGAATGAAACGAGAACCTATTTGCTGGAAGGGGTCCTGCTTCATTTTTTAATTTCTGTCAATTTCTCAAAGCAACAATATATATATAATTTATCTTTGAAAGTACATCAATTAAGTATAGACCAGATAATCCCAGATCATTAACTAATCAGACTAGGTAATTAATTTTAAAAACTGTTTTAAAGGCTATCAGTAGGCTTTGCCTTTGACAGTGCCACTGATTTATAAATGAATAGCTCTGTCTGAAATCTTACGCAATGCTAACATTAATAGGAATCTTTCATCCCATTCCATGATATTGTTTGCAAATAAGAAAATGTCCTTTTCATACTTACATAGGAAAAATGCACTCAAGACTTTGAGTTTGTATCTGTCGTCAGATTACAACTTACAACCAATGGAGTGCAGAGATGTAAACAAGAGTGGTTTCCATTAAGTTCTTGTTAAAAAGGTAATGAGAAAACAAGGTGCAGAGCAAATGAATGAAAAGGAATGTTTTTAATGCAGCTGCATTTTGTTAGAGCTATGTGAAAAAGATAAACATCTTAAAAGCAAGGTTTTCATGTCCATTTTCATCCATCATTCTCCTTCTGAAGATTTAATACTCCTGTTTCTTTGCAACATTTATTTTTTCTGGTCCTCTCCCCTGTTATTGTGAATGGAACAAACCCTGGGCACTTCAGACATACCTCTTCTGATATTTCAGACTTGGGATGTAAAAGAACTTTTCTTTAACACTTCTGAATGAGTTTTGCAAACCATTTCTAAGACAAGAATGATGTACAGTGCTTTGTCTTTCTGAGAGAGGCAAGAATTGGTGGGGGTAGGGGAGGTGAGTACCACATAGGGAAAGAAATTAATCAGTGCTGAAGCTGTGGATCCAAACATGCCTGAAGCTGAGGGCTCTGGGACACAGGCCTTTGGAGATGTTGGCTGCCTGCAGTGTTGGGAGCACCAGTGGTGCTGACACTGAGACACAGTGGAGCACAGTGCAGCTTCACAACACACACAGCCACATCCCCAGAGATGTGCTGAGCTTTAGCTCAGCAGAAAGGTTAGCAGGGCCTGATGGCCCATTACTCACTCTGCTTTCAACGGTCTGCGTGGTGCCCAGCACACTGACGTTTGCTCTTGGAAAAGCTGGCCAGTTCTTTGTGTCCATGAAACACCACCCATTTTAGGTAGTTCTTGAAGAACCAAGTTAAAAATATTAAAACTACGTCAATTGCTGTGACTTGGGCCCATTTATGAACTTCCTGTGGAAGCCTGTTGTTTCAAAGGGGGGGCCAAGCCAAACCGCTTCAGGAAGTCTCAAGGTCAAGGCGTGAACGTAATTTTTCAGTCTGCTGCTTGTTGTACATGCAGCTTTTGCTGCTGGGGGAGAAATGAAGGCTAGGCTCTTGAAACAACCCCTTTATCAAGATAAGTGAGGTGGAGGGGAAGAGCATCAGGCAAACAGCAATATACATACACCGCTGGTGAGGCAGCTATTATTTGCCATACTTGTCAGTGTGTTTTGGACAAAGACATGCCTGAAAAGCTTTGATGAAACGTAAATGGGTAATACACATACAATGGCATAATATACTTGGAGAAACATTGTATAGTCTAATCGCAAAACAAAGCAAATCATACAGGTACATGTGCATGAACCCATTTACACATGCATACATGATGCATGGACACGGATATTTTGTTTCCTGCTAAGGCAGTTCTGCCTAAAATATCTCTCAACGGATTTAAGCTTTCAAATATGAATACCTGTCCAAAACAGCTCTACAACAACCACATAGAGATAAAAATCACTTTGAACTCCAGCCTGCTCAGATCCTGAGGCTTACTTCAACCATTTCAGAGTACAGGTGTGTTGGATTAAACCCGTGCAATACATGAGACTTGAGCCCATTAACTTCCCTTCGGTGCACTCACCTGCAGAGCACTGGTATTTAGCATGTGCTGATACCTTGTGGAATTGCTACATTTTTGATGAATGGCCAAGTACAACTCTTTTATTACATTTGAGAGAACAGAATGTGACAGTACTATAAAATATTATAATAATCCAGCAACCTCCACTACTGTACATGATTGGGGAAAAGCAAGGCGGGAGGGAGGCTTACAGAAATTGACAGATGAGAAGATTCACTGTTTAATTTTCTTCCTTAAAAGGAAAGACCATGTGGAGTACATTTAAACCAATAATTTCTAATTAGGAGCAATCACATTTATAGAAAAAGTCCAATAACAGAAGTGTTCTAGAAATATATCTTAACTTAGAATTACCACTGCCAGAACAGAACTGGGAATATTGTCCCCTGAAGGGCAGTTATTGTGTATCCCCAAAATTTAGCTTTCTAGTATTAATAATTAAACTTGGATTTGGGTGTATGACAACATAGATCATTATTAGCTTTCTGTACAGTGTAGATATAATGGGACATAAGTCGAACTGGACAAAATAGCCCTGATCTTTCCCCAGCCCACACAGCCTGAATCAGACTCAATTTTCATTTGCATTGGAAAAGTCACTTTCTAGCCTCTTGTCTCTGAGCGAGTTGCACTACAAAGTGCAAAGCAACACAAACCAGTTGTTGAGGCTGAAAGTAAAAGACATGCACCCCACCTCTAGGACAGTACACTGCTACCTATAGCATTGCCTTGAACCTCAACAGCTCTAAGTCAAAACAATTTCACCAAAGGCACTAGCTAGACTTTCATCAGATGAAAGACAAGTCAGTTAGAATTAAAGTATTTTGGCACATGTCTTAAAGAGCATCAGCCGTGCATATGGCAGTTGATAAACATAAAGGGGATGGGAAGGAGATACCTCAAACACTCACTGGTACCACAGTATCGCTTCCAATGCTTTTAGGAGAGATGGAAAGAGTCTCTCATGAGGGTTTAGTTAAGGTCAGGGAGATAGCATAGGTTAAGTGTTTTCACAATGTCATTTTCTCTTTTTGCTTTCTACTTAAAGAGTCCATAATTTGGATTTACCAGGTTTGCTAAGTCTGAATCCTTCTTTCTGCTAAGATGCTCAAAATCCAGAAAGGAAAGAAGATAGGGAGAAGAGAGGAATAAAAGGAGTATATCTGCAGTTCCATAGCTAATGCCACTGTGATGTATGTGAAGTTCATAAGAAATGAGCTAAAAGCCCATGTTGTCACCTGTACATCACTATATCCTTCTACATAAAATGAACATCAATACATACTAGAAGAACCTCAGTCTGATTATTGCACTTAACCAATGGCAAGACTTACTCAGACTTTGACTCTCAAGTGAATTTTTGGGGGCTGGTGTGGGGATTCCAGTGCTCTGTGCCCTTACACCAAGGCTTGTGGTAATTCCTAGTAAGTCTCCAGAATTGCAGTCTCATGCCTGTAAATTACTCCCAAGGCTCTGACTTCCCACTGCAGCTATCTGGTGCTTCTCAGCTTTAGTACAATCAAGAAGGCTGATCACCTCTTCAGTATCCTATCCCTTTGGAAATGTGTTTTATTCCCAAAGGATGTGCTTCTTCAAGAAGAAGATGGAGAAAAAAATTGCCTTTAATAGAAAGTCAGGAAAAAAACATTGTTTATGTGTGTCAAGAAAGTGATACTTTAATTTGTCCATACTGAAGCAGGAACACACAGGTGTTTAGGGACTGACTGGAGAGGATGCTTCATTGGTAAGCAGCTACGCTAAAAGCTCTGTAAGCAATCCTCTTTGCGCATAGCCATAGTCAGTCTGGGCTTCTGCCAAGCCTACGTGCAAGATCATAAGGACTACGCCAGTACAGACCAATTCAAAAATCATATTATAGTTAGTTAGACATCAATAGAACCACTGACTATGGTTGATGGGCCACAGACAATGCAAATACCCCTCCTTTAAAAGGAGAAAAATCCAGTGGATGAGCAGTTACTTTCCCCTCCAATGAGTACTTAGCTGTCCACTTGCCTCACCACTGGATTTATCAACCTACATTCTATCAAATTATGCCACTTAAGTATTTATGTCCTCTCTGCTCCCTTGCAGGTCATCCGTCACTGATTAGCTCCAAGACTACAGCCAGGGACAGCCTGTATGACCGCCTGTTCCCTACCCTCCTGTAACATACACAAAAAAAAGCCTAACAAAAGCTGAGCATAATAAACATCTTAGAACATTAATTCTCTGCCTAAAAATGGTCTGAATAACATGTTACTCAGACCTTCATATGTCCTTAAGCTTAAGGTGAGATTTAAACCATTAAAGTGAATTTCTTCCAACAAATCAGGATGTCATATTCCTGGCTCTCTCTGCTCCTTCCAATGAGAAGGGAAGGAGTGGTCCTTAAATTCGAGCATTTACTGATCCCATATACCATTACTTTTACAGATCAAAAGTTCCCCAGGAACAGTCCCTGAGGATGTGGCAGGTTATTGTCTGTGTAGGACTTGTTTCTCCCCTGATGCCTGATTCCCGCAGCAGTTCTACAGTGCAGAGGCTCTCTGTGAAAGCAAAGGAGCAGGTAGAGTCGGTCCAAGCAGGAATCACCACTTTGGCAAAGAATGTAACTGCTGATCAGAAAAGGAATATGGCTCCTTGGTGAAGTCTGAGCAAGTAGCACAGGCAGGTACAGCAATGGTTTAGCATTTGAAGTGTGCTGGTATGCAGCTGTCAGGAGAATCCTAACAGCAATGTCACTGTTTTGATCAGCTCTGAGAAATACTGCTGTGGTATTGCATCGGGTGAGCACAGAGAACGGCCGCTAGAAACTCCTTCACTCCTTGGGTAAATGCAGCAGCAGCAATAGGTACAGCCAAAGCACCCAACTGCTTTTAATACAGATGCAACCTGCCCCTTCCATTGATAATTAATTCATCTGAACTGTGGCCCCTAAGGCTATGGTTGTTTCTGCCTCAACAAAGAGTAAGCAAGGGGAAAGAATTCTAAAGAGAGGAGCAGGAGAGCCTCATACACAAGAAGGGCTTGTGAAAGGAGAAGCAGTACCGAATTTCCAGATGTTTCTGGTATTTTTTAGAAGATAGAGGCAGAAGAAAGCCGTGATTCTTTAGCTGAAGAGCAGATTTTGCTCTGAAATATGCTTGCCTATATCAATACTATTCCCATCCCAAAGAGCAGCCTAATTACCATCATTTCTTGCTTAGGGTGAAACTCAAGGAGAATTCTGTCAACCAACTCATGCATTGTTTTCTCACAGAATATACAGAATATCAGGGATAGGAAGGGACCTCGAAAGATCATCTAGTCCAATCCCCCTGCTGGAGCAGGAACACCTAGATGAGTTCACACAGGAAGGTGTCCAGGCGGGTCTTGAATGTCTCCAGAGAAGGAGACTCCACACCCTCCCTGGGCAGCCTGGCCCAGGGCTCTGGCACCCTCACAGTAAAGAAGTTCTTTCTCAAATTTAAGCGGAACCTCCTGTGTTCCAGCTTACACTCATTACCCCTTGTCCTATCATCGGTCGTTACTGTGAAGAGCCTCGCCCCATCTTCCTCACACTCACCATTCAAATATTTATAAACATTAATCAGGTCCCCCCTCAGTCTCCTCTTCTCCAAGCTAAAGAGCCCCAGCTCCCTCAGCCTTTCCTCATAAGGGAGATGTTCCACTCCCTCCATCACCTTGGTGGCTCTGTGCTGGGCTC
The DNA here is from genome assembly GCA_907165065.1 of Caprimulgus europaeus. The sequence goes on along the minus strand of OU015535.1, from coordinate 23,427,735 downwards.
TCTCCAGCAGCTCCCTGTCCTTCTTGAACTGTGGGGCCCAGAACTGGACACAATATTCCAGATGTGGCCTCACCAGGGCAGAGTAAAGGGGAAGAAGAACCTCTCTTGACCTACTGACTACACCCCTTCTAATGCTGTCTCAGCTGGATCTTCTCAGTACAGGCATGGCTTTCAGAGAATACGCAAAAAAATCCCCATTTTCAATGCTGTTCAAACTGTCTTTTGACTTACTGCTGTATACTGTAATAGCGAGGCTGCCGACATTACTTCACGCTATTTCACCCTGCATTTGGAGTAGAAGCAAGTTAACTTTGGACTAGACTCAAAGACAAACCTAAGCAAAGCAGGCTCACAAGGCATCTGGACTTGGGAGGAAAGTTAAGCCCTGAGCTACAGATTCAGACTAGACTTCAGGTGGTTGTTTTGGGAAAGATGTTCCCATCTTTTCCTCTTTCTGGTTTCTCAGATAAACAAATCCTAGCTGCTGATTCCACTCAGTTCCTAGTTCTCTACCCCACAAATCCTGTCTCTGTGCCTACACTAAGCTAGCATGCACCCATAGCACTGAAGAGAAGCTTAACAAGGGAGAGAATTTCCTTTTTATAGGTCAAGCGCTTCCCAGAGCTGGTGATAATGTTAATTATGGAGGTAGCACAGAAGTGGTCTACTAATAGAGCTCAAGTCCCTTAAGTCCTGTGTGGGTCTATTGTATGGAATTCTGCTGACAGTTATTAAGCCAAGGAGAAACATGGTGATTATAAGCACTGTGAGAGGTTTTTTAAAGAAACATATATTATTTTTTAAACATATATCTACAAATCTATACATAACCATTCTTTATCTCAGTGTGGAACACATGCTGCACTCTGGATCCTGTAGATGGGAGAAAGTCCCATAAAAATGCTGTAACAGAGGGAAGGGAGAATCAGGGATTGAGCCTAGAGATAAGGGAAAGAGACACTTTCACTTGTGATCTGGTGAACATGATGGAAAACAAAATCTCAGCAGCTTTCATCAGTTGTTGCCCTTCACAGCATAAATCTGAAATAAAGTTTTCTAAATTCATTGCAGAGGAAGGAATCTCAGTACTATACCTGGACTTCAGGCTGTGCACAGCCTATTGAAATTCTTGACAATAGCCACAGCCAGCTCTGACATGAGTCATGTCTTTATTTCTGTTTACTTTAGTATTGTCTGAATTGCCACAGGGAGTTAGAAGGTGATAGTGGTTAATGCAGGACTTGCAGCTGCTGAGACAGGGAGCAAGTCTGTGGGAGATAACCCCTTGCTGCTCACGCCTGGGCCTAAGGCACCTTCACCTCTTATTGGCAGGCATTAGAGGGGTGGGGAACCGTCTTTCCAAGACAAGGACAAAAAGACAGCTATCAAACGCTCCTTGATGGCAGAGCTTTTCAAACCAGCACCTTTAAGAAGAGTCTCTGGACAGTTATTGGTCATGTCATAATTGATACTGAAGAAGGAGAGATTTTAATACTTTGTCCAGATTTAGGGACCAGGCCTGCAGCAGCTCCATGACCGCTCTCAGGCTTCCTAATATCCACGGAGCTGTTTGTTCTGGTTAATGCTGGGGATGCAGGCATGGGGGGACAGTACAGGTAGTCAGGAAGGTGATGTGCTCCCCCAGCACAGCTTTGCATTGCAACTCAGCATCCTGCACGCACAGTAGATGCGTCCCTGCATAGCCTCAGAGGGCTGCCACTGCTGAGCCACAGCGTGCCAGATCCAACCCTGGCTTCATTTATGAGCAATCACAGTCCCATATATCTCCCAGGAGATGGTCGCAAGTCCTCAGCAGATGTTGGTTTTATTAGCAGCTGAACTCCATTCTGATGGATACTTTTCTGATGAAATTACAGTGCAGAGAAGGAGGAACATGTACAGGTGGCCATCTTCATGTCCTGAAGGCTTATAAGCCTGAGTAGACTTTGTCTTCTCTGTTTCCATTATATGAACCAGAAATATATTTCAGTGGGGTTACACAAGCAGAGAGAGTCTGTTGTGTATTGAGGATTTGCACTGGATGAGTATTTATGAGGCAGAGAAGTTATATTGGTTTGATTTAAGCATTCCTAGCACCACACAGAAAAAAACGTGTACTGAAGATAGGCTGATGAGACTGCAGATTGGCAAGACACAGCCTGTTTGAGATGGTCAGGTACTGTCAATGAGTGTTCTATGCATGCCTTTCTCCCCTCCCACCCCCACCTCAAGACTTACTGAGAAGATTTATTGAATGAGAGATTGCACATTACAATTCTGCAGCCTTTCCGGAATCCACTGCTCAGTGAAATGTGGTATATCTCTAGATTAGATTTGTAACAAAAACAATAGAATGCTGTTGCATTTTAAATGCAAATCTAATCTAGTAGTCTACAGTTTGTTGTGTCACCCGAAGTTATTTATAACGTACAGCGCATTTTTAATTGTCCTACAAGAATTCTTCTTTACAGGACCCAAGGGGGGTTAATGTAAAAACTGTCTTAAAGATTTGCTATTCAGTGGCATACAACAATTAATTTTATCTTAATCGACCAATTAGAGTTAATGTCTGTTTTGCCAAGACCCCTCTTAAAGAGCTTATAAAAGGAACCTTCCACTTGAGTAACTGACTGAATTAATTAAATGTTCACTGTCCTCAGGGAATACCTTTTGGTGCTCTGTCTGACTCATGCTACACCAGCTTTATCAGTATCACAGGGTTGTCTTCAGACTTCTTTTTCTAAAGGAAATGCAGCTAGGTACTGATGAACTGAGACAACTGATAGTTGCTTAGATCTGTGTTCAGCAGTCTCCATCCACTGCTCTCAGTTGTCTCAAATTAAATACCTCTTCAGTTTGCTGGCAGCTTGTCCTTATGTCTTGAATACATTTAGTAAATTTGGGCCAAAAACTCGAGTATTAACCCACTACATCTCCCTGATGGGCGCTCTAGGCAGGTGGACCTATTAAAGAATAGCTAATTTGGTATTTCTGATGGAAGTTTCTCAGGGAGGCCTGTTGACCGTCTTACATTTCAGGTATCAGACTGCATTCTTAGTTCTGAGGGTTGGCTAGAAGAGCTCAGAAAGGTCTTTTCCTTAGCACATGCGCCTTCAGAAGTAATGGACTGCATACAGTACAATACATCTTTGAAGTCAAATCTTCTGGTCTTTAAATAGATAAGGACAATATGTGAGCTAAAACTGAGGACCTCAAAAGCCTTCCTGTAAACTTTTTGCTCTCATATTGTAAGGCTTAAAAACTCCAGGCAGAGGCAGTGAAATAAAAACATATCACAGAGAATACAGTGGGGGTAAAGAGCTATAGTGGGCATGGCATATAGTAAGATGACAAAAATATAAAAACATATTTTAAACTGTGCTGGACAAACAATTTATCTTGCCATTTGATTGCAGTAGTAAGGAAAAACATTGCTTAACTGGCTGAAAGAGAAATAAAATATATGTGCCTAACTGAAAAGTCCAAGGGGAAAAAAAAACCCAAAACAACCAAACAAAACAAATAAAGGAATCCTGTAGTTTTCAACATTTTTTTTTTATTGTTTAATTTGCAAGTAAAAAAAAAAAAAAAGATATAGACACTAAAGGAAAGTCTGAACTAAAACATACTTTTGAATAGCAGAATTAGATGGTTTCAATTTTCCAGAATTATTGGGGGGGAGCAGAATTAATTAATAATTAATCCCAGACAAATGTCACAAATCTATGCAATTTTTAATCATGCCAAGCCTGATTTTTCAACTAAAAAAGTCTCAGCTAAGCAAAACTGCAGCCAACTCTAATTTTAATCTGGGAACTGAAACTGACACTTTACAAGACAGAGGAGAGCCACTGAGAACTTTTATTCAGCCCTACATACTAGCAGTTGAGCTCTGTTTCTCTCCTTCTGGAAACACTCTGATCTAACAACCGGGTGAATCTCTGAAACACTCGTGAATTGAGTTCACTTGACGTCTCCGCAAAATGTCAGGAAAGAAAAGTTAGATAAAGTGTCTTCGAACTGTTTGTTTTCCTCGTAAGGCTAAAGGGTAGTTGAGTCTCAAATCTGGTATGTGCTTTCAAGTCCAAAGGGAATCCCTGCTGGAAGGACAACCATGAAGATAAGAGGTTTCTTAGAAGTATCAGTTCCTTTCATACGTCCTCAGATCTCTCTGAAAACCGATAGGAAAAGCTGCCAAACCTCCCTGCCCTTCTGATAGGGAGGTATTTACGCACACCCACCTTGAAGAAGCTCAAGAACTTTAAAACCCAAGAGACTGGGCACTGCTTTGTTCAGGACTGGTCCTTGTGAGTGGGAGAGAAACATTCTGGACACAGTCTCCCTCACACTTCCTGAGGTCACTGAACCTTGCAGCGCCAGCACTGAGAAGCACTATTACAGTGATGCAGGAAAAAGCTGACTGTGTTTTTCAGTGTTTTACTACCCCGCAACCAAATGACAGGACCAGCGTATGCCAGCCTGAGAGCAACAGACAGCACAGTTTTCAGCTTGTCTTTCAAGGCATCTGTTGTCTAAATCTCCCCAACTCTTTCCTAGAAGCAAAATGATGTTGCGGATCTTAGCACGAGGCTAAGACACATTTAGCACAAACTACCACTGCTTCAGAAAGTCTCTGTGGGAGAGATTTAGGCCAGGGCTGACCATCTATGAAAATGGTCCTCAAGAGTGAAGGACTCTGGTCAATAACAAGAAAGGTTGTATAATCTGTACAAATTCCTTTGTGGCTCTGGCAACTCAAATAGCTGGAGCAATGCTGACAGTGGTAAGAGACAAGTTTGCTAAATCTCACTCCCATCAAAAATACTTTGTTCTGTTTTGTTTTGTTTTTTTTAATAGGGAATATTACTATTATCCTCTAGACAGGTTTCCTTCTGATCCTAGCTTCACTGCATTTTTCCCCTGGTTTGTTTCCAGACCTGTCTGCATGGTGTTGATAAAGCAGCTGATCCTGCTAGTACAGGGAAATGACAACTCCCATCTTAAGAGTCCTGCAGGGCAGCATGGTGTTCATTATGTTGAACTTACTGTATTTCTGATCTACGATGTCACCAGACAGATTCTTTTTGTGAAACATTACCATCTTTTTCTAACTGGATCCAGAACTCATAGTCAGAAAAACTGATAAATGTGTCATGACTGGAAAAGCGACTATATAAGTGGAATCTGGATGAGAAAGCAATAGTGGGTCAGATGCTTATTTGGGGTACGTTGGTATGCTCTGTTGATTTGTAACTCTGAGGATCTAAACAGCTGTTCATGATTTGACTGCCCTGATAATTCAGGCTAGCACCTGAAAATAAGAGTGAGTTGAAACATTTTCCAAAAGGTAAAAATTCACAAAAGCATTCTGTGTGAACAATATATCTGTTCTGACAAAGTTTAAGGGAAACTCTTATATGCTGTACCCTAAGATATAGCAAGTCCAGTCTCTGCTTTTCCCAGGTCTGTTTTTTATCCCAGATGACTCTGAATCAGTCAGCACTGGGAGTTAAGATTCTGATTTTCTCACAACCGGGTGTCTAGAACACCTGTCAGAGAGAAAGAAATACCCACAGATTTTTGGCTCAGGGCAACCAAAAATGGACACAGTTCTGCTTCATTTCTAGAACATCTGATATAATTTATTTCAGTTTTCTGAGGCTCAAAAAAAAAATTTCTAAGCTTCAGATGTTGTAGCAAAGAAAACCAGTTTTCTTTTGATAAAGTCCTCTACACACTGAACAGTCCAAATTCTGCAGTAATCAGAGTTTGCCATTCTACACATAGCAGATAAAATACCTTTTTCATCTCTGCTTTAAGCTGTGAAGGATTTCAGAGTGTTTGACTTCCAGAGTCTGCGTAAAAGTAAGTGTCTCAGATGAAAAGCTGGGTGAATGGGATGACAATTCAACCCAAAAGAGTCAAGGTATAAGAAGAGCAATGCTACACGAGGATACTATTTTAAAAGGTATCTGAGGACTTTTCACATACATAAACATGACATCACTTGAACCATGAAATCTGTATGACACGCCAGGGACTTCAGAGAATGGGACCGTGATGGGAAGTTGGGAAGATGTGTTGGAAAGTCTTGGAGCATTCTCTACTTAAAGATACTGATTTTCATTTCAGCAATAAATGAATAGATTGTGTAGGGCAGGGAGTAGTGTACCTGCTGCAAAACATCATGCTACACCATATGGTATAGGGCCAGACAAGATCTTTTCTCTTGACCTTTCAGAACCTTTTTTGCCAGTGGCTTCAACACCACAGTTTGTACAGCAATGTCTATCTGCAAAGGGGTTGGTGAGCATATCAGTGATTTCCCCACGTCTATTGTTTAGCCAAACCCACTGACCGTGTATGAATCACTCAGGTGACCGCATCTCTTATTCTACCAGTGTAGAATTCATTCCCAGAGTAGGGAGAGAACTAACAGCCATGCTTGGATGCAGCTGCAGAGGATCACAACATAAGATGGTAATGGGGCATACCTGGATACTTTCAAATCTGTAGAGAGAGCAGGCAGCTCCACTGCATTTTCCATGGCTCACATGTATACTACCTTCTCTTGCACTGGTCGCCTTTCTGATCCACTGTGTGATACACTGGTCTTCCTGCCTACAGCGCCCTCTGAAAAGTAAACAGCACAGGACTGTGCACACACCAGGACAAACTGGTGTGTGTATATTCCCTATGGCCCCATGGCCTTGTGCAGCACATGCTAAAGCCCAGACTGCGGTGTTAAAACAATTTAAGCTGATCTGTTCCATTGCTGCCTAGTCCCATTCTCTTCCTTGACTTTGGCCACATCCTCTTCCTCTACATTGTTCCAGGGGCTTGTTTGACCCCATTCAGACACCTAAATGGGCAAAATCTTTGTATTTTCTGGTGCTGAGCTAGTTTCAGGTTGAGGACTCAGGCCATGCACATTAGCTTTATTGGTCAAATGGTAATGGAGGCACAGGCTGACTGTCCATGCTACAGGTATGCTGCCAGATCTCTGACTGTAATATACATGTACAAAGAGTTTTGCCCCCTGGAAAGTGAACCAATAAATGTGGAGCAAACCCTAAATCTGCCTGCACATAGAACACTTCATTACAGAGACAGAAGCAAGATTAAGCCACAGAAAGTCACTTGACGAGGGCCAGCTCTTGTCTTTTGTACTCCTGCTTCAAGCTGTCGTAACTGGGCCATGGCTTCTGGCCACATCATTACACAAGTTCCCTGGGCTGACAGTTCTGATGCCACTTATGTTGCTGGCTGCTTCTGCTTGTCCCCAGAGCAGAAGGCTGGGCTGCACTTCCCACGCTGGTCCCTTTTCCGAGTTCTCTGCCACATCAGCAAAGTCAATGAGGGTGCCACTTGAAGAATGATGGCAAGAATCAGGACTAGTTTAGCCTGCGCGGGAGGTGTAAACACGAGGTCATTTGATCTGGAGGGGGGCAGAGTAACACTCTCAAGCACTCTCGAGGAATTAGAGGCTGTATTTAAAACACTTCTGAGGTTTGTTCCTCTACTCTTACTGCATGAGGTGCTCTTTCATAACAGAGATCATTCCTCATCTTTTCTTGTTCCTTTACGGTTTATAAGGCATATGTTACCCTTCTTACTCCTAGGTCAGGAAGTCTGCCACAAATTGTCTGTCTAGGCATTTAGATTTGTTTGTTGCCTTAATACATGCAGCAGAGGAAAGTTCTAGGCCCCACTTAAAGAGACTCCCTGATACCTCTAACATATAAGCATTAAGGTTTCAAGCTTTGGGACTTTTTTATTCAGTATTCCAGCTCTGGAGATGAACACTAAAGACACAGGAGTGCTAAGCATCTGATTTCAAGCAACAAAGTTTTGTGTACTTGTGTCATTATTGTAATTTAATATTTTGTCCCGAAAATATTAAATATCACTTTGGGGCACCACCCAAACAAAAATTCTTTGGTTTAAAATTAGCTCCAAAATTTTATCCTATAAATCCACCTCATTATAGCTTTTTTTCCCCTAGAGTTTACTTTTGGGGTCCATTAATAATTTGGAACCTTAAAATCATTCATCAAGCCTCAGAAAGCCTGACAGCATCCAACCAAATTATTGTTTTGATTTATCCTAAATTTAAGCCAGTCCCATATACATGTATGCAATCCTGCATGGGAGCTACTGGTTCATTCTTTCTTTTTCTGCAGAGTTGGTAGCCTGGGATGCAGTTTGACACCTTACCAGCATCCACTGTTCCTATACCGTTCCCTAAATTCCCCTCTAACCTCAGTACCATTCTCAGCCTGAAGCACATGTCAAACGAAAGGTTTATGCCCAGTTACTGCAAGGTGAATTCTTTGATTGCAGGACAGAAATATGTAAAGCACTGTGAGATGCCCTTGCCAGCTGCTGCTGAAGGTAACCAACTGTTGTTCTACTTTTCCACGAATTAAATTGAAATCAGTAACGCTGTAACAATGCTTAGAGATAATTCTCTTGCTGGGACTCATCATGCAAGGTGTTTGCAACTTCACCTCTAAGCAAGGCAGTACTTGCAAGAAATTAATATATTGTCTGAGTATCATAGCAGATTCAGACTTTGCGAGGTGTTAGTGGTGTATTACTGCTACTTCTCCTAATTTAAGAATAAAATCTGCTTTTTTAAAAGAGAAAGAAAAAAAAACCTGAAAACTGTAATTATCTGCTTTGGAAGTCTCATTTTCTCTGTTATCTAAAAGGCTTTAGAAATACTAATTTTAAGACTTTTCCCAACACAACTTCAAACAGCTTAAAAAAATACAAGACTGTTTCCCACCACAAAACCAAGCCCTCTGCCTTCCATCAGTTCTGCTGTCTTTCAGAATCAGGTGCCAAGAATTCAGATTTCTATTAATAAGTAGGTCACTAAGAATTCTGGCTGCAGCAAATGATGATTGATTCAAGTTCAGTTTTGTGTTTGCGTTTCACTGGCACCATTTCCAAGCTGGCATCCTCCTCTGAGTTATCACTTCTATTATTACTTAAGAATTATGCTAAACTGGATCTTCTGAAAGGATTATGAGTTGGATTCATTCGCTGTTGTAATGAGCATATTTGCCTAATTGTCACCTAATCACATCTCAGTTCAGGCTAGATTCCAGAATCATAGTGTAGTTCCAGCTACACTACAAGAATGTAAACACTGCTCTGTACCTTAACTTAAATAAGCATGGGAATGATCTTGGGCATTCCCATCCCTCTTTAACTGAAGGACTGGACCATAATAGTGAAATCCCTTTTAGTTTGCAGTCAACAAGAACAGAAACAAAACTGTGCCTGAAGGGAACAGACAGAGAGCAGTTCTGCTGTAGACGCTGGTAAAGATCTAGTGTCCACAGCCTTCAGTCTTACCTGTGTTTTAAACATGACATTGCTCTGGGTTCAACTTTACACACTTTACACAAATGACAGCCAAAGCACAGAGGAGTTAAGAAACATGCCAGTAACAAAGGATTTGTAGTAGGGCAGGGGTTTCAGCTTTGCTTCCCAGATAGTGGTCTCCCCACAGAGCTGTACTTCTCATACTCTGAGATGACCACCAAGTGACTAGCTGAAGGTCAGCTCTTACAGGAGATAGCTTTTCCTTCTCCTTAGTAACGCAGTCCTAGGTGGTTGGCTTATCCTGTCCCTGATCTGTGAGAAGAATAAGTCTTACAGAGGGGTCAGAGTGAAATCAGAGGGTCTTATTCTGCTCAAAGATCACAAATATAAATATAAAGTGACTCCACTACAGTCAGAGTGAATTCCTGTTTTACACTACTGTATCCAAAGTCAGACTATAGCTAAGATAAGTTATTTTATAGAGGAGAATAGGGCAAAAGTGTTGAGTGGTTTCATTGTCAGAGGCCATTTATGCTCTGACTAGAGGTTGCTCAGCAAATCACTTGAAACCCATCCTGGTAATTAGCGGATATTTTCCTTGTTATCTTCTGTCCCTTGGCAAATGTGCAGTATGGAAATTTTCAACATGATGCATGGTTTGGGCAGGAAGAAGAGTTTCATAGGACAAAATGGAGACTTTTGTCACTGCCAAGCATTTGAGTCTTCATTTTGCCTCTCTCAGTTCAGGTTTCCAAGCATTGCAAGGATTCAACATAGCATAAGGTTGCAAGAGATGGGGAACAGGGTGCTGGAGAACAACAGAGCTGTAATTTAGCAAGGGAAAGAAGAAAGTGAGAAGTGTAAGAGCCGTGCTGATGCCTTCAGGAAAATCTCTGCTGGTGCTGTTGGATAGAAAAGTTCTGGGGGTCTGTGAAGCTAATGATTTAACGACAGTAAAACCTCTGTGGTGGCTGACATGCAATGCAAGTAATGTGCTCAAAGGAGTCTATAAAGGGCAGAGCTGCCTTTAATAACCTATTATGTATTATCAGCCGCCCCATTGTACCTTCTGGCATGGTGGGGCACTGGGTGTGGTGCGGCCGAGCGTTGGCCCTCCCTAGTTCATTGCCAGGTCATCTCTGTGGAGGAAGTGACCCTGTTTACAGGAAATGCAGGACAAGGGCTGGAGAGACAGGCTGAGTACAAGCTGAGGCCACCACAGCTTACTGCCTCTCCAGCGTGCCTGAGAGAACAGGGAGGGAGTGTGCCAATTGTCTGTGGCCCAAGGACGTCGTGTTTTGTTTTCCTCAGCTGGCATGTCCAGCTTTTACTGTTGCTTTTTCTAGTGGTTTAATGCTGCTGGATCAGGGAGGGGACAGCTGTGCACCCTGGGGTACATGTGGCTGAGCCTGAAACATGGATTGTCTGTGCAGGTTTATGCAGGTACCTCAAAGCAAGAGCAGCCCATGCATCCCAGCACGTCTCGGACATGGTTAGTGAAACCTCACTGTCAGGCTTTCTCTTATCCCTCCTCTACTTCTACTGCCCCAGGCTGGGACCAGAGGACATTCCCTGAGATGGAGCCCAAACCCTCACTGCATTCACTTCCAGAACTAGACCTGCACCAGCACCATTGTTCTATGAGACCCAAAACATTTTGGGACTTCTCTTTAAACACAAGCCAGTGGGACAGCGATATTGCAAGTTCTGCTACTGTATGAACCTTTAATAACGCCATCCATACTAATTATCAGATTAATATACTGAGACATTCTTCCCAAATTATAATATGTTCTTACATTCACATAATGCAATCATTTATCAGAGGGTTGGGGGGGGGGGGGGGGGGGGGGGGGGGGGGGGGAGGAGGGTGGGACTTAATTTCATGTCTGCTGGGGCAAACAATTACAACTTGCAAAAAGCCTGTGTGAGAAAGGAGAGAAACTGGCTAAACTACTAACAAGCCTCCTAAGCTGTTCCTGTATCTACCTTGCTCTTGCTTCCACTGATGCTACAGCCCCTTTGTTCTTGTAGCTAGGCAGGCTTTTGGAAGTGCCATGATGCCGCCCACACTGAAAAATTGCAGACACTTAAAATAAACAAGAGAAGACAATGGTGAGGAGCAGTGCTGCTGCTTGGCCCTTCGCCCAGCCATGGCACATGCACCAGGCAGAGCAAGAGCTCCTTGACTCTGTGCATGAGGGAAAAGCTGGCAGCATAAAATAGAGGCTGGTAGCTGCACCTGCATGGGAGATGCAGAGCCCCATTTGCGGCTTGGAAGTGAATGCAGATATGTAGGGAGTATGTGAGTCTGATCAGTGGCCTCTCCAAGTGGGAGATCAAAGACAAATAAAGAGATGAGGCAGAGCTGTGAAAGCAAATTAATAATGTTTCCAAGGAAATGAGAATTAAAGAAACCATATACACCGAGTAAGCCAGGCCCATGTTACAGATAGACCTGGTTGGCCTAGTTGTCTACTGGAACACACAGTTGTCGGACTTTGTTTCTCAAGACAACAGACTTGCCCTGTTGGCTAAACGCTGGAACCTGCCCCTGGAAACGTAAAAGACTTGGGGCCACTGTGGTGTATAAGCTGTATGTAAGCTCCCAGAATGATACTGTGGTCAAAAATACTAATCTGATCCTTGAGTCTAAAACCTCAGTAAAGTCTGGTAGGAATAGATGGGTGTTGCCACTGGTATACGTGGCACTTCTGCTGCCAGTGCTGGAATACTGAGTCTCGTGTTGCAGTACCAAGAATAGTACTAAAACTGACTGGTAGTAAAAACTGGTGCTAAAATGGTTAGTAAATTGCATAATGCTAATGGTTAACTGCATAAAGATGAGAGACTTTAGAATTATTAAATTATAGGAGGCATGACATAGTAAGATGCCAAGATCTTCACCTACTTCATATAAAAGAACAAATGAAGGGACAACGTGAATACAGCCTGTGAGTACCTGCACAGTAACAAAATTTGGAAGACTGACTCCAATTCAGCAGACAAAAGTTTAACAAGATCCAGTATCTGGAATTTGTAGCTAGACATATTCAGATCAGCAATAAGAGACACCTTGCTAAGGTAAAGGGCAAGCACCATCTTGAGAACCTATCTCTAGTTATGTTTTGTGGAGGTTTTGAAGTCACTGTCAATTTTTTTTTTTTTTTTTTTTTTTTTTTTTTTTTTTTTTTTTTTTTAAAAAAAAAGAAAATGCTAGGAAGCCACTGGCCTGTATTATGCACCAGATCCAGTACTCTTATTGCATGGCTTCCTCTGTGTTTCTGGAGTTAAATTCAGATTCCCTTTAAACAGCTCAAGGATTCTGGGATCTGAATTGTGCTTTAATTGATGCTATGAGTAATATAATTATACTTTTTCCATCCTTTTGACGCTTTCCCACAAAACCTATTGTTACAATATCTAACTTCCATTTTTGATAAGCACTGAGATGTTATTATGATTTTGTTACATCCCTCCTGAGAGGTTGACTAGTGAGGAAAAAAGCAGTTCTGGTTGCAACTAGGTATGAACTTTTTGCTCCAAACTGAGCCAAAACACTGATCCTTTGGGGAAGCTTGAACAAATTCAGTTCCCACTGCTCCTTTCAGATCCTTCTACTTGCCTAGATGGTTGCTGTTGAACCTGGCTGCAAAAAAGCAAAGCTTGAGAAATCTTGCTTTCCAAGCCTAGCAGGTCTGCAGGGATTCCCTGCCCCTTGACTGATTACCTCTGGGCAATGTGTGGATTTGCTATGCCTGAGCAACAGTGTCTGGGAATGACACCAGTGAGCTAGTCTGTTCTTTCTCTCTGCAGTGCCTACACTGAGCCCTACAAAGTGTGCCCAGTCTCTGTGATACCGATGGAGGTCGTCACATCTGATGAGGAACAGAAGAGTTCAGAAGATGAGGAGAGGAGCCTGGGTGATCCTAGCCTCATCAGCAAGGTAAAAGAGCTGAAAATGGGGAATGCGTGAAACCCAGAGAGGGAGAAACAATTTGCAGGAGAGCTTAGATTCCTATGTCTCTCTGCTCTTTGCCTGATGCTCATTTAGAAATGTCAGAGTCATCAATTCTTTACTCCCCCACTGCAGTAGCAACGATTTACCCCTACAGCATGTGGCAAAGCCAAAGAACTGCAGTCCTAACTTGGACAGTGGAGGCAACATAGCCAGTAGGAAAAGCCTGACTTGAATGTCAGGAAAAATGTCTCACTTAGAGGAAGGGTTTAGCTGCAATCTTGAGAATTTTAAAACTACATTGAATAAATCAATGACAAATGCATTATTGGGACCAGTTCTGCATTGGCTGGGAGATGGAGTAAATCATCTAATAGATCTCAGCCATCTCAAAATTCTCTCATCATGGGAAAATACTCTCATGTTTGGGTTTATTTTACTGACTTCTAATGAATAAAACAGCTCTTAAATTATGGAGACCACCATGGAAATGTGACCCCAGCTTAAGAGCATACAAGGCTGTTTTAACCTCCAGCAAGCTGACTAACAGTGCAGTTGGTAAAGAAATAGCATTGAGCAGTTTTAGGCACAAATTTATCTTTTTTTATTCACAGAAATAAAAAAAAAAAAAATTTCACAGAAATTTTTATTCACAGAAATTTTGTGTGTGTGTGTTCTTAAAACCTAATATGAGCCTAACAATCTAACGTGTCTCTGAGTACAAGCACCTACTGCATAGCTCATTTGATATGCATGCAACAAATGGGTGTGTTCTTCTGAAGACTTCAAATTTGAGCCCAAGAAACTAAGGCTGCACAGGAAAACAGCAAATCTTAATTTCCTACACCTCTCTGCCACCCATTTTGGCCTGGTCTCTCAGTGTCAGCACAGCTATGTGGCTTCCTGATTGTAGATGACTTCTGTTTGGTCATGGGCATATGTCAGAGCCTGCAAAAGTCTGTGCAACACACCCCTCCAAAACAAAACGATGACTGACGAAGGGTCAACTCTGTTGAGGGGAAGCATAAGTGTATTGATTCTAGGAAGATCAGATCACTCCAGGCATTTACAGAATGTGAAGCTTTGCTTAGGGGGTAGAGAGAGGGGAGCAGGATTTTTCCCCTTACTGTGACATTGTTTCTTGAGAAACAGAAAAAGAAACTGCAAGCGGAATGACAGTGAAGGGCAAACGAAATTGCTGTTGCTCTAATCTCTGAGGGACAACAGCTTCCTTCGATTTCCCTGTATGCTGTATCACTTCTATGTCTAGCCTGCAGGGTGCTGAGCTGCCTCTGGTACCAGTGGAAAAGTCTGTGCTTTCATCTCCTCACTGACACGAAACAAATGAAACTGTTGCAAGCAAGCTTATCCTTCTTCCTCAGAGATTCTCGTAATTGTTTTGGTTGGTTGGTTTCACACTGCTTTGGAAAGGGAAAAGTCTTTAAATTTCTGACATCCCCTGTTAAATGAAAAATATTTTTCTTTTTGGTTCTATTAGCTAGCTGACAAACCACGAGCATTTACAGAGCACACACTCCTGTGTTGTCTAAGCTGGTCAGGTTTCTCAGCATCTCTTAGTTGCAATGTCAGTGGAGAAGTGACATCAAAATTTTGACTTAAGTTCATAAGGGGAATGCATGCAGTCACTATGCACTTAGAAGAAAATTCAAGGCAGCTAAAACCAGCTTTATTGTCATTATTGTAGGATTTTACTCAAGACACTAGGAAATGATGGTTTTCTGAATATTTCCCTTATTGCATCTTGTACATTTTAATTGTTCTGTTGTGCTGGGGTAACCATGCTGTACAGCTGGCATAGAAAGCGGCGGCATTTAGAGAACAAGCATGTGCTTCACAGTTTAACTGGAGGTATGTATCCCTCCCACTCTTCAGGTGAATACAAACTAAATGTCTGCACGTGCCTGACAGAGAACAGGTCTGGTTGGTTGGTACACAGGACCAGACTTCCACCTACTCCTGGGGAAGCTGTCTTAAAGAGATTCATCCGAGTACAGGCCATATTCCCAAGCTGGCTGATGAATTAGTGCACGTGGCTATTTCCCCTGCCAAGAAGCAGGCCAGGAAAGTAGACATAATCTGATCTGCCAGTTATAATTCTGGCTGTAGGAAGATTAACCTCTTTTTATTGCCTTCTCATGCAAATCTTCTGGGTGCCAAGGCATCATTAGCTGTCCTATCAAAATCTGTCTCTACAATGGCAAAGCACAAAGAATTGTCTAGCTCCCCAACAAAGGGCTGTATCCCTTGGAGCAAAATCCTCAGGACAAGACAGAGTGGCTGTACATGAAAGACTTCAGAAGCACTGTCACCTGGGGAGAACTGGCAGAGACGTTTTGGTCTGGATGCCAAAAATAGTACCATGGATTTTTTGCATACACAAAAAAAGAACCTTCTGGGGTATGTTGGTTTGATTTCTGTTCTTCTCCTCCTCAAGGATGCTTCATTTAATAAAGGTATGAAACAGCCTAGATGATAAAATCTCCTCCCTGTGTTCAGACACAGGATTTTCATTTGCATTGAGCTGGATGCTACGTGATGCCTTTCACTGTCATGAATGAATTCCTGTACCAAAACGCAAGCAGCATGATTTGGTTTTTCTCACCTGCTTTTCCCTATCCTGCCTGCTGGAGAATCACAAGACTTCCAGTTTGCAGCAGAACTTATTCCTCTGTCATTTCTTTTTAAGGTTTACTTTTATAAGTAAATATCATTTAAAAAATTAGCTTTGTACACACATTTCCTGGTATTGTTTCAACAGCTCATCTCCTTTGAATCCCTGCTCTCCTGGGGACCAGGTTCACACGGTGTGGAGAATTTTTTAGGGCCTGCTGGAACAGGCCAGCAAACAATCTGAATGATGAATAATATATGTTGAGGTATTTTTTACATTATCAGCTTTACTTTAAAAAGCAAACAAAGAGGGTCTTCAACTCTGCTGTGTTACAGGAATTTTTATTACTAAAAACCTATTTGGAATGGGGTAGGTATAAAAACATAAAAAGGAGGGAGGTTTCAAATTTTTGCTTTTACTCCACTGGGAGCACCTCAGACCCTGAGAAGCTGAGCATTTGTCATTAGAAGTCACCTGGCGGTTTTGATCCTTAGTTGTGAGACTAACAGTGAAAATTCATTCTTTCTGGTTAAATAAGCAGTTTATTTCCTTCTCTTCAGTCCGATGGCATATGATAACAACCTAGAGAACTCGGAGGCAGGGAGTGCTGGAAGTTTTCTGAACCTTTGTGATTCTGCTTGGTTGTATTGTAAGAAGCGATGCCCTTCACTTACACTACAGATGGAGATTCACTCTTTTTTTCCCTCCTGCTAAGTTAATTTAGAAGAGCTCCTGGGCTATCTTTCATTCATGTGTCTTTTATATATGTTCATTTAATTAAATCCCTCCCAATTTATCAGAAGGTGACACATGGCTTTTCTGTACTGGGTTCTCAAGGTTGTATGATGGCATCTGAGCTGCCTACAGAAAAAAAATCTGAATTAGGGATTCCATTTAGGAACAAAAAACTTGTATCAAATAAAATAAGGACTTTATCTTCTACCTCTGAACCTTCACTCACTAGACAAATTCTCAAAGTCCAGGATGTAGAACCCCAGATTTTTCCTTTTTCCTCTCATCATGTAGCTGGATTCAAACCTGAACTTCTCAATTATTTTTTACTGCTGAAACCAGATAAACCCATTTTGGACTCACTTAGCTAATGAGCATTAAAGGAATTAAAGGGGACATGAGCTTAATAGTTCAGATTTGACTAGACACTAAGTTCAAACTCAGTTTGAACTTCCCTTTCGCAGAACTTCATTTTTGTAGCAATCTCAGAATTGCCAGTTTTAAAGATAAGATCAGAAATAGAGACAATATAATCTTGAAAGTCTACTTTTGAGAAGCTCAGCTACATGGTTTGAAATAGACTAAAATCAACACATGCTGGTAGGTTTCACCTGTTGCTGGTTATAATCTGAGATTTTTAGTTCCCTCAGTAGTTCAAGGAAGATGCTGCATATGCTGCATCATCAGCTACCCCTCCATAGTCTGCATCTCTCACTTTAGTGTCAGAATCTTCAAGCAAGAGTCTTCACAGTTCCTTTCTTGTAGGTACTTTTTAAGACTGAATCTTCTGGACAGTTGATCCCTTTTGTCACTAACCTCCTACAACCTCCAATTGTCATGAAACTGAAGGGAGCCCCAAGACAATTCTTTTACCACACCTAACCCTCCATCTGGCAGAAGATAAGCCAGCTGGGAGGAGTGATTTTTATTCTGGATCCAGAGAAGAGAAAAAAACATCTGATGCAGATTAGAGAACAAACTTCCAGGCAAGGCAGAAAGCTAGGTGCTAGCCTTTAGGTTCATTGTGGAAATATCAAGCCTTTCAAGGGATTCATTCATTCCATGACAGTATCAGGAATGCATCTGCCTTCCTACCACTACAGTAACAGCTCTACTTGGGGAAGTAGGTTAGGCATGGGGAAAGGCAAACACCTGTGGGACAAACCAGGGAGATGCAGCAGAGGCCTCACAGTGGTGTGAAAATTTTCTAAAGAAATACATGGAGATGAAGCACAGGTTTTGGGTTCTGTGGGGATGAGTAAGGGGCAGGAACCAATCTGCCTATTTAAGAATTCATTTTTCTGGCATCTTGCTGAGAGTCATGCAGAGGGTCCTGTAACAACACTATAAAATGTGTTGCCTTGGACTGGCTTCAAGAGCTATTTCCATCATGCTGTTTGATCCAGACTGTATCATGCACGTGCTAAAAGTTATGCTGATCAAACAAAGCAACAGGCTTAAAAATAACCCCAGTAGTCAATGGAAGGCATTTAGACTGCCATCAATTGCACAGCTTGCACCACAGTGATGAGGTTGAGTCTTCCTTTACAGTTTGCTTTTGGAAGACAAAGCAGAGGCTGGGTAAATGGGGCGCTAGGAATATTGCAGCAACATCAGCTATTTTAAGAACTCTTGTTACAGTTAGAAATGACATATAACAAACCCTACATTGAGCCACTAGGCAAAGGAACAATTAAAAATGCTCTCTTAAACGGGTCTGTAAACACAGAAGGGAGTTGATGTAAAGAACTGAAGGGAATCTCAGAAGAATAATAAAATAATGTGATTAATCAGGGTGAATACCTGTAAGAATTATAGTCTATAAAGCACTCTGAAAATAAATTAATACAAATCCTAGGCCAAGTAATAAAGCCCTAGCTGGAACATAAAGACATTTCTTTCATGCAGAACACACAGCTGTCTGCCAGTTAACTGTATGGGAAATCTAAAAGTAAACCTACCTGTATGCAAATACTGTTGAGTGTTGCGACGGGGGGAAAGAATCCGGACGCTCAATATGAGAATCATCAGACTTCCCCATTTATTGATCACACACATGTCTCTTATATACAATCCGTTAACCAAGCCCACATACGTTCTTATAAATCCACACTGATTGGCTTATTCATTCTCCTGAGAACTCTCTCCTCGTTACAACAGGTGGTGTTTGTTCAGTTGAACTTCAAAGGGCAAAAACAGGATACTCCCTTTTTTCCCAGCTTGATTAGAATTGTTTTGTCTAAAGTTCTCAAGGAGAAGAGGCCTACTGAAGATCTCTGCTAATTCTCTCTGATTTATGCCAAGGGGCCTAAGCCATTTCAATGATTTACAACAATTCCCCCTTTTTTATTATTTTGAACTAAAAAGATATTCTGGGTAAGTTGTTCCACTTGCTTGGTTATACAGGAAAACAACATATGTGCTACAATGTAAAGCAAGATTATAATACTAAACCATCTAAGGCCTTGTACTAGCAAAACAAAAAAAATCAATGGTGGCTCTATTTTGCAAAAGTGCGTGCCTCAAACTATCTACATCTTAAGCTAATTCACTAATTACTTTTGTGGTTAAATTGGACTAATTATTATAATAGTTGAGTTTAGTTTAAAACCAGCAATGTGTTACAAGAAACTGCATACAGCAGCATAGGAGAGATGTGATCTTTCTTACCCGTGTGGCAAAACGTGAAAGTCTGTAAAGCAGTGAATAGCATGTAACCACAGCAAAATGGTATAAAAGAAAGAGAATTCAGATCAGATGTGGCTGGATTTTATGCCAGTGAAAACCCAAAGCACTCTGGGTAGTCATTTAGGACTTCAGGTTTAATACATGTAATCTCAGCCAGACTGGAGGGGTGCTCATTACCATTACATGGTGGTGTGCTCTGGGGCAGGGCACAAAGGGGAGCTTCATACAGAAACCATCCCTAATGGCGTACATGTGAGGAGGCAGCACTGGGGGTAAGATGCTCCACCCTTCTCCCAGGTATCAAAACAAAAGGCAGTGGACAAAAAGGGAGGCAGCAATCCAGGAGGGCAGATGGAGGGGACCTGCATCCCACACAAACAGAGCACTAAGCTTAGCCACAAAGGTCTCACAACAAGCAGGGCAGCTACTGTCTCATGGCAGCAGTACATAAAACTGCCTTTGCT
Source organism: Caprimulgus europaeus (assembly GCA_907165065.1). The sequence continues at coordinate 23,407,925 of OU015535.1, read as the reverse complement.
GCTCCTTATCCATTTTCACTGGGTGGGCTTGGTTTCTAGATGTCATTAATCATTTAGTTTTGCAAACCTTTAACCTTCACACATTCAAACACACACACATACCCAAAACTGAAACATGCTTGAGTTGAGAATGACAGATTTGTGTGCCTTGAGGAAGCACCTAATTCAGACGCCTTTCAAGGGACAGCTCTTGATTTATATAATTACACAGATTCCCCACGAGAGCTGCAATCTAGCTCTTCAAGGAAGGGGCCTGTGAGACAGGAGATGTGGACTGCTTTTCCTTCTCTCTCAGCAATTCACAGAGCCAGCCTGAAAGAGTCACTTGTTCTTGTAATGCCTCAGTTTACTGTTGGCACCACTGTGACATCACTGTGGACTGCTGCACAGGTCATAATAATTACAGAAGGGGCATTATGACGTCATTCAGCTCAGAGGTTGAAGCTTGCTAACTGCTGTCAGCCTCTGATCGTGACAGTAGTGCTCTTGGGCTGGCTACTGTCCAGCAACAGCGCACCCGCCCTGAGGAGCCTGTGAAATAAGACACACGCGGAGGGAACTGCACAAGGAGATGCAGTTTGTCCACGTCAGCATGGCAACCCAGTGGCACACACAAGAATGGAGCTGCTGCTGTGTCTTGACTAGTCACCCTGCTTTTCAAACGTGATGGGTTACTCCCCGAGGACTCCAGAGAAGTGGCTTGCACAGGATTAACACTGCAGTTTTAGTAAACTGTTCTGTGCTGCTCTTAGGCCATACAACCCCATTCCAGCCCTACGAAGGCAGATTTGCCCCCAGCCCCACAGGTTTTTAAGCTGAATCAGAAGACCAGTCTGGTTCTGATCAAGGTCCTGAAAACAGCTGGGTCAGAACAACAGAGAGCTGGCACTGGGTTTGGAGGGGAGTGACTGGCACTGTCACCAAAGTACCATCTAATCAAAGCCCACATCAGATGCTTTGGCATTGCTCAGAACAAAGCCAGAGCACATAAATAACTCAGTGTGGAGACTCATCCCTACATTAATGGGACCACTACCACACAGAGAAGGGAATTCTACAACAGTTAAGTGCCACATTAGCACACTCAGCATGGGTCATTAGCCACCTTTCTCCACTGTTCACTACTTGCCTCTTCTGTGCCCAAATGGTTGTTCTGTCAGAAGATGCAAAAGGGACACGAAACCTAAAGTTTCTCAGTTTGAACTACCTAAGACTAATACTTCAGCTGTGCTCACATGAAGAGCTGCAGGCTTTTAGGTCTTTATTGTTCTAAACAAAAGTTTTATGGTGGTGGTGTGCTTCATTATACACTGGGAAACATCAGCTGTTGGAGAAGGAGAAACTCTGAGCAAGTCACAATTCATTTCTAGGTCTTAGTTTTCTCCATCAGTAAACTTGGTATCCATTTGGAGGAGGGCTGTAGGGCTTAGTTTGTTAGCCAGTGGAGAGATGATTGCACAGTATCACCTTTACTTCACAAGGTATGCTGATCAGCTGAGCTGTAGCAACTATACAAGCTCCTAGTTAAAGTGCTTTTGTGTTTGTGACCTTCCTGATACCAGCATATTTTTCAGAGTGGATAGAATGGGGAGGTATTTCAGTTATATATTGCAATTTTATATTGTATATTGCAAGCATTTTGTGAAGCATTTGGTTTTGGAAAGAATGGGGCGATGAGGCTGTGAGACAAAGCAGAAAGACAAGGGTCCCCACATGGCTGCATGGCCTCCAGCTGCTAAGCAGATGCATGCAGTGAAGCCTGGAGTGCAGCTTCTGAAGTGGGAACTGGGGAGGAGTGATACTGCAGGGCTGGGCACAGGACTAGCTCCACAGAGTAAAGATTATTAAAAAGGTGGGAGCCTGGCAGTGTTATAATAATCACTTGGACTTTGTTTCAGAAACTTGATGCTTGAGGAACCTGCATCCCCTCTATCCCCTATTCCCAGAAGTCTGTCTCTGGTCACTGTCAGAGTTCATTTCCTGGTTAAACAAACAATTAAATACCACAAGACAGGCAACGCCTAGAGACACTGTCTCAAACTTGCCCTAGACAGGCTATGTGACACTGGGGTCCCTGTGTTTTGTCTCTTGCCTAAGACATATTAATCATAAGAGGAATTACAGAGTGTGACAATGTGTGCATGCAAAGGGAAAGTGTGCTTGGCTTGCTGGGGAAATGCACTCTGCTTCTTGGCACTGCGAAACCAGGCTTGTCCAAAGCTTTACTTCTTTAAATAAGACATCTCTTAATTGTCTCTCTTTTCTGCTATTGACAGAAAGAAGGCCAGTCCAGAGCTTACCTCATTGCCCAGGAGCTCATGTCTTCAGAAAAAGTGTGAGTTCATTGTTACAACCTGGCTGTTGCTCTCCTAAAACTGAAGCTATGCAATCCACCCTTCAGCATTGGTTTAATGGCAATTAATAAAAGTTTGTCTCTTTCCCCAGATATGTGGAGATGCTCCAGCTGTTACATATGGTAAGGAAATAATTTTAATCACTCAAACCTAATTGCCCTTTTACTTAGCTGCAGTTTAGAAGACATAAAAGCACTGAAGGGACTGAGGTGAGTTTGAGAAGGAATGGCTTACTGGGAACCATTGCAAAGGAGTATGTCTGCCACTAATTTGCTCTTGCTACAGATCCTCACACCTAACGTGTCATTCACAGGGAAAAGTGTTGGCCAACAGTGCTTGCTGGGGCTCTTGAGACTGGTGTAAGCTGCAGAACAAGCCTAGTGCAGAAAAGATGATGGTGATAAACAGAAGTGAACCCTCTCTTCAAAGAGAGACAGACAGAAGCTTATTGTGTCTCTCAAGCAAGCTGCCAAAACTTAAGAGCCTTGTCAGGCTTGGGCAGCAAAGGCAGGACAGCAGCCTTAAATGTGACAAACACCTTGCAGATGATTGCATTTCAACAAACCAGAAACTGCCAAGCTTCTGGTCAGCTGGGAATCCAACATTTTAAGGGACTTAGCTGAAGTCTACCAATATTTTTATAAATTGGTGATAACTTGCCTAGCCATTTGCTTTATCTATCCTGGCATTCCTCCGATTTCTGCACAGCCAGACACATTATTTGCCACTAGTGAGATACAATTGTAGTTATCCGTTGTTTGCTGGGAAAGCCAGGGTGGTTTTTTTCACCTATGGACTGTGGGTTACAGGGCTTCTGATCATTAAGAATATCCACAGAACTCCTCACTGAAATTACAATTTCTGAAAGTATCACCAAGGAGGAAAAAAAAAAAAAAAAAAAAGATAAAAGCCTCTGCCAGCTTCTGAATCAAAATAGAAGAGAAATAACACACAGGAAATTGGCATGCACAAACAGTATTAGCCACGCTGCATCCTCATTAGATGCATCCAATTAAAACATTATTAATGTATTTAATTTTCCATTTCCAAACACATTTGTACTCTGGTACATTATGGACAGCATGTAAATGCAGGGCTGAACTAGAATTCCTGTACTCGGCCTCTCCTTTGCATTATATCTTAGCATTTTCTATATACCGCTAGGAGACAGAAGTGCATCACTAACATGGCTTGAAAAATCTTCAATGTATAGATCCAAATCTTGCACTGTACTTCAGTGCCTTTAGCCACAGCATGAACGGCTGCGCGCTTTCATGGCTGCTGTAGCATCATGGTACTGTCAGGCTGCCTTGCCTATTTCAGGACTTTCCCAGTTCCTTGAGGACTTACTTTGCTCTCTTCCCCTTCCTCTGGTAAATCCCTGTGTACTGAATTTGGCTCTGAGGCTCTGTATGTAAATAAGTAATTTATGCATTTTCACCATAATCCTATTTTCTGCCTGTAGAAATCATTTAGAAGGAACAGGAAATGTCATTTTTGCTCCTTTTTCAAGTTAACAACTTTAACATGGGACAGGGATTCTGGTTTATATCTTTGCTAAATATTTTCAGTTAAGAAACACTTATGGATGCAAGTGTATGCTGTTCCCCTCCAATTGGATGGACTCCAAATTGTTGGTAATCCCTAATAAAATTAATCTTCATAAAAATTACAGCTCATAGATTAGTTAGGGGAAAACTGCTTGATTGCTAGTTTTATCTGCTGCAGTGCTCCAGAGTTTGCTCAAATATATAAGGGAATGAAAACAGAGTTTTGGTGGCTTGGTACAAAAATGTAACTACTCCCTTCTCTCCTGTTGGGGAACTCAGACACTTTCTATGCAGACATACTTATTACAGAGAATAAGTAACATTACCTGGAGCTTTGCCTGCAAGTCCTGGAATTAAGGTTTTAAGGCATGAGGAAAATTGACTCTGTTTTAATCATACTTAATCGTCAGGTTTGGATCAGCTGGTTAATTTATCAAGGAAAAAATAGCAGCAATAGCACTCTTACAACTGGGCAAGATCTTCTGTTTCTCTCAGCCATCAGTTTTAATTTGAAGCACTTGTTTGGTTTTTATATATGTTTCAGTCATGTAACAGAATATTCTACTGATTCTTATTTTGCTGGGATTTTGTTTCCCTGCCCGTCCATCCCACTGGAGTAGAGGGATCGTATAAGCATTTTGCATATGCTCATTATTTCCTTAATTATGACAGGTAGAGCACCAAAAGAAGGGTTAACATTTCAAATTAAAAAAGTAAACCTGTGAATGAATGCATCAGTTAGCAAAGTTAAGCCACTTACAGGTTGTGACATGTTAGGATCACTGTAACTACGCATTCTTCACTTTCCCTGTCCCAGTTCCCGTTGTCTGAGGTTAGAAAGTTCAGAAAGATCAGCATCAATTTTAAAATGAGGTTTTGCACAATTTTGATTAATGATTTTCTGCTGCAGTGGAAAAGTATCCTTCTTGCCCCATCACCAAATGCATACACTCCTTTAGGGGCTACTGGAGACTTTTTTCACCAGAGTTAACAAGCAAGTTTCTCAGATAAGACTTAATTGTTTCTATGAATTGGCTCGCTAAGCAGTGAGGATGTATGAATGGCACCTGGGTTAGAGACTGAGGGAGAACAGCCAGTCTGTTTTCACACTTGACGGCTAGTTCAGGCGCTCCTTAGTTTAGAAGAGATCAAAAATCTTTATGGGAGCAGGATCAAAGGGTTCATTTTTGTGTTTTATCAGGTGCCTATAGCCCTACTGTACCCCATCTCTAGTGCTATAGGCTGATGTCTGCATGATACCTACCTACTGCAGTGGCATTCTGAAATCATCTGCAGGTTTCTCTGTTGCAGTCATGTTCAATCTAGAAAGCCACAGTCCCAGCACTGTTACCTTACCCACCCCATCTTTATGCCCAGTGTATTACTGCAGAGATCTAGAGAAACCATTACCAATTTTACAGCATGTAAATTCTTCAGACTACATGGGTAACTGAGGCTTTTCGATACCATCATGGGGGAAAAAGTTACAATGAACTAATTACTCTTTTTTGCGTATTTGAATAGCGTTAGGAATAGTCATATCAGTAAAAACTGTGCTTTGCTGTGCACTGACTGTTGACATGGGTCCCACTGGCAGATGTCACAAGCAACCATCAGTGACCACAGAGTCACCAAACTGCCCTCAAGGTAAAACACCCCATTCATAGCCACTTAGGACAGAAGGCTTCCTCAACAGCATTATCTCAGCCCAGGCAAACATTTCTCTCTGTTCCCCATCACCAGCTTTCTCAAGAAAACAGTTCCTAGACGCTCATCTTCAAGTCTCAAATCTCATCTTCTTATATAAACCCACATGTTGTTAAGAAAGGCAAGGAATTAAACCACACCCTAGCTGCTTTCAGAAAGGAAAAAATGGCTTTTCTGAAGCCTGCAGCAGGAGCAGTTTCCCATCTCATTTCCAGGCTTGGCTGAAGTTGCTATTCATTCAGTGTAACAGAATCTGTTTGGCCTTTCAGTGGAGACTTTAATAAATTGATTGATTGCCAAAATGATGACATTTCCATACACCCACTCTGCTATTGAACTGAAAGAGTGGAAACATTGTGTTAGCTCACAAACTCCGTATCAGTTGGTGTGGTGCTAGTGATAATAATCTAAAGGGTTAGCTGTGCCTGCTCAAAGGTAATGCAATTCTCTGGATCAGGCAGTTAAGAACTCATTCTGGACTGAGCAGATGGGACTGGCAGGGGCTCGCAGTCCAGGTCCCTGATCTCCTGGTACTCACAATTTAGTTTTCCAAAGCTGATTAGTCTTTGCATTTCCTTCAGGATTATTTAATCCTCAAACTTTGTGTCATTCTTTTCTCCTATATTTCTTCTCCAATAACACAGGTTTTTTCTTAGTGCTTGCTCCTGAACACAAATGCTACAGGATGCTTTCTCAGCCTAATGTTTTACACATCACCTTCAAGGACCAAGAGTCTGGATTTTTGCTTCCCTTTAGCCAGTCTTTACTAGATATACAGAAATCAAATTTAGTGTCACTCAGACTGCCTCAGGATCCCAGGTTGTATGGGATCAAGCATTTGCTTGATAGTATACCATGTTCACTTTTATTGTGTCTTTGTTTTTTGTATGTTTTTTTTGTGCTTTGAAGTCATTATTACTTCCCTATAAGAGGCATTTAATGAATTAAGGTACCTAAAAGGACAGTTTTGCACTGAAAAAACACCAGCCCAAACACCTCCCTGTTCAAAGAAAGTTGATCCTGTTTCCTGGTTTGCATTTTCCTCATGACAATGAGCCACAGTTCTTAGAATCTCCAATACTCAGATTATGCTTCCTCAGTATTTGAAGATATGGATATGAATATCATATTAATAGATATAACATGCTGATTCTCCAGCCTCTGGAGCAGTTTGGGATCTAGCCCTGCACTGGACATTCCAAGGCTTCTGACTGCAAAATAAATCTTAGGAAATAAAAGAAAAAAAATCAACTTAGTGCTCAAATCACTAACTCAAAGGTACCTAAATGCAGTTTATCATGAAGTCAAGCTCACTGGTTGAACTGTATTTTCAGAATTCTTGTGGGCAGCATGTTCTCAAGAACAAAAAATAAACATCTGATTCAGGAGCCACTTTTACATGTTAGACAAAACAGAACTCCATCTTTCTAATTATTTACACTTCCAGTGAATGATTGGTTTGAGTCTTTTTTACTACCATGAATTTCTTGGATGATATTCAAAGTTTCGCTGGACCAATCAAGTCATTACTTTCCTAATTAAATACTTTAGTGAATGGAACGTGCTGGCTAAATGAAGAGCTAGCTGGCTGTTAGACCCTCTGAAGCTCTTAAAAAAGCCTAAAGATGCACTGTCACAAAAGAATAGCTTGCCCTCACTTACAGTAGCCTTTTTTTTTTTCTTAATTTATTTATTCATTGTTTTCTTCATCAGCAGTGGGAAAATAACGATGTATCGGCCAGGGAGCTTCTGCAGTGGGAACACTGAGCCAAAACAGCTTTCAGATAATCTGTATATCTCTTAAAAGGAGAGGGAAGTCCCACTAGCACATTTGGCATCAGGACAATTCCCTGGTAATAAGCCCCACCGAGACAGTATTCGCAACGCATACTGTACAGCTTGCCAATTCTGAAACTCATTTGCAGTGTTCTGGATGAATGTGTGTATTTGACTGCATGTGTGTGTTGAGGTCAGGTTTCCTGACCTAGACTGTACCCTGCAATGGCAGGATAAGAGACTAATTGTGTCTGCTACAATCGTGTTTTCTGCTGCTCATCTGGCATTGTTTCTGCTGAGCTCAGTGATGAGAAATTTGGGAAGATCACTGCTCAGTGCAGATCAAGGGTCACTCCCTGTGCTACAGGAGATGTGCCACTTTTTAATTCAGGGGTGTTACTTTCACTTTCATCATTAGGAGAGAGGCTGCTGGCCATAATGAAGATACCTCCAGGAATCACCCACAAGTCAGAATTGGCTCACAGCATCCTGTACAGTGTCTCATGCCTGCATTCAGCTTTAATATGGAGACACTCTTCTCCTCCTTTGAACTCTGCCCTCCCCACAGGTGTAATGCCTAGACATCCAAAAGAGCAATATGCAGTATCTGTTGGATCCACCTTCATTTTAGAAGTGAAAGTGTTGTAAAAGGCAGCACCATTTTAGGCAATCAGTCTAGACTTCAGCTGTATTAAGTTTGGGCTGCAGTAAGATTTCCTGTTGACCTCCCTGACCCACTCACAAAGGGTCAAATATGCTTACTTCCCAGTATTATCAGTTCATTACAATATCAGCTTGATTTGGAAAGCAATTACAATTCTAGATATACATTGAAAATTAATTTTAGATGCATGTATTTTCATTATTTATTTATTGAAAAGTATAAAAGTCCAGATGCCAGGTGGGAGTTGTGGCATGAGCAAGGCAAATAGGCTGTGTGCAGCCAAAGTGCCAGTATCCTCACTGGAGGACTGAGGCAGAAAAATGGCCAAGGTTTTCCACTGATGCATCTGCTCTATACACTTCCCCCCCCACTTTTTTTTTTTAGCTCTATTCCCTAATGGAAACTCACACATCTCCCCAAACAGAATTATCTTTGAAAACTGAAAAAATATCCTAGTTGATTTTTTTCACCCATCAGTCCTTTCCCATTCTTTAACATAGAGCAGAGGTATAAGCAGGGAAGCTGATTCAGCCATGACAGCATCAGAGGTCAGACCTCTGGCTGGTATAAATTTATATAGTTTTTCTCTGGCAGGTGACTGCAAGAATGCAAGAACAGCAGATGCTGTTCAAAGCACTGTGTCAGCCTCCTTTTGAGTTAAGATTTCTTTCCCTTATTATCAACATCATGAAGATACTTCAAAATTTGGGAAGCAGTTATCTCTTTTCTGCTTTGTGCATTACTGCTGATAGAAACTTCCTTCCTTCCAGTGAGATGATGAAACAAAGAGCAGGTAGAGACTTTGCTTTAGCACCCAAGATCTGGAACACTACTTAGAATGCAGGCATCCAGAGCTGTTCTAGACCAGCCACAGAGCTTAGCAATCTGGTCCTTCTAGCATAATGTGCACTTTTTGGTCACAGAAATACTGTCCCTTTCAGATATTTCTCTTGAACTGTTAAAATGTGGCCTTGCTCTATAACCACCATCTTCTACCAGAAATTCACAATTTCTGGCTCAAATGTAGGCCTGATGCTGGGAACACAGCACTGTGAGCCAGTGAGAAGGAACTTCCATTTCCACCTGCAGAGCAACTGCCAGACAAACTGCAGGACCATAAATTACTATTCACAAAGCCAATATAATGTTGTTGTACTCCCTTCTCCTTTTATTCTCCTGCCATTGTAGTCAATATGCAAGAATTAGGATTTCCATTATGATTAGATTAGCATCTTATACACTGAAGATGAACAAACAACAACAGAAAACCAAGGAGATCTAGCAACTGATCGGCATTTCTTGACCAATTTTAAAAGGTTTTCTTTCAACTAGAGCTATCTGCTTAGCTACACCTGTAAGTTAAAATCTTGACTTTCTTTCCTCCAGTCTACTCACCTTTTTAATCTACATAGTTGTTTTCAGCCTATTGCAGGTGGCAGAACCATCAGCTTTTCTCAGTGAAGGTCCAGGCTGATTTCAGACCTATCATTTGCTAACTACCCCTACGAGACTGGTTGCAGTAGTTCCTGGTTCCCCAGGGATCCAAAGGCCATTGGATGAAGTGATCTAACTTGGCCTATTCTGTTATACACAGAAAAAGCAAACAGATATTCTGGATCCAGACAGAACCATTGTACCCTGGATTACTTCCAAGTAGAAGTTAAAAGAAGAGAACAGAGGACAAAGCCTCTCGAGTGTACTCAGGTGCCAGCAAAATCTCCTTTACAAGTCTGAAGCAGAGAAGATGGATTCTGTAGGAAACAGGCTTTGACTTGAAAATATTTCAGCATTCAGCTGAAATAGCTCCAGATAAAGGAAACTTTAAGCAGTGTTTTGCACACAAAATATTTGCTGGCTGCTGTTGGGATGATTTGCTTACGCCTGGGGATCTCATACAAATTATCACTGCAGTTTCAGATGGAGGCCTCATTGCTCACTTTCAAGTCAAAGCTGAGGACACCCTATGCTATGCACTCTTAAACGGGTGCCCTATTACATACCAGAGCCAGCTACACTTTAATATAGAGGAAATTACTCCTGTGCCCACATAATTATAAACCACTTAAGGACCCAAACCATTTCTAAGATGAGGAAAAGAGGTCTCAGTTAATTTTCATAGGGAAAATTATTTGTTCCATAGCCTACATTTGTAGCTTCTTCCTCTCTTTAAGTTGATTTGGAGATCAGTGTTGCAAGTTTTAGCACACGACATGCAGATACTGGTGTTTTTCATGTCAAGTTGTTGGACCCAGTGAAGTGACAGGAGAATCTCATCCTTCATTTTTAAAAATTACGTTTCTGGTTAAGAAACACTATAAAAATGAGACCAACTACACCCAGAAAAGCAGGGGAAAAGGGCAAATAAAAAGATACTGAACTTACTGTATGCATAAGGATCTGATGGCTTGGTCAGGTGAAATGTTCAATATTGGGTTAACAGCATTGTGGAATTCAGCTGAAAATGTGTATAAACCAATGGATGGAAGAAAACATATGGTATGATCCCCTTGCTATACTGAGCGCACTATCACTATTGATGGCATATCTCATAATTCCTAGAAAGCATAGTTTAGGAGCCAAGAAGTGGTAATGATAATTTCAGAAAAGGGACTTCAGGTCTGTTTGCCTAATTTCTTAGGCAATACAATTGTATCGTTGTTCACAGGATTTCTATGAAGGTATCTTGAAAGTGCTTGGAGAAGAAGATGAAAATGAACAGGGAGAAGTTAAACTCAAACAAGCCTTAAGTGAACTCCCTGAAATTTACGAATTACACCAAGACATCCTGCGAGAACTGGAAGAAAGAGTCCTTAAATGGTAAGTTTGGAATGGCATGCCTTGATGGCCTTAACATACTCTCCACAGCAGGTGGGTGAACTCATCAGTGTCCCCTTGACCCTACTAGCATGGAGTAGAACCTGAACTATGGCAGATTTTGCATACAGGCAGCAAGGAAGTAAATTAAGAGGTGGTCAGGCTGAGAAACCAAATACTGAAATATCTACCATGACTCCACCATAACCCATGACTCCAAAATGGCCCCATCAGTCAGTGTGAGGACAGCCTGCTTCATATGCATCATCCCCTGATGCCAGTTCATAGTCAACACCAAGTGGCTTCACACTTGTGGCCTGAAGGTCACACTCATGCCATGGGAGGCAGGAACAGCAGACATCAGAACTGATCCTAAAGAAGATCATCTGCTTACAGAAATCTACGTAGCAACTGCATAGGTCTCAGATAAGGGACACCCCCTCACTGCCAGCACCAAGGCAGGGCTCTGCACAGGCTAGGCTTCCAAGCCAAACAGATACTGTCAGCCTGCTGAGGGACTCCACCTAAGCCAAGTATCCTTACAAAACCAAGTCTTTCCAGGAGACAGTAAGACCATGCCTAGGACAGAGAAAGCTCCAAAATTCATTCAGTTAAGGAGACCTCTGACTTAAACCAGGCTGCCAGGTCCTAGTCTATCAAACTGCTGGAAGAAGAATATCTAAGAGAAACTACCTGTGCAGAACCAAGCTGATTAAACCAAGAAAGGTCAGCGTAGCCTCTGGTCTAGACAGAACTACTCTGGCTCTGACAGCTTTTGATGGACCATGCAGCCCCACACCTCCACCCTGCTAGGCTCCAGGAGGCAGTGGTCACTGACAGTGGCCAATCCTACCCCAGCACAACCAGTGCTCCAAGCACTGCAGCAGCTGGAAGGTCTGTTTAGAGAAGAGGAAGCTGTGTTCAGAAAGGAGGCATTCTACCCACTACGGACACACAGTGCTGCCGTGGCAAAGGCACAGCCGAAGGATCGGCGCCTCATGGTGCCCACTCCACAGCAGCCCGTTTTGTTGTCCAGGATGTCAGTGAAGCACTCCCTCCTTCCTGCCATTTAACCTAGGCTTTAGCTCCACAATGTCCTTAGCCACTGTGAGTCTGATTCAGTGAGAAAGAAGTACAGCTCTTTAGTTTTTATTTATTTGATTTTTTTTTTTCTTTCTGTGGCCTTAGGGAGGAACACCAGAAAGTTGCTGATGTTTTTCTCTCCAGAAAATCAAGGCTGAATCACCACACAGCATACATTATACAGTTTGATAGGAATTTGGCTTTGCTGGATGAAACCTGCCTTAAATATTCCCAACTGGCTACTGTAATTCAGGAGTTTGAGGTAAGGCTCCCGTGTTTTTTTACCTGCATGGTTGTGCTACAGGACTTACTCAAAGATAATTTTTGTGCGACACCACCAGTATTCACACAGGGTAGAATGGAAGAATAGCCCTCTTCACACATCCTCGTGCTAAAACTGAAGTGAAATGTTCACATGTGCATGATGTGTTTCTGCGTTGTCCACATACACCTGTGTGTGCCTACAGAATGTATGTTTGTGAATCTGTACATCTGTGAGTATATTTTGCTGAAATATATGCACATAGTGAGGTAGTTCTTCAGTCACATATTAACTTATCAAGCTCTTTGAGGACGTGTTAAGAGTTAAATATTATCATTTCTTAGTATCTTCTTTCACTGCATTTTCCATCCTGTCTTTTTTACTGGGTCTGGCCAGGATGAAGTTAGAACTAGCCTGTATAGGTGCTTAGTTGCTGGCAGCAATCAACCCACAACATCTTTACAATTGCATTTCTCTATATTTTTAAATGCCTGTCAACTGCTTCCTCTGTTTACAGAGGATGGTGTGACAGGCAACGCTGAACTGCAAGACACAAACTCCACTCAGCAAGCACATATAGGATTATTTCAATGTAGACACCCTGAATGGCCTGTAACCTTTAGACCTGGAACCTTTGGCCGTGTAGCAAGAAGCACATATTTTCCAGTTGTGTTGTCTTCAGTGCTGAATAACTGAAAAACACCATCAAGATACATGTGACAGAAATTCCATGATTCCTGATTACATTTTAAAGTACTGGCAATGTAGCCACTTCACATAATTTCATAAGCATAAACCCATAAGTGGATGGGAAAGTTCAATTGGGCTACACTGACTCTATTCAGCTAAAATAGTTAAGAGTTATGCTGCTTTATTGTGAGTCTAGAATCCCTGTTTCTTATTATCTTTATCTGGTAAGAGAAATAACAATGTTTACTTGAGTGGCAGAGTGGCTATAAGGATAAATTAATGATCAGACCCTAAAGGTTATTTAGAATGCCAGCTCTATGGACTGTGTTTTTCTCTCCAGCACATTTGAAATAGAGGACAACAACCGATTTCAAAAGACATGTTGAAGTCAGTATTTACAAACAGATACCTTGCAGTCACCACAGTTATTTCCTGCTAGCAGCTGAGGGGAGCTCTGATGGCTCAAACTGCTCAGAACATGAACTTGGCAAACACAGGCTTTCTACTCAGAGCTTGTATTCCCAGCATCCCTCCCAGCCACATGCCTATATACTTCTGTCTTAACTATCAACCCTGAGAATGAGCTCTTATTTCTAAGAAAGCAGATGAGGCTTTTCCTAGAATGAAATCAGCAGGATTTTGCCCTACACTTAACAGATATACAGTAAGTTTTAATTGAGCCCTTATGGAATAGAATAATTTAGGTTGGAAAAGACCCTTAAGATCATCGAGTCAAACTGTAAACCCAACACTGCCACTAGACCACATCCCTAAATGCCACATCTAAATACCTCCAGGGATGGTGACTCAACCGCTTCCCTGGGCAGCCTGTTTCAGTGCTTCATAAACCTTTCAGTGAAAAAATTTTTCCTAATATCCAGTCTAAAACCCTGGCACAACCTCAGGCTGTTTCCTCTCATCCTATCACTTGTTACCTAGGAGAAAAGATCAACACCCACCTTGCTACAGCCTCCTTTTCTCCAGACTGAACAACCCCAATTCCCACAGATGATCCTCATAAAACTTAACCAGCTTGGTTGCTCTTCTTAGGACACGCTCCAGCACTTCAATGTCTTTCTTGTAATGAGGGGCCCAAAACTGAACACAGTATTTGAGGTGCGGCCTCACCAGTGCCAAGTACAAGGGGACGATCCCTTCCCTACTCCTGCTGCCCACACTGGTGCTGATCCAGGCCAGGATGCCACTGGCCTTCTTGGCCACCTGGCCACTCTGCTGGCTCATGTTCATCCAGCTGTTGACTAACACTCCCAGACCCTTTTCTGCCAGGCAGCTCTCCAGCTACTCCTCCCCAAGCCTGTAGTATTGCAGGGGGTTGTTGTGACCCAAGTGCAGGACTCGCACTTGGCCTAGTTGAACCTCATACAATTGGCCTCGGCTCATTGATCCAGCCTGGCCAGGTCCCTCTGTAGAGCCTTTCTACCTGATATGTGGCAACATGCAATGGGTCAAATCTAAAGGGTAAAGATAAAGAGAAAAATGCTACTTCTTTTCTATTCATGTGTTAAATTGGATCACAACCTCACATTTTCCTGTAAACACTCTCTGGATATTCAGTTCCAACTCAATCACAGGGAGATGCTTTGCTGTATTTTGCTCAATTCTATGTCTTGAAATCAGATCATAAAAAGTTTCTTGCAGGCAGAAGAAACTTTCAGTCCAAAAGAGGAACAATGATGAAAAGCTTTCTTGAGATCTGACACCTGTGTCTTCAGATGCCACCCTAAAATATTTATCCAACATTTACCTTCTAAACGATACTTGTTATCCTCCCTTTTTCCTCTGAGTCCAAACTATTTGTGAATGATGCTGTAAGAAATAGACTGTTTACAGTACTTATTTATAGACACAAAGAGAATACCCCCTAGCAAGCTGGGTAAATTGGGAATGGTTCAATGAAATTTGTGCATGCAACGGGTAGCAAATTTTCATGGTACACATCAGGTGAAGACGACAGTTTGCTGCTGAGCTCACACAACCCCACTCTTTGTGTTTCCTTTCCTTTCCATTGAGGACAGCAGAGCTCTGGTGGCAGCCCTCAGAGTGTGAAACACCAGCTTTTGAAAGTGGTGCAGCGTGTCTTCCAGTATCATGTGCTGCTTACAGGTCAGTAAAATCACTCTCAAAGGTACCCAGTGGAAACCCTCCCATGACGTTGATACCAAGACAGCCAAAAAAGGGCTGAAGCAGTGCGGGATTTCCTGGGATATTCCTTCAATATGCTTAGTACAGGATTCAGGAAATGTTAGGGAGCTTGGGAAGGAGCAGGCACGTCTTCAGCACAACCATGCTGAAAGGTCACAAAAAAGTTGTAAAGGCGGGTACTTTTAGCCATTCCTTCTTGGCTTTTTCCTTCTGTGAATTAGGAGAAACAGAGTTCAGCCTCGCTACCAGCAAACAGGTTTGATTTCATTTCTGTCAAGGGTAATTATCAGAGGCAGTAGGAGACAGTAGTCCCCAGCAAGGGCACCCTGCACTGCATCCTGTATGACAGTGGCAAGCACCATCTCTTACTCCATCAAGAAAGCAGTTGTACCCAGTACTACACCCTAAGCCCTATGTACAGTACACCTGAGGCTAGTGATAAGTCAAAATCCCAATCCAGTTTCTCTGCATTGTAGGAGGCAGAGATCCAAATTTATATTTACAGATTTTACATTTACAGTAACGCCTTCCTTTTACATTCAGGACCATACCTATCACTCCCCATCTGGAGTCTCTCCAGAGGGGGTTGTGTTCCCTCTGGTGGCTCCCTCTCTGCAAGCCACAGCAAATCTAGCAAGTCTGAGCCTTTGAGGGGAGCAAGCTTTCTGGAGCAGGATGTAGCCCCTAGAAAGAGCTGTGAAGTTTAGGTTTGTAACTAATGAATTGACTGGGGAAGGCAATGATGAAATCTAACGATCTCATTGTCAAGTAATTTAGATCAGAAGACAAAAGAACAAGGATCCATAGACATAAGTTGGAGAAATGCTTTGGGAATATGTGTATGTGTGGGTGGACAGGAATGCAAGATGAGATACACATGGGATAACAAAAAAGACATCATAAACCCTGCCCATACTTAACAGCCAATGAAGGGCACAGCACATCAGAAGGGATTCCTATAAATGCAGCAGAACAAAGTGACCATTTGAAACCTGTATTCGCAGCACACATTAGCAGCAGTTTCATCTTGCTCCAGACACTTTGATCAAGGATGCAATTTATTATTCACAGCTGGGTTTGCTTTTTTAGTATGAGCAATACAAATGAATACCAGATTCCCATAGTAGGACTTTTTTTTTTTCTGTCTCACTTGCTTTCTTCTCTGAGTGTGCCTACATTAAGGGCAACTTGCCAGACTTGCAGGTTGCAGTACTTAGTATACTGTCTTACATGATCCTTACGGTGTTTTTAGTACCTGCACACAAACACCGCATCTAAGAAAAAGGACTTGGCATGTCCCTGTCAAAAATACCCCCACTATGCTCCATTTTCTCTGCCCATTTCTGTGGTCCACAAGGTAAATTGCAAGCATGAAGCACGGTATTTTGTGAGAGAGCTGGATTCCATCTATGCTTGAAGCAACTGGAGCTCCTCCTTGTTCCAGGTACTGGCACTAACTGGGAAAATGAAAGCTTCTGTCTGTAGTTAGATAAGGTTTGCTAGATGAAGATATTCCAGCAAATAGGTTTACTGCTTCAGTCCTTCACCTCAAGAAACCAAGCCCTCCTTTGGCTGCTAGGACAGAGTGTGTCTGGAACAGTGCAGTCTTTCAGATTCTCTAGACAGCGTAAAAAAAATAAAATACGCAGGTGTACTTGTGTGTTCATAACTGTCTGTTTCTACCAGATAAGGGTATTTTATGAGGTTACTGGTTGCCAATTACTGCACTACAGCCAAAAGGAGTTGTCCACTCAGTTAAATATCCATAGCCAAGGACAGAGCTTGCAGCTGTGACAAGGAATGCTAAATATTTTCTGATAATACTGCACAACCCCTTCCTGTCTGACTGAGTACAGGCAGATGCTTTCCTGAGCACATGCAAAAGCCAGGTAGATTCTGGGATGCCAGGGAGAGCATGGCACTAGAAAGAGAAGCGTATATGGATAGGACATTGAAAACAGATATCCATGCACAGCACCGTCCTCAGCACAGAAGCCTAGTTCTTGGATACAGAATTTAGGAGCCTGTATTCATCAGAAAGGTAAGAATGAAGTATTTCAGGATTACGCTTTTAAAATGGTGGCACTCATATACTACAGTCGTTAAAAGCATAAAGACCCAGACAAAGAACAGACAGATTATCCAAGGCAAGTAGGCCAAATAAAAGTCAGGTTAAAAGTCTGTATATAATTCCAATATAATTCCTGTAAATATAAGTCCTATTATGCGTATTTTACAGACGGTGTTTTCAGAATGTGATTGCATTCAGTAGTAATCATTGACCTCTGCATGTACCAAACCAGTCTCCTTCCTGTGTCTAAAGAATGCATATAATTCATTTACTATAAATATGGAAAATCAGTCATTAAAGCAAACACTGTTCATTCAGATGGAAAAATAGAATTCATTAGAAGAACAATTATTTGTAAAGAGGTGCTACTCAGCAATTCTCTTGGCTAAGAAATGAGGAAATATTTTTGTCTCTCTCTTGTTTATGCATTTATACCTGCCAAGTTATGTGATAAGTCCAAATCTGTATCAATACTCTTGCATTGATTCTCAAAGTAGAATGCAGTCAAAGATAAGTTTTGCTCTGGAAAGAGGCTATATACACTTAATTATTTGGGAGTAAAGTGATATGGGACATTACTGTGAATGCCCCCTCCCTGGAAGTGTTCAAGGCCAGGCTGGATGGGGCTTTGATCAACCTGGTCTAGTGGAAGGTGTCCCTGCTGACGGCAGGGGGGTTGGAACTGGATGAGCTTTAAGGTCCCTTCCAACCCAAACCATTCTATGATTAGCATTTTATGGTTTAGCTAATAACATTACAAATTATGTGGTTCTGATTACTGGATGTCTGTGTTTATGTGATTATTTTCTACAGATTACTTGAATAATCTTTGCCCTGATTCTACAGAGTATGAAGCCACACAAGGTAAAATGAAATGGGTAGAACAAAAATTCTGCTTTGCTAACTCTGCTTCTATACGCGATCTATACTGGTAGTATATGGAAGAGGATTCTTTTCAAGATTTTGTGTCAATAGGTTAGACATAAGATCTATAAGAACTGATTACTAATTAATACAAATTATTTAGGGCAAGAACGCTATCTTCTTTTCATTGAAATGTGGTCTCCCTACAATTTTGACACAATGAACAGAATAAGAAATTATCATCTATACAAGTGTGGTGCAGATATTGTAGTTCTGCCCCAGTCACTGGAGAAATCCTAGTCCTCTTTGGCTCTGTCTATATTTGGCCTGGTCATTGTGAAGTCAGTTAGGATGGCTCCACCCACTTGTTTGTGTCCCATTATCTCTGGTATTCTGGATTTCCTAAGCCTAAGTAAACTTGAAAGACACTGCATAAAAATCAGTTCTGCACAATCAAGAACAAATCCAGATGTTCAGCTACTAACACCATCCTTTCAACACATCAGATGGATAAAGCACTGAAATCAAAGCAAGCTTTAGCTCTGGCCTCCGTGGGAGTAGATCCTAGGATGGAGTAAGCAGGAATAACGTTGCATTAATGAAACCAGCTCACCTCTCTGTTACACTGTGTAAATCCAAACCAACTCATAGCAGTAAGGTCTGTGACTGACTGAAGGTCAGTCTGTTCTGATCAAGAGTAGAGTCTCATGCAAGACTGAGGACCCTAGTCACTGACAGTGGGACTACAGCTACACCAGTAATCTAAACAAGGCCAGGGCAGACGCTCAAGCCCTGCAGCCACAACTGCCCATCCATCTGGTTTGCAGTTAGCACATGCTTGTCACACTTTCTGGCCAGCAATGGCTAGCAAGCTTCCAGATTACCCCAGAAACAGATAGGATGCCCTGTTCCACAGGGGAAGAGATTTGAGATAAGCACCTGAGCCATGTTATGCCACTGTTCTCAGGGCCAGCAAACATGCTCTGGCCCAGCTTATTTGCCAGTGGAGAATCCAGGTGTTAATTCATGTCACCACTTCATGCACACTTCTGTCAAAGGGATGACCTGTCCTCTCCCTCAGCAGTAAGGGGTCACAGATCACCTTAGATTGCCGTGCTTTTGGATGGCTAAAGCTGGGTTACCTTCATTTCTCCCTGCCACAAGCTCCAAATGCCAAAAACCTGCAAGTAGAAAACATCACAAAAATATTTTGTGCCATTCTAGGTGCTTAAAAGGGACCTCATGAGCTTTCTTGGTCAGCACAAGTACGATGCAGAGTTTTGCACAAGAGAATGATGAAGGGAAGGGGAACCGACAGCACTGTGCTGTGTCTTAAATTTGCTGATCAATTACATTCTGAACATGCCAAAGAACGTAAAGGAACTGCTACTGGGGATGTGGTTTGCTTTTTTTTTTTAAAGATGCCCTCACAATCAGAAGGGATTTGGGTTATTTTCCTACTCTTTTTATGGAATTTATGGTGTTTGTTTTACTTCATCCCTCAGCTGCCTTACTCATTGTTTCTGAAATCACTGATCGAGCCAACGACAGCATGCTCCAAGCGGTAAGTCCTACCATGACACATTCTCTCCTGATCAATAGTCTTTTCTGCACATCTGCTGAAGAGAATACCTCTTTCTGTTAAATTCTGAAGCCTCTCCAGGGTGGGACTCAAGTGTTTACACAGATCTGGTTTACAGTACTGCAGATACGGAGTAGGTCTTTGCCCTTTAGTGCAGCTGTGCAAGATTTAAGTCACTGTAGCAAGCAGCACAGAGGTTTTTTTCTCCTTTGGGGCTGCTGAAATGGTATGTGGAGCAATGAAGTGAGGCAACAACACAGCCAGAAGCAAGGAACAAATATCAGCCTTCTTAGTAAGAGCTTGTTTTCAGGTAGGATTTTAAGGTTGAAAGCATAAATGCACAGGAGTTGTTAGGGAAAGACATGCTGGAGGCCACCACAGCTACACACCAGCATTTCTGACTCAGCATATCCCCTTTAACACCTTTGCCTTCTGGCTGCAGGGGAATGGAAACACTGAGTGAGACAGTGAATTCAGACTGTGTGACAGCTTGGGAGGCAAGAATGAGAGAGTCTCAAAACCCAAGGTGCCCTTCAGTTAAAACTGAAACTTTCGTACTTTTAGAGAAGTGGAATCATCTGCTTGCAGCAAATAAACCCAAGAGCCAAGAATGTCAACTTGTGCTCACATCTAGAAATCTCTGCTGCTCAGATTTAAAAGCTGTTATCTCTAGTATATGTGCCAAAGTCACAAAGCACCCTGTGCTCATGGGCTGTTTCAGAGGACTGAGTTCAGTGATCTCCTCATGGCCAGTGACAGACAAACCCAAGCCTTCTAATATTTGTATCAGAAAGGGATAAGTTGTAGTTAAAACTACTTACTATCTCCTGAATAGAGAATGTCTTCACGGATCTGCTTCCTTCCCCATCTGATAGCTAGAAATTGAGACTGAGACTCTGAACTTGCTTCTCCTGAAGCCAGTGGCAAAATTACCACAGATCAACATGACTTCCAACTAGTGGGTTTCTGGTTTTCTGCAGAGATGATCTCAAGCCATGACAACAGGTGAAGGTTTTGAGCATTCTGACGTTCAAGGTTTTTAACGTCAAAACTCAAAATTCAGATCTGCATTTTCACTCAATGCAAACTTTACAAAAGTTTGGACCAATGGATTTGGTTTAAGTCCATTTCTGCTTTTCTGCTCCAAGCTTCTCCACCTCTATCCCTACCTCAGCATATCTACCTCAGAACACACTCCCTCTTCATACAATAACATCAGCCCACCGGCTGTGTTGATGTGGGTCTGTGACAACCCAAAACCTTCAAACTTCCATTTTAAAGACTGCACTTTTTTTACTCCTCCTGATTGCTAAGGAGAAGTTACAAACATGAATCGTGTAAACAAAGCAGCACATCAGCTATGCTGATCTCTTTGGTTGCTTACTCTCAGTTTTATTTAAAGATACTTTAGGTATCAGCACAAACTATTTTGTCATCAGCCACTGTAGTAGACAGGATGTGGACAAAAGTTGGGAGGGAAGTCTCTGTAGATGACATGGTAATTGCATTACAGCCAAATGTGATGGTGAAGGATAGGAGAGAGAAAGAAGCATAACAGAAAAGCAAGACTCATGGAAACAATTACAATGTAATCAGTAGTTAATTACAACCTTAAACACTATTTAATTACCAAGACAAAAGAACAGATGTAGATTGCAGAGAGGATGTGGCCTAACAAGCCTACAGTTCTATCATAAATGAAACTTAAATTGGCCCCTCTACATAATGACTCTGAAACTACAGACTTACTGAGCAAAGTTTTCAACAGGCTTGATCCTGATTTTATTATTTCTTTTGTTTTATAATAATAACACTCGAGCAGTTTTTCCCTGGGAACTATTAACCCAAGATTTTCAGACATATTCTGACATATTAACTATATCCACAACATTTTCATCAAGTTGGAGAATATTATTCGCAATTTACAGATGTGCAAAGGAAGATTACATTTACACACCATTAAGTCTATCTCTAACTCTAGGAGACACTCACTATTTGAACTAAGCAGGGTTTGTATTGCTCTGTGAACTTCTACAATGTTAGAGGCCCTGAGATGCTAAGAGCTATAAACCATTGTTGCTATTAACAGCTGGCGAATTCCCTGGGGAGGCTTTCCTCCTGCAGAGACATAATGATATGATGGAAGCTGCAGCTCACTTCTAAAATGGCCAGAGAATTATTTCAGCCACCCATATCTGCAGTACTAGTTGAGTGGAGTTTTGTTTTCTTTTTTTAATCATAGCTTGTGAATGATATCTGAAAGGAGAATGATGACAGTTCTAAGGAGAATGAAGAAAACTATATAAAGAGGGAATTTTAGGGAACTATAGGGAAACTATACCCCCCTCAGCTGCCCACATTTCCAGATAAATCACAGTCCTTCGCATGCGATGGCTGTTTGACTTCCTACAGGAAATGAGTTTGATACATCTCTGTCCATTTCCTGGTGAACATGTGTCCATACTGCAAATGTCAGCATTACAACTGGCGCCTCTGCCAGCAGTCCTGAGAAAAGCTGAGGTGCATCTGAGCTGCAGCAACTTCTCCTCTCACTCTTGCTGAAACCCCGGTGAGTAGTACTAGCATTGGCCATGAGTGTGCTCACAGGAGGGTGCTGCCTTTTCTGCAGATGAAAAACACATTTCCATTGTGAAAGCTGTCAATTTGACAAGTTTTGTTAGGGCTAAAATACCCTTTAGTGATGGGAAAGTCCTTTGCAAATGTCTTTTGCTAATGTCGGTTCTGCCACGATCCCTGGTATTTCCTGTCCTATAAAGTGTTTATACACTTTTTCCATTTTGCTGGCCTATAGTATTTTAGAGGTGGCCTGAAAAATTCCATTTGTTACTTCCTGCATTGCAAACGAGAAACTTGATGGCTGAAATTCTTGAAAATTTGTCAACTGCCAGTTATATTGCATGGTCACAACGCAGCCCTGTGCTGGTCAAAGCTTACAGGTATTTACATATGTTTGATATGCAGTTACTGATTAGGAACTAAGTGTGCCAACCAAGTGCAGTATGTCACATTATGTTACTGCAATAGGGCAGTACCATACAGAGGTATTTCAGGCTTATCTCAAAAAGCAAGCTGAGATAGGTACATTAATTGTGTAATCCTGGGTAAATTAGCCTTGACAGACCATCATGTTGACATGGATATGCTCCTTCTGGTACCTGAGATGGCTTTCTTAATTAGCTGATTCTGTAGACAGCACTGATTTCTATCACACAGATACACTGCATTATCTAATAGAGTCTAACTAAGCCCAGGGGTATCTTAATGCCAGTCAATGGAGCACAGGAAAACATTATCTGTCATAGCAAAAAACCGTAGTCAAAGGCTGACAGGTCATGAAGCTATATCAACTGTGGTCCTTAGTCTGTAGTTTATCTGGGGTATAACTGGGGATTTAGGCCACAATGGTATCTTAGACCAGAGACTCCTAATTTTTATACATATTCCAGTGATGACTCATTGCTGCTGTGCAGCCCATTCTACAGTTCTGACCAGGTAAAACCACAGCAGAATCCTGTATATAAGCCTCATTTTTAGCAGCCTCACCTGCTAAATGGAAGATCTGAAAAGACTCTAGCAGTACTGGGAAGGCACAGACACCCATTCTTCCTCCTTTGTATATTTATCCAATACCGTATTTTTTATGAGAGCATAGGTTTTGCTAGATTAATCTTATTTACCATTTTCATAGATAAGTTCATGCCACATGCCAGTGCCCACTGACTGTGTATGCTTTAAGGCCAGGTAGATGTAGGCAGTTAATAGTATCAGAGCTTGATAATCAACTTTCTGCTTTTTGCAGAGCATCAAAAGAGAGATGCAGCTTCATTGCCTGCTTACAGGTTGACCTTCTAAATCCCCTATGGCAAAGCCATTAATCTATTATCACAGAATACAAACCTCCAGATAATCCTAGCACAGGAGGATTACCCATGTCATGCCACTAATGCGCAGGCCTTTGGAGCAGATACTGTACTTTGTCTCCCCTTCCAGTTTATTAGTTCCTAGAGCAAGAAAGGTAACAAAGAGGCCAATGTATAACTACTGTGTGGAGTTAGCATGCCCCTTTGAGGGTGAACTGAGGTGTCAGATGTAACAGGACTGTAAAAGGCCACAGCACATATGAATGCAGGTGAGGAGGTTCTATAAAACCTGTGAGGCTGGAAGAAGACTTTCTGGGCATAAAATCCCTGGGTTCAGCAATCTCTGAAACCTAATTCTGAAATTCCACTTTTAGAGAAATAAAATGGTGAGGGGGGGGTGAGGGAAGGTTTGTCTGCTTGTCTAAAGAAAGGTCACCATGCAGCCTCCTAAATGCTGTTTCTCTCTCTCAGGAAAACCTGCAGAAGCTGGTACACATTGAGCACAATGTGAGAGGGCAGAGCGGCCTCCTCCAGCCAGGAAGGGTGAGTGCTGCAGGCAAACCTATGCTGATAAGGATGTTGCTTCCGGCCGGCTATCTCTGACTGTATGGATGGCCAGATTTCAGGCGTCTACAGGTGGTGTTTACTGAGCTGCTGTGGTAAGAGCTGGAGCACTGGTTTGTGTAAAAAGCCATCACTGGCAGTGCACAGAGATGTGGCGAGAGCCTCGGGCTGGGAGAGACATGCACTGACCCGCTTTTACACAGAGCAGCCATTTGACTTTTCACTCCAGCTGTCCTCAGCCACCCCATGTGTAGTTTGTTTTGATGGAGCTGCTGTTCTCCTCCCTAGATCCTCCTGTTGAAAGTTTGCAACACTAGCAGGAATCACTTGCAGCCTGGAAAGGCTTAGAGGTTTTTTGGCTTGGTAAGAGCCTTAAATCAGGGGAAATTATTTGTTTTCCAGTTTTTATTCTCACCACTCCCCAGTGGTGCTTTTAATGCAAGACAGCATTTTTAAGCAACACATGAACAGAAATGTGGGAGGGTATATAGGTCCATCTTGCCACCCACATCAAATGCAAATTTCTTCTCCTGGCTTTCAGACCTGTCCAGTTTCCTCAGCTCCAGCTTGTCTCCAAACTTCAGAAGATTTCTTTGAGTTCTACAACTCTTAAATTTCCCTTCAGTCCACCAATATCTTTACCAAAACTCCTGAAACAATTGTCAAGGCATGCATACTTGTAACGTAGTAATTCTCATCAGCCAAATACTGCAGTCAACCTCTATTTTTTTTCTCTAAAATCAGTATTCTTCCTTGCCAGGTAGGGCTTTAACAAATTCTGCAAAGCCCAGCATACAGAATTTGCCAGATTGGTCTCTTCAACCATAAATTGTTTGAGAGTGAAAAACTACACCAGACTGTTCTCCATCTGAAAAGAGTAGATGACTGTTAGTCCACTCATGTAGTTCAGTTTTTCTAGTTCTTTTCAAATGTTATTGCAATGAAATTCTAGTCTGCTGGTTTAGCTGCTTATATAGAATCATAGAATGGCTTGGGTTGGAAAGGAGCTTAAAGATCAACTAGTTCCATAGTCCTATGTACAACAGTAACAATACAGGCCAACAAAGTATTGTGTTTGCAAACATGTACAGATTATGCATGCAGGTATAGCTATGTGGATGTAACATGCTGAAAACTGAGGTTTCAGCTTTTCTTTCTGGCCTATTTTAGAGGATTTTTAAAGATAAGAATTATTTTCTGAAGCCCATTACATGTTACCTTTGCAATCTGTGACAGCCACCTCTGAGCATAGTCCATGGTGCAGAAGCAATGGGCTGAGGACAAGTGGGTTTCCAGCCCATTCGGTACTGATACAGATGTAAGCCATGAAGGGCAGCAGGGCTAACCCAGGCAAAAACTAAGCCAGATCACGAGGAATAAGGCTAGAATCAAGTGTTGAGGTATCTATCTCTTCCTGTGCTGATGAAAGCAGCTAGAGTAGTGCTTTCTCCAAGAAGAATAGTCTCTTTTCTCAGTAAGATTCAGAATGACAAGTCTCAGGATTACAATCTGCTGTGTTCTCCTTCAGATCTTTGTTAAAGAGGGGACGCTGATGAAAGTCTCTGGCAAAAACAGGCAGCCTCGGCATTTGTTCTTGGTAAGATTTGTTTTATATTTTTACTGTCTCTCTCATGTCTTCTCCTGCACTTACACAGCCCTGAACCCTGGCAGGAATCTTTACCTAATAACTGCATTACCTTGGTATAGTACCTCTGGACACACACCTTCAGCTTCCTGTTGATTAGAGCAAGAGTTTCCAATGATGGTTTGCAAAATTCTAAGATAGCTAAGAAAAATGAACCTTTCATCAGTTGGCTGGAATACCCTTCACAAGGGTCCACAACCCTACTGCAAAAACTGCAAATATTTGCAAATCAAAGCAGATGAAAAAACAGTGTTTTGGAGATATGCTATCAACAGTCATGCTTTCTGTTCTGCATTATACACTATACTGAGCAGTTAGACAGTAAGTGAGATTCCAGACTCCTGGGCTTTGTTCTCAACATTTCAGGCAGCTTATCGTGTAACCACAGGCATTTTTATGCATTTATTGGTATGAGGGGGAAAATAATACTTGCCTGTGTCTTAGGAGTTTGTTACCTGCTTACCTGTCTGAAAAACTCTTTAGAGCTCCTTCCCAGAAAAGAGCCATGAAGAACTGAGCATTACTGCTGCTATTAACTTTAAAGTACTTCTTACAGAATTTATTTTAAAATAAATGGCTTATATGTATTTGCTATGGCCTCTGTAAGTGCTGACAGCTTTTCATCCTGGCACCATTGTGAGGAGGAGAGATGGCTTATTTATTACAGAAGTCTATATTTTGCCATTAATTCTTCTTATTTCTCCCTCTGATTAATATTTCCTATTTGTGTATGAGTGGAGGCACAAGCTTCTTATCTTCTGAAACATTTGCCTTTGCTAGTATTACAAAAACATTTTGAAGTTGTGGCTAAAGCTGGGACCAAATTCCGAGAAGTTGTTACCATTTGGTTTTCCAATGTGTCCATAACTGCCATCATAATCTACTACTATGGCAAATACTGAGGTGTCACAAACCTAGCTATTATGACTGATATAGAGAATTTAAAGGAAGATCAGAAATCAGGTTGGTAATAAACATTGAGAGGAAGGTAATTTAAACTTGGTATAAACTGAGATAAGTGTCAAGTAGTCCAAAATAGTTGTATCAGCTTGAAGGTCACAAGAGGCTGAAAGTATTACTGGAACAAAGAAAGCACAGAAATTAGTTTCTGTCACTTTCTAGTTTAGGAACTATTTTTGGTTCTTGGGAAGAATTCAGCTGCTCAAACACAGATGTTAACTGCAAAGAGAGAAGCGTCTCTTGGCAGCTGGCAACACTGCAGTAGCCAGTGTCCTGTTAATAGATGCTTTCAGTGTTCAGAAACAAGGTTTTTTTCTTCCTTTAAGTCAGAAAGGCAAACTGTGACCAAACATGCTGTCACGCAAAGTATGTGGTGGAGCTAGACTAAACTAGAGCTGTCACTTTCCAGAACCAAGAGCCACATGAAACTGGCTTCCTTCCTGATGAAACAGGCTAAAGTTGCAACCACTTCAGGCTTCCCCTATTATGTGTCCTGTTAGGGCGGGGAGGGGATGATTGGATCTTGGAAACAGTTTGAAACTTACTGGCAAATACCGGCCTTTGGTTACAGTGATTTTCTTACTCAGCCCCCTCTACCGGGAAAGCTCCTCAGGTTGCAGAGCAATGCCAGGTATGGTGACATTGCAGGGAAGTCACTGTGGAATATACCAATTCCTGCATTGACACCTGAATGTTTTTGCCTCATCTGCTTGTCACTGCTAATGCTGTGGATTCTCTGTTGTGCCACCACCACTCACTAATTGCTTCATGGACTATTTAGCCTGTGGATACATTAAGACAACTACTGCATAGCTATGGCAATGTATTTCCATCTTGCCATATAGCATCCTTATTGCATCAGTCTTAAGGCCCTACCAAACATTACTGCCAACACCTTTTTCTAATAGCCAAGGCCCGCATGAACATAACCTTCCCTCTGCTAGTGCATCTAGCCCAACCCATGTGCTGTCTTCATTCTGTGTGGGGAAAAAAAAAACCCCAAAACCCCAAACCACAAAACCCCAAGACCAGAATAATCTCCTAAACACTATCTCTTAAAACTCACATTTATTTAAAGCCCTTTACTTCCAAGGACCATATCATAATTCTCTGAAGCCACTGGAAAAACTCGGGTAAGATAAGAATATGACCTAATATATTAATTTAAAAAAAAAAAAAAACCAAAAAACAACCAACAAACAACAAATCTTTCAGAACTGGATTCTTTTTTGATCTTTCACATGTCAGCTGCCACTCAAAAAAAAAAAAAAATCAACAGAAGCTAACATGTACAGGTGTAGTTTGTTTTAGCTTTGGATGAAATAAATGTATTTACCTTAGCTACCCAAAACAGATCTTTACATGAACAGCATTTTCTGAAGTTCTTAGTAGTGAACTTACTCTGACTGAAGCTAAGTCAAGCCCAGGACCTTGAGAGAATTTCAGTGGAAGAGTATACACTGAAGGATAACCCTGAGAATTTAACCCCTACACATCCCAGGAGACGAGCCCACCAACTAAATTTATAGTTAGATCATGCCATAAAACTTGGGTACGTGCCAGACTCCTACTTGGCCTGTGCATTCAGGGTATGCTTTCGTGGTGTGCATGCTTGTGCTCCAAATATGTGCTCATAAGGAGCACTGTATGCTTGTGCACAGCCCATGCAGGCGTGAGTGTGCAGGACACAGATTTAGGGGCTTTTGATGTGCACATGTTTCTGCGGGTTAAGCTGTGTGTGTCACAAGGTTACTCGAGCTAGCTGCTTTGTGCAGGCTGACGGTATTGTTGAATCTGGTGTTTCCTGGCAGGATGTTCAGTGAGTTTTGCTGTGTGCCTGTTTCCTGAGTCCAGTCTGTTTACAAGGATGTTGGGGGCCTCTTTGCAGCACAGTATGGGCTGCCGACACTGGCAGGCCCCCTAACTGCCCCCCAACCACTGGCCCCCAAGTCAGACACTGTCTCTTATCTCACCCTTCCAAGAATTTCTCTACAAAGGCTGCTTGTGTCGCATGTGGGGTGCGGGAAGCTGCTATCAAATGGGAGACTGTTTAATGCTCTAGCTGGCAGGGCTAGAGTACAGGAGGTTTTGGAGTCAGAGCTTGGAAAATGCAGACCCAGTACACATTGAGGCTGCTCCACTGACACTCAGGGGATGTTTGATGCCGACTTGAATAGAACACAAGGTTCATAATGAACTACCCTTTAAAACATTCAGAAAAAAGAAACACGTGGTAGGAGCTTTTAGACAAGAGAGTGCACTACGTGTGGATGTCAGCAGTTCAGCGGGGCATAGATAAACTTGTTTGGATCGATAAATTTGGACACTATGGGTTAGAAAACTTGCACTGATATCTAATGTTACTGGGTTCCCAACACAACAAGGGGAAAAGAAGAAGGGAGAAAGAAAAGTAGTAACAGAAGAAAAGAAAATTAAAGAGCAGATATACCCTTCTTTGTGTTATCAACTGTTGTTCTGGGGACTGTGAAGTGGGTCTGAAGCCCAAGGACTTCTGAGAACTCCCCTGGGGGTTGACCTCTTCTACCACAGATTCCTGAGGGGTTGCAAGATCAGCTTTTATCACAGCCCAGTCCTCACTGCTTCATGGAACAGCAGGAGGATGCATGAAACCATTGCTACTGACACTAGTTCTGTCCATACGATTCATACACCCACCGCCCAGGTCTCCAGTGTAGATGTAGCAAAGGAGACAGCAGCGAGTGCAAACTCTTTCTTTCTTGATCAATATGTATGCCTTGCTTAACAAGCTTTTAAGTATTTGTCGTAATTGCACCGTATCAAGCTGTGGTTGGTGGGATCTCAGAGTCACAGCCTACAGCTATAAACTGTGGGGGAGAAAAACAAGAGGAGGAAAAAAACACCAATTGGCAATTATAAAGCAAAGTCATCATTAATGTTTAATAAAATATTGAGATATTAACCAGAGCTGTCATGACCACGGTATGCACCAGGATGTTATTGTTATTCAACAATAAAATAATGAGTTGCTTTTTAAAGAAATATATAACTATTAAAATAAATAAAATAATGGGGTTTGCTGTTCAAGAAAGCCAATAGCACATTATGCCAGAATCTTGCTAATCTCTCTTTGATTTAGTGCCCATATCTAGTTACCTTTCCTTGTGGTTTGAAACAAGCCTTAAGCACTGGCACTGAGTGTGGCAGAGGAAGTCCTGTTTTCTCATATAATCCTTTGAACATTTAGGAGACAGCAGAATCACCAGGCAAATATGAGAGTTCACTAGTATTCTCTTATTTCACAGCGTATTCTCTTAACGTAAGCAATAGAGTCTGCCTGCCTTTTTATCTTTTTCCCACCCAGTTACAGGAGTCCTAGTTGCTACTAGTAATATCAAGTCAAAATAGCTTTCATCTGCTTCTCACCGAAAGGCTTACATTTGCTCAGTTTTTTCTACCTTTGCCTCCTAGATACTCAGTGTGCGATAGGTTGTGATGAATTTTCTGGTTATGCATAGCCCTGGTTAAACTGGGAATCATCACATGGTCAGTACTGTGCAGTTGTCACTGTGCTGGTTGGATTAATGTTAGCATGGAGGGTAATTTATGCAGCAATAAGTAAATCACAGAAAAACTCTGTGACAAGCTATTTGTCACCTTGTTCTAAGGAAATGCTATTTTGTTGTTGCAAAAGAGTAAATACTCCACTTTAGACTACAGATAAGAGAACTCGTATTCTGGCTTGATAGTATGTTTTTATAGCCTCAGTTGAGAAGTGTTACATTAAAAGAGTTTTAAACTCCGCATGAGTTAAGACACAGAGAAATACACAGTACAGTGGCCAATGAAGGAGTGCAAGGGAGTCTTTTTGTTGAAATGTTTCAGAATTTTCTACAAAAATACTGGCTGATCCTACTCAGTAAATTCAATTAAATTTTTGAAAGTGGTAAAATTTGAAGTAAAAGTTTTGGGAAAAGTCACTCCAGTATATTTTGCCTCACATTATTGGGAATCTGCATCTTAAATGTGCTAATGCACATAAGCCTCATCTGCTGTGAATCACACAGCTCCTTAATGAACTGGTGTCCATGAGTGAACTCATGACCCTAATAAAGGCAACAACAGTTCTGCTGTTAAGTCCAAGGTGATAAGGATTTAATCCCATGAGTATTAATTCCATGTCATTTTTCTTTAACCATTGTTTCTGCTCTCTAAGAAAGGTAAACTATGACCTTTTAAGAAAACATCCATAAGGCTCCACTTTCCATTTTTTTTTCAGGCAAGCAAATTAGTGAACACCAGCAGTTTTAGGTGGTCAGGCAGTACTATCAAGACCCCTACAATTGCAGTCATACAGGATACTTTTATTTTATTGCCAAATCATTCTTTAGTTTCCTCCCTTCTTTTCTGCATTTCTCTTTATCACGATTTTCCTTCCAAAATATAATATCATTACCATCCAATTGGCTATATTTAAATATCTTTGTCACAGAGGAATCCAAGCGAAGCTGGTTTCTGTCCACTTTTTAATTTCTTTAGAATTTCTGCATTTAAGATGCCTTGTCTCTGGCATTACACAATATTACCTATGCCTCAGTATTACATTGTCTTGCATATCTTTGTTCATAGTATCCCAGTACAGTAATCAAGGGCCTGACTGATTTATGTGTATTAGTAACGATGCGAGAGGCTTGGGAAAGACAAGAGAACACGACCTGCTCGTTCAAGTAAAGCACAGAATGCATGCACACACAAGCATTACCTTGGCAATGTTAAGGCTCACCAGTACTGCTATTCCTTGCAGTAGTAAGGGAAGGAGAGGCCAGCAAAGACCTACAAGGTCCAGTTCTGCTATTTCATTTATTTGTGTATTGGCATGAAGGTAAAAGGCTGCAATAACGTCTATGATTAAGTTAGGCAAACAGCAGAGAAGATCTGATCCCATATAGTAGGCAGCTGTTTGAAAAACATGCATTCTGCAAGAACTATGGAAATATTTGAGGTGTGTTAAGGTACAGATTTTTTTTTGCTCATAAAATGAAACAATCTTTCTGGTTTTCTCCCTTCTGTGGTCTCTGTCACAGACTCTGCAAACCTGTCACATGTCTAGGCGAGTTTTGCCAGCAGTGAAGTACAGTTACTGCTCTCATATATGCAAACCGTTCCTCCCTGAATCATTCCTCCAGACTACAGTACCTCTCCTCACTTCCACTTCCTTTTTGCCCAGAAAATGGAAGTCTGTGAATCCCAGCCTTAGCCCTGGCCTCACTGCAGCTTCACTGCCAGAGGGACCTGAAGAGAGTCACAGCTGCAGCATCCTGCACAGTTAGTTGGTATTGCCAGGTAGTAAATGCAGAGCCTGCACTCCCAACTTGAACACCGCATTGCCCTTAAAACAAGCAGCTGTTTCACCCAAATTGAATTAAAAAAAAGCTGATTATCTACTTGCTTAGCCATCAGCAACAGTCAAAAACTGGAAGAAATCAAAGTTCTGGAGGCAGACTCCACAGGGTTTTGTGGAGATGCAGGTCTCGATCTAAACTTGGGCCTGTCTTTAGTAACAGCCCTAGCAGTTCATCAAGTTACTGCTTCTTCTGAGTATCCCTCCCAGGAGTAATTGGCTGGCCTGCAAGCCATATTGCAAATTATTGATTTTGTCTTTCTCTTCATATAGATGAATGATGTTCTGCTGTACACATATCCCCAGAAGGATGGCAAATACCGACTGAAAAACACCTTGGCTGTGTCAGGCATGAAGGTAATGCCTCATCTGTATTATAGGCTGGAATTAAAATTGTATAGTGGGCTGTTAGTGCTTTGCTGGTTTATGTCTCATATCCAGCAAGGAGGAGGAGGGAATGGACCTGTCATCGAGGGATTCCCTTGCCTCTTACAGGAGACAAAAGGAAAAAATATAAAGCAAATGTATACAAGATTATCTATAAGGCTGTGACTTAGTACGACAACCTTATTCAGGTTGCACAAATAATACAAGCCAAAATTAGATTTATCATTTGATTATGAAACTGGAGACAGAAAAGATTTATTATCCATTTTGTCCATTCCTCTCTTCATGTCTCCAGCCAATACATGGTTGTTCCCTACAATATATTAACTAGAGCTTAGTCGGCCTGGGTTTAAACTCCTACCACTAAAACTTTATATAAGCTTTCATTTGCCTAGCTTTCATGTGTCCTTTAACTGTTTTCATCAAAAGCATTGATGGGTTCAGAAAGTGGTAAGTCAACTTTATGGGGAAAAGGTGTATTGGGAGCTATCACATGCAATGATATAAACACACTCTCTTCTTCAGGAAATGCCCAAATTGCAGGTTACAGGAAATGGACACCCTAAGCATCCATTGGCACCAGTACCTGTGCAACAGGAGATACTGGGCGGGAGTGATGTTTGCTTCTTACCTAGCCATCTGTTACATACCTCCTGCCAAGAGCTTTCATAACTGTTCTATAGCTAATATGCCAAGTTGTATTTGTGTGAAAGAGGACTTGAAGTGGCATGTCAGGAGTATGGTGATCTAGAAAACATGCAAGATGAGAATTGCTAATTATTAATTCCAGTGAACTGACATGGGTGGGTTGAGGTGTTATGACAAGGTAGAGGCTAATCACCCTCGACACTTGATAGTCTAAAACTAACTATGGGTCCCCGGCTGGGGTAGGAACCACCAAAACACTGTATCATTAAGTGAAAAGGAGCTGCAGAGCAGCTACTTGTTGGGGTACCTTTGAAACACCAAGTCACTGGCATAATAGATGCTTTTTAACAACGTGTCAGTACCATGAAGCTACGTTTCTCCTAAGAGGCTGTTGCTATTAGCAGGCAACTAAAACACTTCATGGCAGGGGAAAGGTTCTAGCTGAGCTGTAGCTTTTAAGTTTTGGGGTTTTTTTTTGCTCTTAAAGAGCCTTGCTGCAGACAGACATTCACTGAAGTGCTTCACTGTATAATGGCTGCATGTCAGGAAGAAAGTTATTTCTATTCATTCCAAGAATAGCCAAAACCTTTGCCAAAAATGCTCTGACACTTGTCGGATTAAACTTCTCCTAAGCTTCTCATATTAAAACTAAACTCCAATTGATACTTTATTACCTTTATAGTTCGATTAATTTTTTTTCCTTTAGCATCATCACCACATTGAAATCGAGAGCATTTTTCAGTACACCAGCAATATGAAAGACAGAAAAGCCGACCTGCCCATCTCTTTACATTGAAATACGAAACAGATGGCTAGCACATCACAGATCCATATGCATTGAGACTTGTATGGTGTACTTGTTACAGACAATTTAACTCATGTCCACATTCATGTTCATGGCATTTGTTTCTAGGTCAGCCGCCCAGTGACAGAAAAAGCCCCAAACGTCCTGAAGATTGAATATGATGAACATTGCCTGACCCTGTCAGCAAGGTACTGCTTCCAAACAGCCATGGCCGAGGGTGTTACATTCTAGAGCTGTATCTCTAGATTAGTCTAACCAATACCCAAGACTTAATCGGTGTTTCATTCTTTCAGTTTCAGTCTGTACTGTTGTGACAAACAACAGCTGAGTGCTTGATTACACAATGAAGATATTAATTATAAATGCAAAGCTCATAAACTGTAACTAATTCAACTCATATGCGAAGTAAAGATTAGAAGTTGGCTCCTGATAACATCTTAAAGGGAAAGGAAAGAGAATAAAGTATCTTACTAAGAAGCCTAAGTCCCTTCCATTCTCTTTTACACTTCTTTCCTGTGACACTAAGTATGTTATATCTCCCTTTTATAAATTCACTTGTTACCTCATACCATTACCGTTGAAAAACTGCTAGAGAAAATAGTAATTGGGTAATACCATGTAATAGATACAAGAGCATTTAAGAGTGCTTTAAAAAGACAAAATTAAACCTTAGTGGCAATTTAATGGGTCTTTCTAATAAAAGGAATTTGACTAATGAGTTTGTGTAGTGCTAGTATTAATTGCAACTTGAAGTCAGGATCTCTGTCCCAGGATCAAGGGTTAATGCCAGAGACTGTAGGTCAGTTTCTGATCAGAAGATGGTAATGGACTGTATTTTTTCATGCTTCTAGCCAAAAATTATTCTGCAAACTTACCTAGAGCTACAGCAGAAAGGTGGCTGGCTTGATTTTCAGGTGTAGTTTACTACAAAAGGCATAGCATACTAGCAGTGGCATTAAAATTAAGTCTTCCAAATAACAAGGTCTTCAGTGATTTTAAGTACTGACTTTCCCAGCATCAGTCTCTGACTACAGCATGGCTAGAAACATGGCAGACGTCCCTAAATTACACAGTGAAATAGAAAGACAGGGAAGGCACTTTCTTATTCAGAACCAGAATCTGGAACTCTCATCCTTCCCACAGCACTTGCCATCTGTGGGCACTGCTCAGATATCTTTCAGAGCCTTTTTGTTTATTTCCTTCTATAATAAGCAAATGATAAAATATCTGAGATTTTTTTAGATCTGCACACTCATCACAACTCTCAAAATATACACACAGTACTTCTGAATTACCTGCTGCCACTTACAAAAGCAGGATGTGTGCAGTCCTTCTGTACTGTAGGCGGGAAATAACTGCTGCTTGTCTTTATTCAGAGCAACTGAAGCTGGCATCCCTAGTGAGCAGCTTGGGATGTTCTGCTTGCATTGTTATGTTGTTTCTTTGCCTTTTGTACTCATATCAAGTCTGTGCTTTGTTAGCCTAAACAAAGCATGTGAGGCCACTGTGAGCTGTGTTTCTTTGGTAGTAGATAGAAAAAGGGCTTGAGACTAAGGTTGCCCTTCTGATAACAGCCAGATGGAGACTGACTCTTATCGGAGCACTGGGATACAGCCCCCTTCTGTTCCTTGTGCTGCTCACTCTGGGACCGATCTGCCACAAGCCACCCAAGAACTCTTTTTCCTCTTCCTTTCTGTACTGGCTGGCAGAGGTGACAAGACACTGGTGAGACAGCATGCTCTCCTAACCCCACCGCACAACATTCTTGGTCTGTGCACTCACTAAAAGGAGCACTAAAGACAGAAAAGTACTGGAAAGGCTTCAAGCATCCCTAAAGACTGTATCTTACTGCTCACACCAGTACTGCAAGTCTGCACTGAAGGCCAGTTGTTAACAGTCACAACCCAAACCTCAATGCCTTTAGGCTTGTATGAGACAAGATGAAGGCACTAAGGAAGTACTGCATGAGTGCCAGGGATCACAGGCAGTAGAATGAGGATGACCAAAGCTCAGAAGGCTAATTCAGAGTGATAGCACTGCAACAAAATCCCATCCCAGTCCAGTTTCCCTGTTCCACGGATGTCCCCTGCTGTCCAAGAGACTGCAGTGACAATTTGACCCTCTCTATTTGCTTAAGGAAGAATATATGAGCCAACATGGATAACTGATAGCTCAGCACAAAAGGTACAGCCCAAAAATCACAAAAGGACCAAATGTGGCAACGGTGAATCAAGCTCTGAGCTTCTCTGAGCTTCAGAGGTGCAGCAAAAATTCCTCTGGGCCTTCCTGCAACTAATGAAATAGATAATTAAGAATAGGCCAGTGCCAATTGACATAATTTATCTTACTCAGCAGCAGACAGGTGTTATCCTACATTTAGACACTAATAACCTGTGATTACTGCCTAGAGATGTTTAATGGAGTAGAGAAGAGGTGAAAGGTACCAGTTAGATATCAGGCTTTTAAACAGCACATTGTCCCCCTTACCTGTCTTTCCCGAAGTGGCTTTAATCTGCATTACTATATGGGCCATGATTTTATTTGTTGGTTTTTTAAAAAAAAAAAATAAATCTTAATTCTCAACTGAGGAAAATTTCCAAGAAAGAATTAGCAAGAGAAAGGCTGAAGCCAGGACTTCTTTTAGTGCTTTGCAGGCTGTGAATATGATTTATCTAGAAGATACAGACATCTTCAGATTTCTTAGTGTAATTTGAGAAGACTTTTGGTAGTTAATAAGGACTGACTAGCACTGTGACTCTTGCTAGAGACGATTTCCTGTAATATAGGCCCTTGGCTTGCAGTGGTTAGCCTGTATGCAGTAGATTTCACTGGTTCAGAGTTTCTGTTCCAATTTCTGCTCCAGGCTTGTTGAATTTTACAGATGCTGGCATTTTTCAGACAAGGGTTTATGCTCACAGTGCAGAGGGATACTGTCGGAGTTCATTGATAGAATCTGGTATTTCCTCTCTCTCTCTTTTTGTAAAAAAAAAGACAGATTGTTCTCAGATGTCTTGTTTGGTGGCCTTCATGAAGACAGTGTGAGGAAATCACAGCTGAACAGCTGCTGGCAATCATACCACTGCTAATTTTTACAGTAAAGTCTAGTGGGTAGCTTTAATGTGAGTGGCTGGTATGACTTGGGGAGGGGAGACCACACTGAGCCACATTCCCTCCTGTGACTGAGGCTGGGAACAGCTTGAGCTGTGCACAGTTTCAGATGGACAGGAAGTGCACAGTTTGAAGTCACAGCAGGAAAACCAGCTCACACAGGCAGGCCAGCTTATGGCTGTCCCAGATCAAATGCATCTGGGGAGTAACAGGCACTAAAAGCCCTGCTGCTTTCCTGGGATAGCTGGACTGGCAGAGAAGCACAACGCGCTCCCTGTTTTTCCTTGTGCAAAGGGGGCATCTAGGGGCCAGTCTGGAGAACTACTGGCCTCCATGTGTACCTGCAACTAGAGGAAATACAGAACTTCCTTCCCAAATTGCTCTCCTGGCCTCTTGCCAGAAGACTGAAGATTGTGATGGAACATGACAAAAAGAGACATTTCATATTGTCCTGTGTAATCTAGGATTGGGTGGCTTATAGCAAAGTCAGAGACTACTTTGAAAAACTTTCTGGGCATTTAGTTCCTTCTCAGTCACAGTCCTAACCATGGATCTACACTATTCATCCAGCTGAATATGTCCAAACAGTCAATTTTGTTCCTGGTCAGAAAATTACCAGTTCAATTGAGCAGTAGGGAAAAGCAAATATTTGTAACGAGAAGTTTTTCTCTTCTAATCTAGAAACAGCTTGTTTCAGTCCCTGCTGTGCATAGCATTGACTGCTCTGTTGTACTTCATTCCACAGCTCTTGCTCGGAAAGGGATGACTGGTACAACTGCATCAGCAGACACATCCCAGATGACTACAAAGCTCACAACACTTCCACTTTCCAGGGCAGCGTGGAGGTAAAAGGAGGCCAATTCTTTCCATGCTTGAAAGGGAAAGGAGGAAGGGAGAGAAAAAGAGGAGAGGAGGAGGGTTATAAAATGCAGAGTTCCTAGTGGCAAGTCATTCTTACTATCTTCATTTAAACCAGTATGCCAAACTTAAATAATAAAGCTCATCACAGCTCATGGGACACCTCTGAAATGTTAACCACACTCTATACTCCGTGATCCTTGCTTAAATATGAGTTCTTCTGAAGGAAGACTATTTTGTCCTAAAGGGTAATTATTTTTGATGAACTAAAAATAGCTACAAACTTTGTAGATTTTAAAATGAAACTACCTTTTAGTTACACTAATATAGTACACACAATAAAGTCACTGTCAGTGCAAATCCCACCAGCAATATTCTAATTGTACCAGCACAACTGATGTGTATTGTTATCTCATTGATTTCAATTGTATTACTCCCAGTTAAGAAGGCAAAGAATGCATCTGACAAAGAGTAAAAATGCTATTTTAGGTTATGTAGAACTCCAGCTTTACAAAATAAGACTAACTGGAGAAAAAGAGTGCTGGTGAGGCCACCCCTGGAGTGCTGTACCAGTGCTGGGCTCCCCAGTACGTCAGAGACATGGAAACCTTGGAAATAGTCCAACGAAGGGCCAGAAAGATGATGAAGGGACTGGAGCACCTCTCCTAGGAGGAGAGGCTGAGAAAGCTGGCACTGTTTAGCCTGGAGAAGAGAAGGCTCAGGGAGGATGTCATCAATGCATATAAATACCTGAAGGGAGGCTGTAAAGAAGACGGAGCCAGGCTCTTCTCAGTGGTGGCCAGGGGAGAGGACCAGAGGCAATGGGCACAAACTGAAACATAGGAGGTTCCCTTGAACATCAGGAAACACTTTTTCACTGGGAAGGTTACTGAGCACTGGCACAGGTTGCCCAGGGAGGTTGCGGGGTCTCCATTCTTGGAGATATTAAAAAGTCACCTGGACACAGTCCTGGGCAGCTGGCTCTAGGTAGCCCTGCCTGAGCATAGTGGTTGGACCAGACGACCTCCAAAGGTCTCTTCCAACCTCAACCAGTCTGTGATTCTGTGATTTAATTTTTGAGGACTTCAGACAGTAAAAAAATGAATTGAAAAAAACAAAAGAGGATTTTCCTTCTGGCCTGAAGCTAGCCTATCTTCAAATATTTAACAAGAAAATATTAGAAATTAGTTAGTATAGCAACCTAAAGCAAATCCTTTTTCAACAAATTAAAAACTAATTTATTTTGCAGCTCTGCTTCTGATGTAAACCTGAATGTGTGCAAGGAGAAATCTGGAGGAATTTTATTTTTTTGTGTTTAAATCCTATTTGTCTGCAGAAATCTCATTTCCTCATAAGAAACCCTTCTAACAAGCAGTCCTTCAAAAGCACAAGAGCTACTTGTGCCAAACACCAAGATGCTGTGAACTGACAGTAGGGTACCCATAATACTTTGGTGTTGAACCTGAAGTAACACAGCTTCTCAGCATGGCTTATTAGATTGGCTTTGGTTCCACATCGACCGTGGCTCCCTGGGCTTGGAGCAAAGGGGCACCTGTACAACACTGCAACATGGTGCATTCCAAGAAACAGGAACAGCGAATACATCTTCTAAAGCAGCTTAAATATAAGCAGATCAGTCATGGAAAGTATGGATCAAATTTGGATTCTGTGGGTGTAAATTAATCTTTGGTTGTGCTGGTTTTTGTACTCTCTCTTCCTCGATCATAGAACTGTCCCAAGGTGTAATGACATAAAGAGCTCAGGCCCTTTTCGATTGAAAGCTATAGGGCTTTTTATGGATATTATTTTAAAAGCTGTTAATAAAAAGATGGCTTTAGCTCATGTTCTTACCTGCAATTTGCACATGCAATAAATCAGATCCTTGTCTGATGTGGAAAAGTGTCAGTGTCTGACATAGATTTTTACCTGTTGTGACTTGGGCTTTAACAGCACGGTGTACCGATCTGCCGCAGTCTTTCAGTGCTGAAGCACCTGTATCTTACTTACAAGGTACATTAGGAATTAGAAAATTTGGGGATCTTAGCAGGTGAAGGTAGACTGAAATGATAGGAGAATTGTATGTGATGGAACAAGGCTGACTGAGTGGACCTTGGAAGTGCAGATGCTTCTTAATTTGTTCTTGTTTGGTTTTAAGCTAAGGGAAAGGCTTGGAATACCCTTGGGTGAGAAACCTCCTACTTTGGTACCTGTGTCCCATGTCATGATGTGCATGAACTGTGGCTGTGACTTTACCCTCACTTTGAGGCGACATCATTGCCATGCCTGTGGGAAGGTAAGAGCTGCACAAGCTTATTGGGGAAGCTTTATTCACACCTCTAGGACAGTGGCTGCCACTGCTGTAACTTCCGCAAACTTGTAGCAACATCAAAAGGGGAATTTTGACTTCTCACAGTAGTTGAAGCCTTACAGGGTAATTGTTGCCGAGTCTAGCCATTACATCTGATACACAGCCAGCTCTAGAGACAATGAAGCAACACACTACAAATACAGGCTCTGTTCTGGACCAGAGCAGTAGCACATCTAGTCCATGTCCTGTCCCTAATAATAGCTTGTAAAATTATCTTCCAAAAAAAGTGAAGAAACTCAGCAGCAGAGCATAGTTTGGTCAGTGACCAAAGGGAAAGTTCCTCTGTGCTTCATTGAAGAGCTGCTGCCTTTTGCCTTAAAGCCTAGAGGATCTATAAGCTTTCATGGTTTTGACCCCTTATCACTGACTCTAGAGATTTGTTTATACCCATAAACCTACAGTTCTGTTTTAAACCATGACTGTGTTTTAGCCTCAGTGATTTTTTTTTTTTTGTACCAAACTACCAGTAATTTTTGCTAGTATGAAAAAGCATTTACTTAATCTAACTCCACAATCAGTCCGTACCTACACAGTGATAGTGGGAACATGCAAGCTCGCTTACGAAAACAGTGTTACTAACAAAGCTGTGAAAACAGAAGTAATATTAAAGTGGTCTTTCTGTGATTCACTAGTAGGGGAAGTATAAGTTCCTGGGGAGATGGGCACAGCAATGGCATGCAACCAAATACAGTGATCAATTCTGCTTGGCTTACAACACTGTAAATCTACAACAATCACACTTCAGTCAGTAGATTTATCCAGAGTTTTAGGAGACAATAATATCTGGTCCAATATCCATCTTCCTCTCCCAGCCAGCTCAGAGGATTTGTTTTGTATATGCATTTATATAAATTATATTTATGTGCATCTTTCCTTGCTGGAACAGATTGTATGTCGAAATTGTTCAAGAAACAAGTACCCTATGAAGTACCTCAAAGATCAAGCAGCAAAAGTCTGTGACAGCTGCTATGTGGAACTTAAGAAAAGAGGTAAGATTCCTTCATTCTTGACAAAACTGACAAACCCGTTTTCTGCCTGTATAATGAGAAGGCTTTAGGATCTGCCTACCATGTTTTGTTTTGCTAAAGAGGATTTCTCATTTCAAGCACGAGGGATGTGTATTGAGGTCCCAGGAGAGCCAGGCTGTATGGCAGTTAAAACTGTTTTAGGAAGTCGTGTTCTCCGAGGGCTCCCCGGACTTTTGATAAACCAGAAAAATGATAAAGACTATATGTCCTGTGAGGAGCAGCTGAGGACATGGGGTTTGTCTAGTTTGGAGAAAAGGAGGCTGAGGGGCAACCTCATTGCTCCCTGAGGCTTCTTGAGGAGGTGAAGTGGAGAGGGAGGTGCTGATCTCTGGTATCCAGTGAAAGGACACCTGGGAACGGTTCAAAGCCTCGTCAGGGCAGGTTCTGACTTGACATGAAGAAACATTTCTTTACCCGGAGGGTGGTCAAACACTGGAACAGGCTTTCTAAGAGGTGGTCAATGCCCCAAGCCTGACGCTGTTTAAGAGGCATTTGGACAAAGCCCTTAATAACATGCGTTAACTTTTGGGCAGCCCTCACTTGGTCAGGCAGTTGGACTAATGATTGTTGTAGGTCCCTTCTAACTGAACTATTCTATTCTGTGATGTAACTATAGGCGATAGCCCTTCTCCAACATTTGTAATGAATTATCCATTAAAATAAAACAATGGCTTTACAGTTTCTTCACTGTCATCATCCATTTTGCAGCTTTTACAAAAAGAAATGCTGAGGTAAAGTGTAGAGTCACTAAAGAGTTTTTCTATATGGAGAGTTAATCTAGTTACAAATGAAAGCATGAATTCAAAGCAGAAGAGCTACTGTCTAACTAGAACTGTATTATTGTCCTACTACTTAAGTCTCTTTTCAGATTTAAACACACATCCAAAACAAAAATAAAAGTGTGGGGCAGGGGTTACATATATGAACAGAGAATGAATAGAAAATAATGTTCTTGCACAACTATTCATGTAAACAATCTCTAAAAGTAGGCACATTGTATTGCCAAGGATAAAAAGGTATGGGACAGGTAATTTTAGTTTTTCTACCCTGATTAAAAAAATTCACACTAGCCAAGCAAACACATGAACAGGTGCTATCACAACAGCCAAAAAAGCACCCCCAAGCCACTGTGTGTCCAAGAAGTGATAACTCAGATTTGTGCTAAAACAGTGCTGTGCTTTACTAAGAGTTTCCAGATAATGTGTGTTGCCAGAAGAGAGATCATGAAGATACGAACTCAGACAAGCGAGGTTAATGTAGACTGACAGAGACAGAATAACTCTCTCCTGTGCAGAACTCAAAGAGAAAGGTTCATACCGAAAGAATGTCCCGCTAATCAATCTACCCTGCAAAGGTGTTACAGAACATGAGGGGATAGATGGAAAAGCCATTTGCTTAATGCTGATCTTAAATTAGAAGAAAACAAGCTGTGTTTTGTGCTTTGACAGCTTTCTTGCAAGCTTCTTTCAAGTAGCTATATGTTATTATCATTAACCTAGGGTGCTATGAAATCCACCCATCTAATTGGACTTAAAGGAGTGGTTTGAAAGAAAAGCTAAAATAAAAACCATCTATGCAGAAGGCATTGCCTTTTCCTTAGCATTTGCATTAGTGTATTGTGTATGTCTTAACCCTAGTCTAGTATGTACAGATTCATCCATTTCCCCCTTTCCTTTCTGAATTTTCTTAATCTTGCAGAGCGGCCACTAAGTGTGAGCTTCCCTCCAACTTCATCCAGGTGTTCAAGCAGTGCCTTCTCCTCTGTCTTCCACAATATTCATTATTCATCTTTTAAGAAACAGAAGAAGATCCCTTCAGCTCTTACGGAGGTAGGACCAAGCTACCTGATAAATGCAAGGAACTGTAGAGAACTGTGTGCTCATACTGCAGCAGCTATGTTTATAATTTATTCTGTGTGCAGAATATTCCCATGCCCTGGTCTACTTTCATCATGCAAATATTTTTTTTTTTGTTTTTCACAATAGTGTTTAAAATACAAAATAGTCTGAGCTCTGAAGATACCACAGAAGCTTCTTGAGCCCACTGTGAAACTCAATTAGATCACCATACTTTAATTTGCTCATCAGCCTATGAGGTCTTTAGAAAACTAAGATGACTTTAAGGTACTAGACAGTACAACAAGGCAGATCACAGACAATAACAAATATCAACAGATCATTATATACTGTTGACCAGTTAGTTACCTTTTTTAAAAGACTCTTAACTTCTGAAATTTTACTTTGATTTCAAGAGAAATAAAATACCACTTACTTAGGGAATAGACTCTAGTTCTTGGCAATCAATTCAGTAGCATACACGTTTAATCAGGCACTCTCCCTCCAGCTCAAACCAAACTATTTTAAAACAAATGGGTAAAATCTTGATCCCACCAATGTAAACAAGTAAAATTCAGAGCAATTTCAATATGGCCAGGATTTCTACAGCTATATTAGATTTCTTTCCAAGAACAAGGTGCCAATCATGTTGATGTTGTCTAGGGAGCTGCCCATTGAACTCCAGCACAGTAAGGTACTCCCATTTCACTGAAATCAGCAGGTATTTGTCATTGTATTGAAGAGACTAGGATGCAAACTTCTTACTGAACTCATTGTGCAGTCCAGATACTGGAATTTCTTGAGGTTTGTTTGTGCTGAGGTGAAACTGAGACAAAGAGACAAGCTCATATACAAACACAGAAACTGAATACAGAAAGAACTGGCAGGCAAAATTTCAGCCCCATTGAGAAGACAGCATTGCCTTTTACCTACAAGGAGGCAGCAGGTTTATTAACATGAACTGTCTCGCACTAGCATTGCTCCATAACTTTCTCTAACTTGCTTTACCAAGGTCCTGGAACATTTTCGTTCTGCTGCAAAACACTGCTATATTACTGCTCAGTCCTTGCTTGTGCCAGTGC
This sequence comes from Caprimulgus europaeus, assembly GCA_907165065.1. Next base: position 23,363,796 of record OU015535.1, on the reverse strand, counting down.
TAAAAAAGCTGGTTTTGAATCTCTGTCCTTTCTTTCTAAATCCAATAGTATTGGAGTTTACTCTTGTAACTAATAACTTTAGCTAGTTCCATCTAAGTATAATTCCATCTACTCAAAATCTGGATCTTTAAGAACATTAAGCACTTTTAGATCTCAAAATACTTCTGTGAGAGGTGCAACTCTTCTCAGAAATACTATTTCACAAATAAAACAAAGTCACAGTCAAGTGTTTAACATAAATTGATATAAAACCATTGCAAAGTGCTAAATATACCCACGTCTTAAAAGCGTTCAGCCACGAGACTAATTCCCTTTTGGAAGCACGTGCTTTTAATATACCACAAAACCAGACCTGGGAAAAGGGATAAGTTCAGCTTCTCTTAACACAACTGTAAACCTGCTGACCTCAATAATAACTCAACTGCATATTTTAAGTTTAACCAGAAATCTTCAAACAGTTAAGAAGAACTGTAATACCGTGCTTATATTTTTTTCTGTCTTGGTATTTTTAATGGTCTACTTATGGTTTCATGCGCATAGACCTGGTTGTCTGGTGTGATGCAAACATGCATAATCAGGAGGGGAAAAGCCTTTGCTGTTACAAATCCTGATTTCTCCTACCCTGCTCCAGGTGGCAGCCTCAGGCGAGGGAGCTACCATCAGTGGTTACCTCAGCAGATGCAAGAGAGGCAAAAGACACTGGAAGAAACGCTGGTTTGTTATCAAAGGCAAAGTCCTCTACACCTATGTAGCAAACGAGGTACTGTGCTATCTACCTTGAAATAGTTTCCTATCCGAGTTCCCTTCTTTACTCCCTACAGGCAGCACAAGTAAATGTGAAAGGTATAAAAATGGCAGTTCTCACACCTATCTGCCTCCTGAGACCTAGTCCTAACAGACTGTGAGTCACCAGAGAGCTGTTCTGAGCTGAGGAGCTCAGCCACAGCCCAAGCTGCACCTCAGCAGCCCCCTTCACAAACAGCCCTTCATTATTTGACTTCTTGCTATCCGTGCCATTATAAATTGTCAGCCACTGTGAACCTTAGTCTACACATTTACACCTGAAGACTTCACGGTCTTTAGGCATTCTCCGGTGCACTTGGTAACTGCCCGATATTTTGTAGATAGGTGGTGCTATGATCCATTTCTGGTGGGGACCAGAATTTTGTAGTTTTGCAAGTATAAATAAGACATATTTGTCCTACTAGTACCAACAGGAAACGACAGGAGGCAGTCTGTAGAGGTGAGAATAATACCTTGTGTATTGGCCTGTAAGTTCCTCCTACAGCCAAGGAGGCTGGATATCAACGAGATCATTTTAATGAATTTTGTCTCTTCCCAGTCCCTGTTATTTTAATTTCTTCTCCTTTGTGAATAGCTGCAATACAAATAAAGTTGAAGCATGCTACAAAATTTGGCTGTAAGTGACAGATTTCACAAGCAGAAGCATAAAAATTCATTTTGCTGAACAAAGGACACAGAACACAAGAACTGTTGTCACAGCAATATTTGGTACTTCAAGCCTTCAGAACATTTTGCAAACATCAATTACTTAAACTTTAATCACCAGTGTGATGATTGCACAAAGCAACATTATTCCCTTTGAACAGATGAGGAGACTGAGGCACAAAAGAGTTCATGATCTGGCCAGCAATTCAGACCATTAGCACCAAATTCTGAATCCAATACATTTACCTTACCTCTTCCAACCTTAAAAAAGTGATCATTTCTGGTTCAACAATAGGGAAAAAGCAATGGATGGCTAATTACACCTTGCATTCCCAGTTTGCAATTTAGCTTCTGAAAGCAGAGGCAAAGGCAACATACACATACAGAAAACATTACCTAATATAGTAAACAAAACTGCAGCTATCAGTAACAGCTAGTGCAGTTTGATTAAGGCTTATTGTTTTCTTTAACTTGTACAAAGCAGTGTCTGGCAAGCAAAATTCATGAATGTTTCTTGGAAGTACATTAACAGTTATTTGCATTACCAGCTCAGAAATTTCAAAGCAGCATTTTGGAAAAGTGTGCTGTCTGAGACAGTGCAGATTTCTAAAAAAGTTGCTAGTGCTATGAAAGGAAGTTACAAGGTACGAAAAAGGTACTTGCACTCAGTAAATAAAAATGGTTGAAAGGAACATAACTGGGAGCAGGTCTCGGGCTTCCAGAACTGCTGCTGTACTGTCCCATACTCTCAGTAACCTCTAGTTTGCCTTCTGAACCATGACATCAATGATAGCCATTAAAGTAATGGCTAATTTGACCTTCATGGCCATGTGGATGATCACGAAGAACTGGACTTTCAGAAGTGATGTTCGAGTTCAGGACTAAGACTAGATAAACACGTGCAGTACACAGGCACTGCTTCTGTTTAGGTAAGAGCCACCAGTCCAGCAGAAGATTCACACTACTGCTGTTGCAGCTCTGTTGTATCATTATTTGGTTTTCAGAAAGAGCCCTCAAACTGTTACAAGCCTTCTCTATACATTTTTGTTCACTTCTTGTTTGCTTTCAGGACAAAGTTGCCACAGAAAGTTTGCCTTTGTTGGGTTTCACCATTGCCCCAGAAAAGGAGGAAGGAAGTATGGATACGGTTTTCCATCTCTACCACAAGCAGACTCTCTTTTATAGCTTCCGAGCAGAGGATAACAATTCAGCACAGAGGTACGGGCGCAGACTTACACACTAGCCAGCGTGCAGGTCCAAAAGCTTATATAGGGCTTTTCCCTCTCCTTCACTTCAGAATGCCTTCATAACAGAGAAAATAAACAGCTTTCACTGATTAAGCCCAATTGCATGTGACTGGCCTGGGTGACATTAAAAAGATAGCTGGTGTTTTTCAGTTCCTTCAGGGAGGAGAATTTGCTCCCTTATATAGGTAAGGAGGAGGCTTAGTTTCAAGAGCCATGCCTAGAAGTCTGTCAAATGTGGTTACTGTACAGAAACTTCTCTTATTTATGTGTTCTATTTATCCATCTCCTAGGTTCCTCACCAACAAATAATTGTTTAGATTTCCCAATCTAATGCTACTGCTTCCATATAATAGAATAGTCATTAAATTAGTAATAAAAATGCCAGCATGACCAGACACATAAGGAAGGAAATAAGTGTTTACAGGAGATTTTGTTGCTTTTAAGCATACGTTGGTGGTTTCACCTTTCCTATTCTAAGATCACACTTGTGCTATCTTTGAGATTTTATAATGAACTTACTGGCAAAGGTCGTAGTAGAACTCTAGAGTCCTTGCACCCAGTTCCCTGCTTTAATCACAAAACTATAGATCTTCATTAGAGCTGGGATGGCAAATACAGTCCTCTTCAGGCTTTACATTCTTAAAATACTTATTTATCTTAACATACGTATGTTACTAAAATGCATATCATTTTATGTGTACCACTTTTCCTTTCCTATGCCTTTTAGGTGGATTGAAGCCATGGAAGAAGCATCCATATTATAGCAGCTATCACTCAATGGACTTGGAATAAATTCTCAGATTTCTGTACATTTCCAGCAACTCTCTTCTGTCTTACAAAATTGAACAGTGTATTTCAGGCAAACTGGCTACATACACTGGATATGAACTGTTTCTAGATTGCTTTTTTGCTTCCTTCTTCTTACATCCACATTTTTGCAAATGGAAACTTTAAAATAGAGAATATTTATGGTGATCTTTATGTCTGTGCAAGTTCAGCCTGTACTGTAAGCTTCTACTCTGATCCCACAGTAAACTAAGTCTAACACCGAGAAAATGTTAGAAGAAAATACGTGGAAATACTGACTACAATAAGTAACAGGCTCAGTTTTACTTACTCCAGAGCACTATCATATTTCATTGGGTTGGTTTTGATGTCTACCATGAAATGAAAAACAATGTAGTAAACAACAAATACTCATTTAAAGCACTTTATTATTTTTATTGAACTATAGCTTCATTTTTTTCATGTTTCCAAGGAGTTCTGTGGCCTGATTTATTACTCATTCATGAACAAACGCCAGCATGAAACTATGCCCTGTGTGTGCTAAATTGCTTCCACAGAAAATGAACCAACACCACATTCAATTTACCTGGTCTATCAACACTTTACTGGCTATGATCCAGGATAATTACTTACTATGAATTTATAATTTTACACAGATTACTGTATAATTTATGTTAAAGAGTTTAATTTCATACCACTGCAGTACTTCGAAATGCACTCCAGTAGCTCTGCAAAACCAGATGGTGAATTGTATCACTTTTCCCTAAATACTGCATCAGACCCAAACACAAAGGTTTTTTTAATTTATTATAAACCTACAGACAGCTTTTATTTAACACTAGTCTACCTAGTAGTGTTAAGATTTTTATCATCTATTTAAATAGTCTCTTTTCAAAGCTCCTGGTTTTTCTGCCGTTACTGTTACAAAAAAATGTCATCAAAAGTTTAATCCATTTAAGCAGCACACCATCTGAAACATGCTGGTGGGCTGAAATGCACTTGTCTGAACCTGCTCTGCTGGAGTGCTCTGGAACTCCTGTGAGGACATGTATCCTACATCAGACTGCTGTTATGCACTACTACATCTCCAGGGCTGGATGCTCTGCAGCCACGTGTCTGAGTGACTTCAAAGACACGGTGCTGCTTTACACCAGCTGAGGATATAGATCTCTGGAGTTCGGGGTTTTGGTTTTTTGTTGTTTTGTTGTTATTGTTGGTTTTAGTGCTTTGTTGTTTTTTTATAAAGGAGGTCGAGAAGTGGTGTTCTAATAATTGCAATAAAATGGTTTTGTGTCCTATATTAGTCATAATACTTGACTAAGGAATAGAATGGCATTTATTATTAAAATATATCTTTGTATAAAAATACCATGTTCAAGAATTTACTTACACTAAAATATATCAGGGAGGGGAATTTTTATTACTTTTATTTTTCCTTTTCTTCAAGAAGCTTAATGGCTATCTGAATTTTTGACCTTTACAAACTGTTAAGAATTGTCTGTACTTTTAAATTTCTATAATAAGTATCCAAATTACAAAGGTAGTTCAATTACCACCTGGAAAACCAAGCTTAAAAAAAAAAAAAAAACAACAAACCACACATACCACTAAATAAAAATATAATTGTTTTGGGGTTTTTTTGATACATCTGAGTCTTGTAGTTTCATAAAGCACAGATTATCATATGCAAGCAGAAACTGAGTATTAAAAAAGTAAAACTTTTGTATTCTTTAGCTAATGGATGAACACCAACGTTAACTCTTTGTTTCATGTTAGAACCATCACCTTGCTACCAATACACCGTAAATGTTTATCTCCCCTTAAAAAATTTTGCACTGACAAAAAAAAAAACATAAGAGAACGCTGAATACAGAGTAAGATCTCTAACCATGGTCTCAAACAAAGCAAACAAAACAAAACTGCACTACAGAACAACAGTATTATGAAGATTTAGGTGCTGACATTTAGTGACTGTTATATGAAGTTTTTGGTTATAAGCAGGAAATGAAATCATTAAAATATTTTGTTGTAAAAAATAAGATACAGTGCTATTAAACATTGTTTTAAATAACGTGGAAAAATAAAAGAGCAAAACATAACCACAGCTCTACAGGCTTTTCCTTTACATTATTTTTACCTTTAATTCCAGCTTTGCAGTTCCAGTTACCGTTAACCAACCCTCACCTATTAACCAGTTCTCTGACAAATCAAGAGCATGAAATCAGAAGATGGTAGAGGATGACTTCTGGTAGAAACAGAATTTAGATCTCATTGCTATGATGAAGTGCATCAGTCTACACTGCATTTACCTCCTGTAAATTAGCCTGCCTACCACTCAACTCTACCTCGTTACAAATATAAATGGTCTCAATATAGCACAAATAGAAAAAAAAAATTAAAACACCCTCATAGTTTCAGTCCAACTGTTTGAGGAAAGCTAAGCACTAGATACAGAAGTTATCTTTGTTTCAGAGTTAAACCAGTAATCAACTTTTAGAAAATTTTAACATCTTAGAATAGAGATATATAGATACTCAGTTTACTATATGCCATTTACTTACAAACAGCTCTTTCTTCCTAACTTGTAGCTAGTATTACTCCCTCAAAACAAAGATTTTTTTTCTACACCTTCACCGATGTTTCAAAAAAAATTCAGTACTAAGTCACAATGTACTAGCTACTCAGTCAGTAGCTCAGATGCAAGCTGATTTCATTTGTTGTTTCAGTGTTTTTCTGCTTATTTTTCTACTTACTGAAAAGCATTAAAATTATTAGCCATTATCTGCAACTAATGTTTAGATCTATCTTACAGTATATGCCGAGTTAAAATCTGTTTTTTAAATAGTTATTAAATTATTTTTCCAAATCAAAGCACAAGTCATTCAGAGTTGGAGAGTATTCAGACATGCAAGATCCCGTGCCATTCACGCAGGCACTGCTGGTCTAGCCCTGGACTGACAGCCTTCCTGAGCTGATTCTGTGTTGCTTTTAGGACTGAAGAACAACACGCAGCTATGAATACCAACAGGCTTTTCCTGTTTGCATGCTACTTTGGTACAAAAGTAGTAAAGACTGCTTTGGCTGTAACCACATCCAGGGAGTATGATTGCTTGTGAAGATTAAAAAAAGTGCAATGCCCAGTGAGGGGAAAAGGTATTCCGTTGTCAATTTTTGAACCTCATAGATGCTACACTTAAAAAACACTACTGTGACTTCACAAGTTATTTGAGAGCATAACATACAAACTTCTATGTATCAAAAACAGTGGGATCCTTCAGTCTGTATCACATTAAGCCACCGCTTTTGATCAAGTTTTTACAAGAAATTTTCTAGACTCCAGAGCAGGTTTACAATCTCTTGCAGAGACTCAAGTAAAATAAAATTAAAAAAAAAAATCTTTCCTAAAAGAACTGTTTCACAAGTATTCTGAATGTTTTATTTTTCCACAGAGTAACAACAATCACCAGGAAACTCTTAAAGTGCCCAAGAAACAGCACTGCTACTCTGTCATGCTTTCTTTATATTGTTATTACTAAATAACAAGTTTCTTACATTCTTTTGATTATTTTAATAGCTTTTTCCTCCCAAAGAAGTGTTGCAGCTTGATTCTAATCTATATGCTTTGGAAAGGCATAGAACACAGTTTACATAAACAATGCACAAAGACTCATACTTCAAAAAATCATCTACTAACACATAAAGGAGAGGTTTAAATTTAATGTGGCATTAACAAGACCAAACAGTTTATACTGTTAAAACCTTTTCAGTCACTTATAACTGTTGAATTCTTCAGATACCAGTTTTGCTCTTAAAGTTTACCTCAAAATTTTCAGTTTTATTAAAGTTTTAAGTACCTGAAATTACAATTTAAGAAAAATCAACAGAGATCTACAATACTGTCAATCCCAAACACTTAAAACACATAAATAACCTTAAATCCTGCTTTTATTTTGTACTTCTCGGCCTGCCCTGACTTTTGACCCTCCTATGAGTCCATTTTGTACTTTTACTGCCAACACCACCACCACCACAACCAGGGAGAGGATTTTTGGCTTATGACGCAGGTACACTAAGCAGCCCACTTCTGCACTGCAATGGTTCTGTCCTTCCACATCTAAAACATTTCCGCCCCCCCCGCACACATCTCCCATCTCACCTCAGGTCTATGGTGAATTCACTCTGTTGTCCTGGTCGAGCAGCAACCTCCAAAGCATCTCACCGCTCCTCTCCTTGCACGGCACCTTCGCAGCGCCTTTTTCTTTTTTCTGAGGCAACTAACCCAGAAAACGGAGGGGCTAAAAGGTCCTTTTTATCAGCAGGAGAGTCTGAAAAGGACCACCACGTGTCTCAGCTACGGCTGCCAGCAGACGAACACCTCCTGTGGCGGCCCGCGAAGGGCCTAGGCCCGCGCACGCGCTCCTGGCGGAAACGGCGGCCTGCGAGGGGCCTGCGCCGGCGCACACGGCTCTGGCGGGAACCGCGACCCGCGGAGAGGGGCCTGCGCCGGCGCACACGGCTCTGGCGGGAACCGCGACCCGCGGAGAGGGGCCTGCGCCGGCGCACACGGCTCTGGCGGGAACCGCGACCCGCGGAGAGGGGCCTGCGCCGACGCACGCGCTCCTGACGGGAACCGCGACCCGCGGAGAGGGGCCTGCACCGGCGCACACGGCTCCGGCGGGAACGGCGGCCCCTGAGGAGGGGCCTGCGTTGGAGCAGAGGAAGGAGCTGCAGGGAGGAGATGGCGTGTACCGACCAGAACCCTCCACCTCCCACGTACCACTGTGAGGGCTGGGGGAAGGTGGAGGAGTCAGAGGGAAAGCAATGGAATTGAGCCTGGCAGAAAGGGGTGGTAGGGGAAGGGGGTGGCTTAAATTTTGGCTTTCTTACCCTCCAAATCTATTTTAACTGGCAATTAATTAAATTAATTTTTCTTAAGTTGAGTCTTTTTTGCCCATGACAGTAACTGGCAAGTGATCTCTGTCTTTATCTTGAGAAGGAGCTTTTTCATCCCTGTCCTGCTAAGGAGGGGGCAGTGAGCAGCTGGGTCAGTCAGCACCTGACTACAATCCACAAGTCAACTCACCACAGTATGGTAGACAGATTTAATTATTTTATTTGCTACCAGCCTAGTTATTAACCTTTACTTGTACAGTATCTCAGTTCTCCTTGATCTTTTTCACCTTCAGCATCTTTTATTAATTTTATTTCTCTCCAGTCACAGCTAATGCCAAAAAGGGCCTATACAAACACTTTTTACTAATGCTCTTTTAGAAGTCTGTGTATATTAACAAATTTCAGCATTGTCTAATACAGTATTGCTTATTAAATAAAGGGCATTACAGTATAGTTCTGTATTTCACTCCAGTTATTGCAAGAACTGTGGCAAAATCTGTCAGTCTTGATGCAGCTTTCCCCACTGCACTTTTTGTTGCCAGCCTCAACAAGCACAGTGGAGCTGCAGAGCAAGCGGGATTGCACTCCGCACCAGAGCTCAGAGTAAACTGCTGCGAGGCCTTATCCTGGTGGCAGAAACAAGGAAGAACAAAGAGAACTCCTTCTGTCCTCTAAACCATTCCTCAACTTGCCGAGCAGGAAGCAGGGAGAGGAAAAGCAGCATTTCATCTCGAGCTCTAGCATTTTCCATTCTTCCTTTCAGTCAGCTAGAGACTTGTCAGTAAGTGGAACAAGAGGAATTTGTGAAAAGGGAGTGAAGATGGACGGCAGCTGAAAGAGACAGTAAAGAATATATAACCATTTGTTATCTTTAATTTGGTATTTTGGAGTTACAGTGTTTTTCAGCTATTAACTAACTTTAAATAAGCCCACAGGCAAGAGGTTTGTCTCACTAAAGTACAGGCAGTATGCGTCAGCTACTTCTAGAGGCATCCCCACAAGTACTAATAATTTTTAAAAAATAACAGCCTGTCACTATCACAACCAGTAACTTGTGAGCTGCAAATTTAACAGATTCAAAATTTCAAGGAGTTATGGAGATTAGCACAACTACACAAAAGAACTCAGAATTTGTTCACTATTTTTAAACACAATAAACAAACTAAAATCACACACTCAGAAGTTATGAGATACCAGTATTTTTTTATTTCCATAAAATCATAATACTATGAAAGCAAGTAGTTTTAACATGTGTTCATTCCTCCTACCCCCTTACCCCTCCCCCCCCCCGCAATCCTCACAAATATCAACGTATACCTTGGAACATTTTTGCAAGTTAACACTAAGCAATCTTACTTGGTTTATTTTCAAATTACAGTGCAAAACATTCATTAGAGTATCTGCAGGCTTTGCTTTATAGGCTATACAATTCTCATTATTGCATTTTCATTTTCAGTACCACTCAGATGGAGGAAAAATACACCTTTAAAGCATATCTCTGTATGTTGCCTTCCAGCAATGTCAGTAACCGATTCAGTCATTGGTGACATTCAAAACTATACAGAAACTTGCTTTAACAGACTAGACCACTGGTCTAAGTGCAATATCCTACTTCTCAAAGTATCTCAGACCTTACGCTTTAACAAAAAAATAAGATGTGTATGCTGAAAAGCACAATGATGTAAATAGACAAAAACATCCTTTCTCTTGGCCACTAGATCAGTTGGGCTCCAAACCAAGAAACATTCAGTGCAACATCCTTCCATAACAAAATTCTCACAATGCACAGGGTTCTAGAAGAGGAGGCCCTGCTGAAGTAGGCTGAATCCAACAGGGTGAAGAAGTAACATGCTTAGAAATTACAATCGGCAGACACCCACTTTATGGCCATAGCTTCCCAGTGATTGCCAGCCCTCTCTGTTCTGCTCCATTAAGCCACAGCAATCCTTTCACAAGTACACATGTACATTTGGTTGCCAATACATAACTGTATTATCCAGAAAATCCTTGAGCAACCAAAATAAAGTTTATGAAAGCAAGCGTTTTAATTTTCCCTTGAGCTAACAAAGGTTATTAATACATATTGAAAGGATACTGCAGATCTTTAATTGTGCAGGTTTATGTAAGAATCTCTGACAGGACTTGTAGGGCCTTCAGACATACATGTTCATATTTCCAGTCTCTCCTCAGACAAATCTCAAACTTACCTTAATGAGAATTCTGTTTATATGGAGAGAAAAAAAAAACCAAAAACGTAGTGACAATTCAGAGGAACATTCTTAAACACAACACTAGGGGCAGAATGCTTTAAAAGGCCAAGGGTCACAGAACATCTGACAGCCTCAGAAAGAGATGACAAGCACTGAAAGGTGATAAACTCTTAAAACACCTCAGCTGCACCCAAACCTGGCTCATGCCTACAATCGCAGGCAGAACAAGCCTCACTACAGCCAGCTCCACTGGGAAAGCCCTAATCAATACCGCCTACTTTACAAGATGAAAGAAAAACCTCAGGACAGCCTGGCAATAGCCTTTGTGAAAGCCAGCATCAACTGCAAGCCTACCTTTGGCTATGCATCTTTAGTAAGAACCCAGACGTACATGGAACATTAACACCCACCTGTGTACATAACCACCACCTCCAATTAACTCAAGCTGCCGGCTACAGAGGAGCCTCATGAGCACGGGTTACAAAGGACTGCCCTTGAACAGGCGCAGCGTCACCCCGCCACAGCTTCCGAAGCCGGAGCCTAGGCAAGGGATCTTCCAGACTCGGGTGCCCGCCCAGCGGTCGTTCCCCTCCCGGCGCAACGCGGGGCCCGCCCCACCTGCGCAGCTGCCGGGGCCAGGCCCGCGCCGCGCGCTGCCCGCCGGAGCATTCGCGCCGAGGCTCGGAGTGGCTCAGGTAGCCCCTCCCTCGCCGCCGTCCCCAGCCCCGCCCCGCGGGGGGATGGAGGGGGCCGCGGCAGGCCTGGTGCTGGGAAGAGGAAGCGGGGAAACGCTCCCGGGCGGCGGCAGCGGCGGGCGGGGTCACGAACTCTGACCTTTCACAGGGGCACGGCACACAAACAAAACATCCAACCCCCCCCCCCTCCCGCCCCTTCCCGCGCGGCCCCTAATACAGACCCGTCACCCCCCCCCCCCCGGACCCTGGTAGCCCCAACACCGCTGCCGCCCTCACGGGGGGAGGGAGGGCCGCCGCTGGGCCCCGTCACCCCACACCGGCCCGCCCGGGCCTGGGTCAGGGTCACCGCCAGGGCACGTTTGGCGCCAATTCTTGAGGTAAAAATCGTTTTTTAAAATTGAGGCGTCCCGGTTGGGTTTCTTTCGTTGGGGCCAGGGAGAGGGAGGGGGCATCGGCGCCCTGCTCGGGACACCTCTGCGAGCGGCAAAGGGGAGGGGTAACGCTCGGTTTAAGGGGAGGGGGATTTTAAGGCTCCGGTATTTTACTGGTAAGCGAGAGCCGGCCGTGCTGTAGGCTGGCCTACAGCTCCTGGAGAAAGGGAGAGGACCATTGTGAGGCGCTGGGTCGATCGGGTGCTGGAGTGCCGTTGCGGAGCCGCTGGGCTGGAATGTGGGCCGCCTGAGGTTGGAGCCGGTCCGGTCTCGGTAAGAGCAGTCTGCTGTCCGGGGGGTCGCTGGGGCGGTGGTTGCGGCGATGACGAGCTCGGGACGCGGTCACAGAGAGAGAAGATGGAGTCTGAGCGGGCGGAGGCGGCGGCTTGAACCCGACCCTTTTACCTTTGCCACCGGGAGGGCGGAGGGGAGGGGGCGGTGGGTACTTTGCATACGGGGCTGAGACGGCCGCCATCTTACCGGCCGCTTCCCTACTGCCATGCCCGAGCCTCTCATAGCCTGACATGAGGCTGTAACGGGGGAGGGGGGCTAATGGCGGCGGCAGCAGCCCCGCCTGGGACTTGGCCGCCAGCCAGCGCCGCCATCTTGTGCTTCGCCGCGTCCCTCGGGTGTTTTCCCTCTTACTCGAGAGGCGGGACTACCGGCCTTACAGGCGGCTCTCTCAGCCAATCGGTGGCGTGTGTGGGAGCGCGGCGTCTGCGATGAGGTCATTGGTTGGAACGGGAAGGCGGGAGGATGGGGTGTGGTCTCGTGGCTGCTGGAGGCTCCGCACCCGGCTGTGTGGCGGGGCCTGAGCCCGGCCCAGCCCAGCCCGTGCCGGCCCGGCCCGGCCCAGGTGGTGCAGCGGGTCTGAGGTGTCGGAGCTGCTCCCGGCCAGGGCTCTGACCTCGTTATTTTCTGTCGTGTCAGTTGTTGCAAGGGTTCCTGCAGGCCTCCTGCCTCAGTGACAATGTAGCAGAGGTCCCTGTCAGAGCCTGAGCTGCGAGGCTCTCCCGCTGAGGAGAAGCGCGCTGGCCTGCTGCTCGAGGTAGCCGAGTCATGCATGCAGTGTGAAGAACCCTTAAGACAAAGGAACAAATTTCAGTAAGCTTAAAATTGGCCTTTTGCCATGTCATCCTAGTAGGGCCATACCCACAGAATATCTCAAATAGAGTGTATGACTTTCTTCTGAGATTACACTGCAGTTTAGGGAGAGATTAATGGTTTTGTGGCGTATTTTGAACAGCAGCACGTCTACACGTACTGAGTTGGCTGCCACTCTTACATTGGAAGTATTTTCCTGGTGCTCCAGGTGCCTCCTTGCAGTTTTTAAGTTCCACCTGTTTTGCTGGTTTGTTTGGAGGCTTCCCCCCCCTCCCCTCCAAACCCTGCTGCTCAGAGGTTTTTGATAGGAAGCTGATTTTTCCTGGTGTCATGTTCTGGGAGTCAACATCATTAATGACCTTACTTGGCATGGCTGTGTATGATCCCTGGCCTTCCAATTGAATTTGACCAGACAGCTTCAGTTTATTGCTGTTTTGGGAAGCTCAAAAGTACAAAAAACTTTGGTGGATTGCAACACCAACAAATCTGTCAGAGCCTTACTACAGCAAAGATTTCATTGGGTGTTAGGAAGGTATTCTTATGAACAAAATATCTCATATTCAAGGCTTCTTTCATCTTAAAGCATTGAGAAAACAGCATGTTATGAGCATATGGTTATCTTGCTTGCTCAACATAAAACAATGAATTTAAAGTAAGATAAAACGCTGAAAAGGAGTTACTGAACAACTGAGAAACCATCCACAAGCTGCGATATTTAATGAGTCTGTGGAAATGTTTCATAAGCTTATTGTATGAAAGGCCAATATTCAGGAATGCCTTTTGCATTACCTAAAGCTGGGTCAGAATCTGAACTCTGGCTCTGTAATGAGCAAGTTACAATTACAAAGTGAATGCATTAATTTGAAATCTTAATTAAATTTACCTTTGGAGGAACACAGCCCTAATAATGATAATTAAAAATATATTGGAAATGGGGGTTTCTTTGTTTGTTTTCTTTTCTATTTGCTTTGTTTTTTGTTTTGGTTTTTTTTTGAAACCCTGAAGAGCATAAAGTTGAAGGTACAGACACTCACAATAGGACAAAACAATTCTGCAGCTTTTTTTTTCCCCAGGGTGATACTACTATCACATTATAATAAAAAAATTGTTTAGATAATAGAAAGTACATTTTAGATGTGACAGGTTTTTTTTCCCTTATTGTGCAAGATTACTGTAAGAATATGATGAACATGGCAGTTTGATGGAATAACTCAATAAAAAATTGCTCAAAACAGCATTCTTAGATTGCTATTCCTTGCTCAGCACATAGTGTAGAAGCAGTTTAACTGTGAGGTTTCCCTTTCCTTGGGTTGAGGAAAGTGCCTTAGAGATCTGCAAATTCCACAAACTGCATCAGTCGTTGACACAAATTAATCCTTTTTTAATTTATGAAATTAACATCTTTGCAGCTTAAATATTAGACTAAAAATAGTATATTAGAAGCTTTATAAAGTAAGAGAGTAACTATGTTTATTAAAAGAAGTCTTTCCTGTGAGGGTGTTGGAGCACTGGAACAGGCTGCCCAGAGAGGGTGTGGAATCTCCTTCTCTGGGGATGTTCAAAACCTGCCTGGACACTTTCCTGTGCAACCTGGTGTAGGGAACCTGCTCTGGCATGGGAGTTAGACTGGATGATCTCCTGAGGTCCCTTCCAGCCCCTGTGATTCTGCCATGTGCCTCAGCTTTTTGAACACTATGGTTCCAGTACGCACGTACGGTACATATAAGTGTATATATATGTGCACACGTGCAGCCATGGTGTATATTTTTAATTTGTCAGATATGTCAAACAGTATTGTAAATTATCAAAAAGTCGCATTAGAGCTTTCTTTAATAAGAAGAACAAACCTAACTTCTGTGCCTGATGGAAGTTGCTGGCATCTTTTCAAACAGGTTCTCTAATGATCTTGTTTCACCATGACAACCAATATGGAGGTGCTGGCTCAGCAGGTAGTGGAGACTCAAAAGGTGGCTGAGGTGAGTGACAGATGATATCACAACAGTTGGTATATGAGCTTTTGAAATGAAAAACATATTAGGAAGTCACTGCTGTTTACAATTAAACATAAATGGAGCAGGAAATCTTTATAGAACAGTATTGCTTTATACCTGGGGACAAACAAGAAACCAGTGCAGCTGATATGTGGTTTGTTTACCTTTCTTCAGTCTGGTGGCCCCCAAATTAGGAATGCCACTAGAAAATTCAACATGAACTATAGAGAGACTTGGCTGTATTATGGATTGTTTAAAAAGTTAATGCAACAAAATTTCTGGTCATTTGATGATTAGCTTAACCATTTTGGACATGAAAGGTTTCTGCTCATCTCTTGAGTTGTCATCTAAATCAAGAACAGTGTTTGAAGTTACCTGTTTTAGTTATGCACTATATTGAGTTTACAGTTGGGTGATTAATTTAAATTAAGCTTTATATTTTCTGCCTATGCATATGAGAGAAAGAGCACAAAATCTACTTAAAGTGATATTAAGTGATGCCTTCTCTTGATGTATATTCACTGAAGCTTGGATGTTCAACAGCTAAAATGAGTTGATTTACTCATAAACACTGAAACTGCATGTGATCATGGCCACGGAAAGCAACCTCATTTCCTTCAGTGTGCAAACTTCAGTCAAAAAATAAACTAGAATTTTTGTCTGTTTAAAATTATTTGATTTAATATCCTTCAAATTTACTATGATTTATCCTATGATTACATAATTAAGGGATTTCATAAATAATGAAGGGCAAATAGGCTAAGAGACCTCTGTAGACAAGGCCACTTTTCAGACATTATTTGGGGGGGAGGGATGAGGGTTGACCTACTGAACTAAGATTACACCTGGATATTAAAAAAATATTTTTAATTCAAGAAGAAACTGTATATATGAAGGAAATATGTATGGCATTGTGTTTTCAGAAGTGGATTCAAGATTCCCTGCTTAGAGTATTTTTTTTCTAAAAACTTTTGCTTCTTTTTAAATAGTGTGGAAAATGGCCTACTGAGTATCCTGGAAATAACATCCAAGGAGTAGGTTTAAAAAAACTAAAAAATTTCACACTGAAAACTGGCAAGTGAATCTTCATTTTAGTTTGCTGGACCAGGTATCAATTTGACAAGCTGTATTTTTTAAAAAAGACTTCCAAACAAACTTGGAAATAAAAACCTGTAACAGAAATACTGGCAAACCTTATACTATTTTGGTAGAACTTGAGTGCTGTAATCACATCTAAGGCACATAAAATATGTGACATTTGTAATTCCTCGTGCAGGAAATGCACCGTGGTAACATAGTGTGATGGTTGTATCTTGGCACTGGAGAGATCGCTCCATCTCAAGAGTGTATGAAGCTCTGTGATTTCTTCCTGGCCGGTGGGTAAATAGAGGGCTTCATCTCTTTATAGTATTCAGCTCCTCCTTAAATTAAATGCCTGTCCACTGCGTAACACCATGAAAACTTTGTTCATGGAAAAACAGTTATAAGCAGCATTTATCTCATTAAGAATTAATTAATGCTATGACCATGTTAATGTTGAACCATTTCTTTATGAATGGCTGGCTGCCTGTGATTTGTGTCTTCAGTCAGATACAGTTTTTAACACAGGTAGATACGCTACTAGTTTTCTTGAAGTATGCTAAAATTCTATTATTTGCATTCACTGTTTCTCTGAGAAAATGTAGCATGAAACTTGGCACTGGCCTAAAAAATTGAGAGACTTTTTCAGAATATCGTATTTTTCATCAGTGAAAATTAAATAGAAGGAGACAAAGAGTCGTTCATTATGCACTGAATTTTAACTTGTGAATGATGAGAGACAGGTTGCAAACAGGACTACTTAATGCAAATATGGGCAAGTTTACCAATATCTGCATAACTTTTCAACATAAGTGCCACACATGTAGTGCATGGGTTTATTGAGAACTATGATGCCAAGCACCAAATCAGACTGTCATGCAAGTAGGCCATATGTTGTTTTTCTTTCTTGAGCAATAGTTCATCAGGTTTGTTTTCCATGAAACTGTAAATGTATCACAGAAGTTACTGAGTGCACTCCAGTGTTGCATGTATTTTTGTACTTACTCTATTTTTAGGACTTTGTAAAATCGCCCTTGTAATGGTTTCAAATGGTTTCACTGCTTTTGCTTGCTTCTGTTTTATAGCATGTTGCTTGTTGCATTTTTCCAACTGTGTATTTCTGAACAGATTGGGTGAGAGAGTTCCATTTTTAGTATGTGAAGTTGCCTTTACTTACAGTTAATGAGACTGGAGAACAGAGAGCAGCTAGGAGATTCAGAGGGAATTTCGGCAATTCTTTAGTAGCTTTTGAAAAGCATAAAAAATACTTTAGCCTTAATGCAAAAATAAGTAATGCTGCTTTTCTCACGTGTGTATTTAGTACTGTCACTGTGCAATGTATCAGTGGCCCATGTTCAGTCCCAGCACCAACTTAGATTTGATTTGCATATTGTTTAAGAAAAATGTATTTGGTTATGAAGTGGAAATGTATTCCCTGTGCATTGCCTTAGTTTTTAAGGCAAAGATTGTAAACAGAACTGTCACTGATGGGAGGAATAAGGGCCTCTTTCCAGTGTCAGCTCTGATGTGATCAGGAAGAAATTTTAGTTGCTAAAACTGTCCCCTCCAGTTCCATGACAGCCACAAACTATTCCCAGTGCATCCTTTTGCTCTGTCAGAGGCTATAGGGAGAGAGTCACAGGAGATGACTCTGTTAAGCCCTGTGCTTACTGGGGTCATGTTTACATCAGTTGCATTGCTGGAGGATTTCAGTTGCATTCAGTGCCCTGATAAGAACCTATCAAAACCCTGGGCCTTTCTGAAAGTATCTTTTGCCATGGGACTGGAAAAATACTGGATATCGTTGACGCATAAAGTATTTTCTTGACGCTCTTCACATCTCTCCGACATTTTACATCATAAGTAGTTAAGAGGTCCTCTGTTTTATTAAACATTATAGTCTTGTAAGCATTGTTCTGCAAGAATGTCACTGTTGAAATATTAGAAACTCTAAAGTTATAAAATACTAGTTCTGTTTCGCTATGGATGTTTATTGTG
This sequence comes from Caprimulgus europaeus, assembly GCA_907165065.1. Next base: position 23,345,912 of record OU015535.1, on the reverse strand, counting down.
GTAGCATAGTTGGTGTCTTGTAAAATTAAGAGTGAGGGATTCTGCCTTTTCTTTGCAATACAGCTATTCCAAAGTTTAGAGTTTAGAAGCCTATTTCTGAACAGAGGGTTATGTAGTGATAAAGCATTACATCTTCAGGATTTGTTTTTTGGCCCAGGAAAGACAGCTGCTAATGAGGTGTTATAAATGTCTTCCCTGAATTAACTGGACAAATAAACACCTAGAGCGACAAGGTTATTAAGTGTGCTGTCAGATAATAAGCACAAGGAAAATCCAACAAAAATTTCATTGGGTTTTAGGTAAAATACTTTCCCCCACGGTAGGTCACAATTAGTTGACGTAACATTTACGTTGTACCCATGCTGTAAATACACTCCTGTAGTTACACTAATTATTCATAGATATTATTTTTGGAAAGTTGTACAATAGATAATTGTGTTTTCTATCAAGTAAAGAGCCGAATTTCAATAGTGAGCACGTTTCTGTGCTAAGATTAAGAGTCCTTGAAGTTAAAATAAAATACCAGTGCTACTTAAAGGCACCTAGGTCATACATTTGTTGCATAAAGCTTTGTAGTGGAAGTCCACTGCATTCAAGTTTGCTGCTGTAAAACTTGTGAAGTACATGGTCATGTTCCTCAAAACGTCACATACCATAACTTTAACAAATTTAACTTCCTAAGAATTTTAAAATATTTTATCTTTTCACCCATTTGTGAGCCTTCACTGCAGCCCCATATGAATGTTTTGTTGTGGAGTTTAAACTTAATTAATCACATGTGTGTCATGAACTTACTGTATGAATTCCTAAGTGTATTAAGGCTGATTATGCTACTTCATATTTGAGAGCGCTGGACTAGTTTAGAAAGGCCTATGTTCCTTTAAATACATTAGCTTAATGAACTTTAAGGCTAAAGATGTTCCACAGGGAATGTGGTAAATTTTCCTTTCAATTTTGCTGATCTGAAAATAATTCCAGATACAGGCAACCTCTTTTCTCAGGTCTAATTTTGCAGGTTGAGCGGCTGAATAACAAAAAACAGGGAGAAGGGGTATCTTGATAACCTGGGGCTGTCTTTCCCAGATGAAATTAATCTTGCTATTAGACAGACTCCTTCAGCAGCTGGCAAAACAGCAGGAACACGTCGATTCTGCTTCCTTGGTTACAGGGTATGATAGTGCACTTGACCTTCAGAGGAACAGGGTCACAGAGAGGGCATTTTAAAACAATACTGGCTGCTTTCTGTGATTGGAATCCTGAGTAATGGAGACTGGATGAAAATATGTGTGATCTGGCTGAAAGTGACCTCAACATTTCCCTTGGATTGTTTTCCCCTCAGAGGTTTGCTAAGAAAAAATGTTAATAGACTGCAGGAAGAATTTACAGAATGACACTGTAAGTACTAGAGTCTGTACAGTGTACAGCTAAGGGAGCTCCAGGAAGAAAACAGGACTTCTAAAGTCTTTTAAAGTAGATTATTTATCCCCTGTCTCTTAAAATAAGTGTATTTTATGTGTTTTGTGTAGGGAAATTAGGGGGTTTTGAGCTATCTTTTATATTATATGTATTATTTTCTGACTGTGTTTAAGTCACAGTGTTAGTGGTTACTTTTAAATGATTGTTGATTAAGCCTTTGTAAAATGTGGTGCGCTGAAGTTTTCTATAATATATGGCCTACTTTGTTTCTTTGCTGATGTCTTAAGATGAAGCTTATTAGAGACTCTTCCAGTCTCAAAGAAATTAAAGTGTATTTAGTTTTTTAAAATATATTTTAGAATTGGAGAAATGTACCTTCATTGACTTTGGAGGTCTAGGTTTTTGCACGTTCAACTTCCAAAGCAGTTGTTTAAAACATGATACACATTTCACGGTGTCATGTTTCTTCTGAACAACAGATTAGAATAATCAATTTTATGTTTAATCTTTTAAGTAAACCTAATATAATGCTGAACTCTATCTTCCCGACATGAGTACTTAGAAGCCATTCAAGCCATTTGCCTTCAGAATACTTTGCTTAAATTTATTTGGGAGTCTAATTAATGACAGCTTAATTTTTCCAATAGTATTTATAGAAGTTGTTTCAAGTGAACCTTGTAAATGTCTGATAGAATATTTTTTTTTCTTTCATATTTTTACTTAAGAAGTCAAATTTGGTGCAATTGACTGGGTTGGACTATAATAAAGCATCACATATTTATCCATTCTGACAGGTTTGTGACAATGCTCAAGGGAGAAATTTATCTGTCACGCAAAATGGCAGAACATTTTTTTTTTTTCTCACTGTTGTGAATTGTGTTTTTCAAAAAAATACGTTCCCTTTTTGCATTTGATTTATTTACAATGGTTGTTGTTCTGCTGTAAACCAATGGCATCTGTGTTCAGTATGGTAAATAAACTTGAGATTTTTAGGACCAGTCAGAAGCTTAAAGCTATTCTTATTCCACTGAGTATTAAGTAGGCAAGTCTGAAAAAAAGGTAAAATTTTGCATTTCAGAGTCCTACACCATCCTGAGTATGTATGCATATTAATAAGAGTACAGAAATAAACTACATGTGCACACTGAAGCATTTATTGGTATTAGACAAACTGTTCTCCATTGGTGCACCATAGCTTTTCAGCCAAGAGAAGACTAAAATATAGTCTGGTTTTAGTTTAATAAATATGTGTTCTTAAATATTTAAACATGAAAATGACATTATCAGCATATAATGGCAGCTGGCCTTAAACTTACCCAACTTTATAGAGAACTCGCTGATAGACTTCAGGTAATCAACTAGTCATGTGGTGAGCATGAGAAATAACTCATATTACAGGAGACTGGAACTGACCAGTAAAAATAACCTTCATATGAGGATATGGTCCATTCTATAAAAACTCTCCGAGAAAGTGTTTTAAAGCAAAAAGCACTAGTTTTCATATTGACATAGTTCCTGGAACTTCTGTTGTACACTAGGACCTCTGTGCAGCAGGTATTTTACAAACCCAGAGAAAAGAAATGATTGTTTAGTCAGAAAGTGTTTTCAGAAGAATTTCAGTGCAGTTACCATATATATACTGTCATTCTTTTTAGAAGTTGCTGTGTGCTTGAACAGCATGGCAAAATAGATCTCTATTTATTTCCGAGCTGCCTGTGGTGCATCATGGTGTAAGGTCTGAAGATGCTTCAAAATGAGGCTAAAGATTCTATAATTGAAGATGTAAGAATTGGAAAACAGTTTTAAAAGATCTTCTTGCTCTAATTTAGACCGTTTAAAAGGTGCATAGCTTAGATAATAATATGGCATGGAAGATAAGAGATCATTGTTCAAATGTGTCTTCTAAGAGTCTTGATTTTGGGAGTTGGTATTTTTCTTGCCTAGATATCTTGTTTTCTGCTGCTGGCTGCCTTGTGTCATCCAATAATTAGAAGATTTGACTATTTCTACATTTCTGCTGTATATTTTCGTCATTTATGATGGAGCTTTTGCAACCTCTGTATTAAAGATAGTTAGAGATAGTATATTCGATTTAAGTTTTGCTTTTACAGTATATGGGACTACTTATGGTACAGGTGATAGAAGAGCAGAACAGTATGGCTTCATTAAGTGATGTGTATTTTAACACCTTTGCTACCCCAAAGAGACTGCAGTAAATTTTCCTTGCTATCCAAACTGTTTTTTCTTTCCTTACTTCACAAATGATTTTTTTTTTTTAAAACAGGAAAGCTTACAAAATTAAGATTTTTTTCCATACAAGCTTAAATAATTACTAAATTGACACTGCTCTGTTGTCTAGCTACATAGTCTTTGATAAAAAAACCATTCCATTAAAAGAGGATGTAATAAAAACAACTTCTGAGCTTCCTTGTTTTGGCCATGTGTCACTGCAGATATTTAACTCTAGTTGGATACTCTCAAATTCCCATATAGAATGCGATTATTATAATCAGTCACACACTAAACACAGCCCTATAGATTCTGTCGGACAATGTAAATGTGTATTTAGGGGGTATTATGAAAACCCAAATTATTGTTTACAATCACAATTTACAAGTATTGTAAATGATACAATTTACAATTATTTAAAAAAATGAAATTATCAAAATGTAAAATCTGTTTTAAAATGTAAGTAAGATCTATTTAGCATTAGGCAGACTTCTATAAAAATCTAGGCTGCTAAGTCATTGACTTTATAGAACATTTTTCCAAAGAGAGCTTTGGCCTATATACATTGTTTTCAAATAAGTAGTTACAGGTTAAACTGAGTATAGAAGAAATCAGTAGTTCATATTCTATTAATTTTTTTTATAGAGAACGTCACCACAGTATTTTATTCCAATTTAAATGGGATGTCTGTATAAATTTATATCGTATGGTAAGAATTTATAGTGCTTGTTATTCAGATATGGTGCATGTGTAAAATTTGCTGTCAGCAGTCTTTTAAATATTATTGTGTTTCCCCATCATTTTATATAATAACTTTCTATGAAGAATATGACTGAAAAAGTATCCATGTTGTGCTGTTGACTGCAGACAGTAGTGTCACCTCGAGACTTGCTGTAGTCTACACCAAAGTACTGATGTCTTGTGTCCACTAACTGTTGTTCAAGTATTTTTGCATCTTTTTTGAAAGCACTGGTGAACATACGGAGTGTACGGCTCTAGAACCAAATTATCTCCTTTGTTTTGAGTTTTCTCACAGGAGTCAAAACACTGAGCCATGTCAGGGACTAGTAACTTGTAAAATGTACCAAGAAAGCAGAGCTTTCATAATGAGTACAGCACAAATAAGCATATGTAATTTTCTTCTAAGTTGCTCTAGAAGTAGTAGAATGATTTAGCTTTCCCTCTACTCCATTGAAAACTAACAAGAAGAGATCAGGAACTATTCCTTTTCTAATTCTTTGAGAATCTTCAGGATAATTTTGATATAACTTGTTTTGATTTTGTTCGGTTAAGCCCAGTTTTTATGTGGCCACATTCCAAAGTAATAATGGTGAAAATGCATGTATGAATAGTGAAAAAAAAAAAAAAAAATCTACGTCTGCTGATACTTCTCTGTGTTAAAGACTGATACGATAGCTTCAGCTCATGTTCATATCTGAAAAAACCCCCAATAATACTAAATATGGTACTTTTTATAAGCATCTGTATCTTCTAAGCTTAATAAAAATGGGACTGGATGGCTGTGGGGAGTGGCAAGCAGTAGCTTTCTGCCTGTGAGCTGACTGTAAGGACTATATCTATACTGTAAGGACTTCACCTATACTATGTTTACAATTATTAAGAAGGAACAATTAGTACTCACAGTTGCAGCAATAAATCTGAGGATGGACAAGCACAAAGTCTAAATATGCACAGCTGTGGAATTATGTGTGTAGATACACATTGCCAATGCCATATCCCTTCTGTAAACAGAAGATGAAGGCTGTCAAGCCAATGTCATCTTGCATGTTTATTAATTCATTGAAAACAAATCCAAGTTGCTTTAATGACTGTAACCTTTAGAATCCATGCTATAAGGCCATCTGATCTTTAATAAGTATATGTGTTTTTAAAAGCATTCAGTACTGTAACAGTCAATTAAAATTCTAAATGTTATTTACAGGTGCAGACTGTTCAGACTTCACTATCTGAATCTCCAGTGATGACCAGCCCTTCCCAGCGTATCCAGATAATTTCCACAGACTCCTCTGTAACTTCACCACAACGCATTCAGGTAAAAATCTAGTGATTAAATAACTATTACATCTTATTTATTTTCTCCTCCTCCCGCTTAGGTGTATACAAAAGTATGCTAAAGTCTATGGAAGACTTGCTTAAATTTTGTGAGAACAGATAATTTTTAGTGCAAATTAAAATTCTCTTTGTCGCTCAGCATGTATTTGGTGATGACTAGTTGGCTGTAGATAATAATTTTATTGATGATGTAGTCTGTGAGGAGTATTTGCAGAGGTTAAACTTAGCCTACATATAAAAGTCTCCCGAGCTCTAGCCGTAGCAAATGCGCAGACATTGTCAACAGAACACCTAAGATCATCTCCAAGGGCATTCCACTCTCTCTCTACAATATTTAGAAGCCAGTGGGAGACTAGCCTATTTAGGATAAAGTTAGCCTTTGGGAATGCTGCACAGTGGATTGTTGTTACGGATTGATAATACGAAGATACCATTAATGTATCAGAGTGTATGCAGCGACAAATGATATAAGACTTGTTAAGTATTAATGTTACAAGAGTGCTGCAGTACTGCAATACTGAGCTTTTGCCCTCCTTGACTTTGTTCTGTGCCAGTGCACTACTCCCATGTACTTCTGCCAGAGATGGTGCTGGAGGTGGGTGTGTCAGTCATAATCCAAGATGAGATTTCACTGTGAATTGTCCCATTAGTTAAGATCTGTATGAAAAATTATAGAGACTGAGGAAATCTCAGCAGGGAAAACTCTGAGGGCTTAACAACTGAACAGTTTTACAACAGTGGGACTAAGGGGTAACAACTTGCCTTTAAACTTTGAGCTTCTTCAGAGCTTTTATGCACTGAAACATTTATGCGTCTGAGACCTAAAATAGCTTATTCTATTCTGTAAATATAAGAATCTAAAAAGTCCCTGAAAAGCTCTATCTTGTCCAAAGTTCAGTAGTAGGCTGGCTTCATCCCCAGCTTTGCATACCTTTTCCTTTGTACAGGTTTCTTAAGTTTTGTAATCACAAAATATAAGATGAGTCTTTCCTGAAGTTTCTGTAATCTAGAAAAATCATCAGCTCTGTAATTCAACTCCTGCTGTGGGTAGTTTTAATGCCTTTTTAAGGCATTCTATCTTAGTAAAACTATTTGCATAGTCTTACCATTAAACTATTAGCATATGTCTTACTTTTTCTGTAAGACATTTTACACAAAAAGGATATGACAACTAGATAAAAAATCTAGGTAATCAAAATTAGGGAAATAAATAGACAGATATTGTGATACCTAATACAGTCAAATTTAATAGTAATATCAGTGTGTGTAAATTCACGTCAGATTACAAGATCTCCCCATATCTCTTCATTATTAACAATATCAGAGTCGCACTTTTCACAACTCTGTCTAGTGTTTTCTGTCTATGCAGTAGGTATGTCGGTATAAGTATATTAGACGCATATGTATTTGGGTTGATTTTATTGTTTTGCACTTATGTAGGTAGCTGCAGTAACTTTGTACCAGTGTAATAAATGTGCAAGTACCAAAATAATAAATAACAAGCACAGTTATCAGAGAGTATGATAAGTTTCTGAGACAGAATGAAAGGTTCTGAAACTTAGTTTACTGTGGCTCATAAAATTATTCAATGTGTTTTACAGATTGTGACAGATCAGCAAACAGGTCAAAAAATCCAAATAGTGACAGCAGTGGACTCAGCTGTGTCTCCAAAGCAACAATTTATTTTAGCCAGTCCAGATGGAACTGGTACAGGAAAGGTGATATTGGCAGCACCCGAGACATCTAATGCCAAGCAGCTTATCTTTACCACCACGGACAACATTGTGCCAGGCAGAATTCAGGTAAATATAGTAATTGAGATAGACCATAGATTTTTGTTTTTCAGTTTTTGATTTTTAGATTATTTAAGTCTATAATTGCTTTAAGACAAATTGCAGTAGTTTTTTAAAGATCTAATTACATGGATTAGACTATAATAATTGTAGGCTTCATTATTCAATCATAAATCTTCCTGTCTTCATGTTCCTCATGCATTCCGTTGCACTCATAACCCCTCGGTGCGAGTCCTCATTAAAATTCCAAAGACATAAGCAAATACTTAAGGTGATACTTTTGAGGAGTGCCAGGATTTCAGATGGTCTGTTCAAGATTCACAGATGTACAGAAATACAACTCACCTGAGGAAATTTACGTTCACAATGCAGTATCAAGACATTACAGTAAAAGTTCTTTGGAGCAGCAGCTGTCTTCTGTTATAGTTGTTTGGCTCTTGAGCGTAATCCAGACCAATGGGAGCTTGGCAAAACAAATTATAGAAACAATAATCTATGTCTAGTGAAATTTCAGATTTCTTCCTAGCAATCTTTAAAAAAAAAAAAAAAAGTGCCTGGTCACTATTGCTTCTGTTATAATAGAGAATAGTTTACAGAGAAGTATCATTCTTACATAAATATTTGAAAAGTTATATTAACAGTCTTTTAAAATAGATTTTACTATGCTAAATAGGTTATCTGATGTTACAGAGGGATTTTTTTTAAAAAACTTTTCTGTGTTAAGTGGAATGTTCTGAACAGAAGTTTTGGAATCCAGGGCCTTCAGAAGCTAAACTGTTCCTATAATGGATCTTGAATTCAGGCTATCCTCTCTGAACCATATACCCCTAATAGCTAGAGAAGGGATAGATGGGAACAGCACCTGAAATACGACCATTTTTGGCTAAAACTTAGCAGCTGTTTGCAAGAAGGGAAGAATAATGTTGACTGCACAAGTGAGTAAACTCATTTGTACTGAACAAAGCTAGGAGTTTTATTTGGAATTTGTTTTGCTATGACTGTTTCAACAGTCTCACTTTTGACGGTGAAAGTGCCCATTAATTTTTGGTTTTTACTACTTAATTTAATTCCATGCTATACTTATTCTCAAATTCAGCCACCTATTCCCAGTTGATACACCAGTCTTGTTCTGTAGGCGAAGCTTCTTACTTTCATATTGGAAGAAAATATTGGATAGTTACCTATTTGTTCTGGAATTTTGTTTTTAGATAGTGACAGACTCTGCTTCGGTGGAACGTTTGCTGGGAAAAGCTGACGTTCAGCGGCCCCAGGTAGTAGAATATTGTGTAGTCTGTGGCGATAAAGCATCAGGTAAGGAAGCAAGAAACTTGATTGAAGGATGTCTGGGATAAAGGGAGGAGGTTTCATGTATTTTAACTGATTTTAGCCATGCTGATGGCAAAAGCAGTTGAGTCTAAAATGGAAAAAGATAACATTATACTTTGTATCTGTATACACAGAATAGTTAAACTCTGCATGGAAGAATATTAGTTTGTACTTCAGCTGGAGTGTATGATAAGTTGACATGTGCTGAAAAAGGAAATAATTATTTAGTATCTCCTGGTAACTGAAAGAAACGATATGAAGCATTTAGTCTGGTTCCCCACAGCTGTGGGCAACCATGCAATAAATGTTATCACCTAGAAAAGTCTACCTGCTCCTGGAAAACACTACTTAGTGCTCTCTGACAAACTTAAGACATCCTGGTAGATTTTTATCTTTTACTATCACAGAAAAAGGCAAGTAGAGACCAAGTGAATCATCAGTGTTTCAGATCTATGCAGTAACAAGGAGTCTACAACGTACAATGTCTACATTAGCCAAGGAAGTGGACTGTGCTTTCATCCTACAGAGTAGACACCTCTCTGTCGTGCTTTCTTTTATTTTTTTAAGTGTTTATGTAATTAAAACTGTACCGGAATTTATATGTATAGAAATTTTAAATTAACATTACATTTCAAATTTTATTGTAAAATTACCTATATTCTCAATTTACTTAAAACTCTTAGCCTGTGTGTTCTTTTAATGTATCCTGTAATCTATAGCAACAGATGGAATTACATCAGTACTTGTCCAAAATGGGAACTACCCCTTCACAGGCCTTTCATTCAGAAATAGGTTTAGCCTTCCTCTCTGCTCTCCACACTCTCACCAAAAAGCCCTGACAATAGGTAAACAAGAAACATCCTGTAAGACTTTGTCAATACTTTTGTGGTCCAAAGAATGCTAAATAAATTTAAAGGGTGACTTTTACAATGCTTTACTTGCTTAAGATAAATATTTGTAATGTAAGTAATTTCCATCCAATAACAATATATATGTTTCCTAGGTCGTCACTATGGTGCTGTCAGTTGTGAGGGATGCAAAGGTTTCTTTAAAAGGAGTGTGAGGAAGAATTTGACCTACAGTTGTCGTAGCAACCAGGACTGTATCATCAATAAACATCATCGGAATCGCTGCCAGTTTTGTAGGCTTAAGAAATGTCTAGAGATGGGCATGAAAATGGAATGTGAGTGTTAAGTACCCAATGTGATACTGTGCCTTCCAAATAATAAACACTGCTACTTAACCAAGCCAATAAAATGGATATACCTACTTTTAAGACCCTAAAATTTGCCCCAAATATTAGCAAAAATAAAATCAGGAGCTAAATTACTCTTGCTAGTTGTGAGGCTAGAGAGAAACATACCCATGTCTTTTACTGTTACATTCAAAATGGCTATAGAGGAGGGTTTAATTTTTGCGTTTGCTTGTTAATGTTAATCATTTAGATCAATAACTGCTGTATGATTAATTGGTACAATGACTAGCACAGAATATTATCTCCATTTGTATTATCCCTTATACTTGCAAAGTGTGTGAGAATTAATATCAGTACAACACTTTTTAAAATTCTTTATATTATCCTCATAGTCTTTTATTCATTTTATTATCCAAATTTTCAGGAGAAAAAACAATGCAGTCGAATGTTATGCCAAACTGTAGAGGACTTCGTAAAGTTTAGTGATTTAGATTCCAGTTAACCTTCTGTAATCTGTTTAGTAATAATACCTTAATATTATAAATATGCACTTTTCACTTCTTTTAACATTACAAAGCTATGGTTTGTTACTATTTTTATTAAAAGATTTACCACACTTGTTTGGCACACCGGAGACTGAGCTTACTTTCCTCCAGTTATCAAGTAGAAATATTTTAAATTCTGAAAAGGTTTTGGAACACTGTTCCCTAACTGGGTAGAATGAATGAATGTGAGTGAATTGCATTTCATGCAGAGACTCGTCTCCCAGGGAATTAACCTGCATCTCTCTTATAACTTGCCTGTCTTGACTTTTTATGTGTTTGTTGTGGGTTTGTATTGTTTTGAATCATCCAGAGTATGACTGTATCTAACACTTAAGTATAGCTTTACCTGTAAAAAGTAAATAAATAACAGTTTGAAAACACATTTTGCAGAATGTTCCATCTTGTTAAATGCCAATGAAATAGGAAGGTTTGACTCCAGTTCAGCAAAACTTAAAGCAAATTATCAATCTGTGACTTAGTTAAAAATGTACATAGAGAGGTATAGTAAAATTGGAGCCAGTGTTTCTTCTCTCTTCACATTAAACTTCTAGTTTTGTACTGAGCTGATACACCATCATAACTGTGCAAACTGAAATCCTACCGTGAGAAATTTTACTTTCTGTGTTTTTCAGTTGAATTCTTTCCTTTCAAATCTGCATGTTTCTGTCTTTATATAGCGGTTCAGAGTGAAAGAAAGCCTTTTGACGTGCAACGTGAAAAACCAACCAACTGTGCAGCTTCCACTGAAAAAATCTATATCAGAAAAGATCTACGAAGTCCTCTAATAGCAACTCCAACATTTGTGGCAGATAAAGATGGGACGCGGTGAGTATTTCAGTTTAACGGGTCTTGTTTAAGACTATTTGTGCGTATTACTGTGCAGGCACACCTATACTCTTTTTCCTCCACCTCTGCTCTAGAGAATTGGACAGAAAAGAGCTCGAACTTACTAATCAGCTATTGTCTGTTACCAAGACCAACCTAGGTTGTTCTGCTTCTCAGAAACCAGAGGCTGGTTTCAACAGCAGCAGCTTCCTTTTACTATATGGAAGATATTCCAAGACTGTTCCCGTGCTCTCAGTTGTCTCCATAGGCAGTGGGTGTGGAAGTGCGTATTATAATAAATGGAGGCAAGATTTGTCTTTTTTGGAGTAGAATACAAAAGAACTCTAGGTTAAATACCACATTTTAAAAACTATAGGTCCAGTTAGGTTATGAATGGGTAATAACCACCTAAAGATATTATATCTCAATATTCAGATTTTACATATATATTATATATATATTCTTTGTTAAACAAATTACACTGCAGTTAGGAAGACTGGACTGCAAATTTATTTGAGAATTGTTTGCTTCTTTGAGATTTCCTTGTGCTACAGATCCCTTACAGTCCTATAACCAATATTATAGTCATTTAGTGAGACTTTATGTAGGATACAGATTTACATAACACATGATAATTTGCTGCCTCTGGTAGTTCACAATATTAATTATTAGCCTTAGACCCCTTGAACTATAAATTCCCTGTGGCTTGGAACTGTTATGTGTGCATTTGTATTGGGTTATGCAGACTTGGCGTGTTGCATAAGCAGCAAATAAACTTATCCTTGCTGACTGCAAAGACTTCCCAAAGTCTCCCTAAATTAGATACAGCAAAGGGAAAGGATGTTGGGTCAAAAAGCTGCAGACTAAAGGCAGCAGAGATTTTATGCAGACCTTGATTACACGACTGTTTATGGCTGTATTTTGGAATGTGAAGTACATTTTCTCAACGTAACTTTTTTCTTCAGTGCTGTCAATTGTCTAACTTGGAATGCACAGTTATGGTTTCCTGCAAAGTAATGCATAACTCTAGAGCTATTAAGTGACTTCTGAAAGCATGAGAAGACAACTTTCCTTAAGACATAATAAACCAGTATAAAAAGCAAATGAGAAGATATCTACTTGGGGAGTTGTCGCTGCTTTTGCACAGGAAAGGAAAATATATTCCAGTCTTTCTGTCTTTCAGGGTACTTTTTGGAAGCTATTTCAGAAAGACTTAAGTCCTGATGAATAAACTCTGAGCTTCATTAAATTATTCATTTAAAAACTGGTAATCGCTTTCATTCTGACACAGGTTGTTACACATTCTTCTGATTAATGTATAATACTATTGACTGTCAGATGCCTTATGCTTTTGAACAGGTCAGCAGGTCTTCTTGATCCAGGAATGCTTGTGAATATTCAGCAGCCTTTGATAAGGGATGATGGTACAGTCCTCCTAGCTGCTGACTCCAAGGTATTATTCTTTCAGTTAAGTTCTGAACATATATATTTGTTCAGATTATTTTAGCTATGTACACAGACACAAATAATTCTTGCTCTTGAGAATGTATGGTTGGGGTAAGTCTGAAGATCTGTAATAAGCTGATTAACAAGAACATGATTTCTTTTCATGGGCATATTTCTGCAAAAGGTCAGCCACAGGTAGTTCCCTACATGATATGTCAGCTGGGGCTACGATTGATGATTGCAATAGGATTTAAAGATCATTGTGAGCCATTGTTCTTCCTGTAGGTGTTCAGGAGGAAAGAAAAGGTGCATTCAGGAAAAAAAAAACACGATGGAAAGTGGGGAAAAAATTATGTATGATACTTTCCCTATAATTTTGATCTACTAATATGATTATTCCTTTTTAGGCTGAAACAAGCCAGGGTGCTTTAGGAACACTAGCAAATGTTGTAACATCTCTTGCTAATCTCAGTGAGTCACTAAATAATGGAGATACTTCTGAAGTTCAACAAGAAGAGCAGTCTGCAAGTGAGATTACACGGTATGCATTTATATTTTCGTTTTATTTAGCAATTTGTGTTCTCTATGGCACATGCTTGCACTCATTCATTGAAGTAATTTGGCATTGTGACACCAAACAAAATAGAGATTGTCCCCTACTTTGAAACACAAAACCAGTTCTTTAGAAATCTGGGTTTGGATGTTGTCCTCTTGTGAAAAAGTGTGTCCTGTGTTATAAATGTAGTGCTCTGAAGCTAGACCAGGTTTCATACTCAGAAAATCAATGAATAACTAGTTTGTAACCTTGAGAGACTATGAGAATAGCAACACTTTGGTACTGTTGTATTTGATAGGCTTGTTCTATGGAAGCTTCTCATGCACAGTACTCATGCCCTTAGCCCGGCTTTTTAGAGGTCTGAATTAGTGCAGATTTCTTTTCGAGATTGTGCTATCATAATGCCTACTGGTAATGTAGCTAAACTAGCATTAAGAAACTTTTAAAAAAAAAAAAAAAATCTTTAGAAACAGTTTGAAGTTGTTGTTTTTATTAATGAGAAACATGGGGAAAAGGATCATGGAAACTTAACATTTTCAGCAGAACTTGAGATTTTTTTTCAGTGGGGTTTTTATTTGGGGGCTTTTTGTGGGGGTGGATGGGTTGGAGGAAAACATAAATTGGCAGTATAGTGAAATAAGAAAAATACTTGGCCTCAAAACTCTCCATTGTTTCGCAAGTAGACGTTTCTTAAGAGGAACCTAACTTCAGGCTCTTTAAGTCTTTTATTTAAACTCTTAAAAAAAAAATCCACCCCCTCAAAAAAAAAAAAAAAAAAAACCAAAAAAAAAACACCACCCAAAAAACTCAACATCATCTTGACAAAAATACTGGCAAAAGAGCACTATGCCATAATACTGTCCACTGCTATGAAACTGAAGCACAAAATTCTTCTTTAAATCTAAGCTCTGTTATCATAAGAAGGGAATTCACACTGCCTCATTGTGGCAATGGCCCAGCTACAGCTTGAGTATAAAGGAGTCCAGGGACCAGTCTGATATGTTACTGTCAGAAGTTTTCTAAGGCTCTGTCTATACTGTGAGATCAGGAGTGTCTGGCCATATCTCATCTCAAGGGAAAGGAAATTCAGGCATGTTGTCTAGAAGGGAATTACGCTATTCTCCACTGTTCCAAGAAACTGGACATGAAGAACAGGGACTGCAGGGTGTTTTGCAGAATGCATCTAATCTATAATACTCACATAATCTGTTAAACATTCCAAGGTGAGAAGGAGAGGATAGTGAATGGTAAGCACAAGAGACCCATTTACTAGTTCAAATATTAGCATAAAACTTAAAGCAGGATATATAGTAGTAAAAAGTTCCCCCTTACAGAGGAGATCTTTTACTAGTGATATATTGGCAGATCTATGCCTTTTATTAATGTCCAAACTGTACACAGGGGTTAGGTTGTAATGAAAAGTCTGACCTTGTGTCTTAGCATAAACAGTTCCTGTATATGTTACTTCTAAGTGGAAATGCTTTATAGCATTTAATTTGACTACTATTCTGCAGTTTTTTTAAGGTATAAGGAGGCACTTTTCATTGTTTATTACTTTTTTTTTTTTTTTTTTTCCAGGGCATTTGATACTTTGGCTAAGGCACTTAATACCACAGATGGTACAGCAGCTCCTAATTTGGCCGACGGAATGGATCCTACAGGAGGAGGGAATATTCACGTTATCAGCAGAGATCAGTCAACACCAATTATTGAAGTGGAAGGACCCCTACTTACAGATACCCATGTCACATTTAAGGTATGTGCTTCTTTAAATGTCTTACTAAACAAACTTAACACTTAAGGCAGAACCCAAAATTACTGTGTTATCTTTATTCTTAGATTTAATTTTGGCAATATAATCTAGGATAACATCTGCTGTGAAAAAGCTTCTAATAAAATTTTTACTCTTGCATACTCTATCTAAAGAATACAGATGTTATTTCATAAGACCTTTTCATAGACAGAAAGATATTTTAAAATGTATTTCACTTTCCAGTGCCATTGATAATCACTTTCCATATCATCCATATAGTATGATGTCTTGCTTTATTCATTTATATTTCTAGATAGTGTAAAACTTTCGTCTAAGAGACTTCTTAATATAAACAGGTTACAGTGCTTTCTTAGATGCTTATGGTTAGACCACTGAAAAAAGTCTTGAATTTTAGAGATGCTTCAGCTGAATGCAAACACACACGTTGATAAACAGTGTGCGAGAAACAATAGGGGTGTTCATCTTACTGTAAGCAAATTGCACTGTTTCAAGAAATACAAATATCATTACTGAAATAAGTAATACTTAATGTAGTTGAATTTTTATCATAACCTGCTTATTTCCATGATGGTGTTTTGTGATTGTAGATTCCTATTAGATGACTTTCCCATTTTAGGTGCTTAGATTTTATTATACTACTTTTTAAAAAGTTTTGAGATCTTTTATAGCACTGTGATGCCAGCCAACACTCCGTGGAGCAATTAAATTTCTAGATTTAATTTTTCTTAAATGAATATTAAACAATTTTGAAAGGAAACATTTGAGGTCTCTCTCATATAATTTGTCTTCTATTCCCATTTTGCTTTCCTTGCCAGTAGTTATTTAGTACTGTTTTCCTTTGACAATTTCTTGTTATGTCGTGCAGTTGCTTATGACAGACTATGAGAGTAGTTTAAATGTTTTGACTGGTTATTTATAATAAAAATTGTTTTTTGTCTGAACTGTATATATTGTACTGTACTTCTGTATTTTGCAGCTCACAATGCCCAGTCCAATGCCGGAGTATCTTAATGTACACTACATCTGTGAGTCAGCATCACGACTACTTTTCCTCTCTATGCACTGGGCAAGGTCCATACCTGCATTTCAAGCTCTTGGGTAAATGGACATATTCTGTTGAATGGTTTGCTTTCTAATTAATTTAAGCACTGATCTGAACACTTCTCAGCTCTTTTGAATTTTTAAATGACGATATTGTTTAATTTTTAATGAATTCTTTACAATGCGTAGAGACTATGCAATATTCTCCTTTTTGAAGAATAGAATAGAAGATGGCAGAGGAGGGGATAACTGCAATATCTGATGTTACTGCGGTTACAGAAGCTAAAGCCAAATCAAAAGCAAGCATTTAATTTGTAGAAATATATCTTGGTAAAGAACTGGTGAGCACTATTTTACAGATAACCTGAAATGGTTTCCTGTAGTCAGCCTATAACTTCTTTGTGCTTTTGAAATACTTGCAATATGCTAATATGTGACTTTTAGTAAAGTGGTTTGCAATATATTAATCCTTATTATTAATTGTTATAATTAGCTTAATTACACATAGGGTAATACCAACTTGATATGAAAACTACCTACAGGTTTTTTTATTTTATGTTGTTTATAGGCAGGAGTGCAATACAAGCCTTGTGCGTGCCTGCTGGAATGAGCTGTTTACCTTAGGCCTGGCACAGTGTGCACAGGTGATGAGTCTGTCTACTATCCTAGCAGCTATTGTCAACCATCTCCAGAACAGCATACAGGAAGGTATGTTTTGAGTGTGTGATTCTTAAGCGTGTTCAGTCCTGTCAACACTACAGGGACATTTGTATAACCTTTCTCACGAGGTCTTTCCTAATCAGTGGCAGAATTTTCTCAAGAAAAAGTTTTATCCCTCTTAAATTTACTTAGGTCTGAAGTTTGATAATAGTAATTACATTGTCTTAATGTAATCTCTAAGGTTTTAATTCTTTCCCTCGTCTGTAGATATGCAGTCAGAGAGAAGGTATATTTACCAAAATAGAAATCTCTCTCCCTAGCTGAGCAGCTAATACCACTCAATTTTAATTTATCCTTTTTTTTTTTTTTTTAAATCAAGATTTTAAGAGAAAATATGAAACCAACAAAAGGAATATGGTGTTTCAAATGATGTAAGAATCTATGTATGTGTATTTGAATGAATTTACCATATCGGAAGGGAAAAAGACTAGTTACCACAGTAAATGAAAAATTCACTTCTAAAAGTACAGATGGAGGAAAAAGTAGCACTGTCATTACTCTTGCATGCACTTATGGAAAAGCTAACTCAGTACTGTTTGAATTTAAAATTAGGATTGCATGACAGCATTTGTTTTGTGCTTCTGTTAATTTCCAGAAACACTCTAGCCATTTGTAGAATAATTCACCATAATTTAAGAGTCTCTGCTCAGAACAGTACATCCCTGGAATAAGATTGGTGTTGTAGATTATACTGTGCTGGCAAAATTATGCAAAAGAATTAACTTTCTGTTTGCTAGCCCTGTGTCTGACTCAGCTTTATGAATCTTCAATTCCGTAATCATTCAGGCCATCCTTATATTTTAAGTGGCTTTAAGATAGCAAATGACAAAAGATTTTAAAATGTCACTTCACTTTTTTTGTAAAAGGATATTGGTTAATATATCTGATATACTTGAGCTCACATGAAATAGCAATATTTTTTTGTAGATAAACTTTCTGGAGACAGAATAAAGCAAGTCATGGAACACATCTGGAAACTTCAGGAGTTCTGTAACAGCATGGCCAAGCTTGATATTGATGGATATGAATATGCATACCTTAAAGCTATAGTCCTTTTTAGCCCTGGTAAGGAATTTAGTAACTTATCTTTTTAACTAATAAGCATTCATATGTTAGTATTCTAGCAATTTTTTAAATGAGACTAATGTCTTAAGATGACTGATCTGTTAAGCTGCAGATAAAATGATTGTTCCATAATGATTTATCACAAACAATATGTGTTTATGTAAATATGTACATATTTACAATATGTAAATACATTTGGATCAATGTATCAATGTTATTTACAGTTCCAACATATTGGGTATTTCCTGTACACCCACTTTAGAAGATTAAACTCTCAATTATCTTCAGCTGAGGATCTATGAGTAGTAAGTTATCTGGGATGTGTACTAGGAATATTAGTGGAGTAAATGGCAGGAAGGATTAGAGGAATTACATTTGCATAGTGACAAAAATAAACTGGCTTCCATTTTATTAGTGTTAATAAACTCCTAAGAAGGACTGCTGAAATATGAGCAGAAATACCACTGTATTTTATATGGAACGTCCACAAAATCTCCAAAACTAAATGTAAACAGGTTGCATTCCATTTGTTACCAAAAAAAATGACAGCAGACAACTAAAGCATGATCCACAGTGTTTGAGATAGGAGGATTTACTCAAGAAAGACACTTGAGATTTTCTGGAATTATAAGGTAAGGACATTAAAAAAATGGGAAGTGACAGTCTCTTCAGCAAAGGTGGAGAAATGTTCCTAGAAACACGGAAAGGTTAATAAACCTGCTGACAGGCTGAGTGAAAGGGCAACACTTGCTCAGAAATGTAAATTATTTACTTTAATTCAAAGTTTTTTACCACTTTAACAAAATACAAAGAAAAGGAATATCTTGTTATTGGGGGTTCGGGGTTTCTTGTTTTGTTTTTGGTTTTTGGGGGGTTTTTTTGCTTTGATATTTTTCTCTTTGTAATAAAACTTACATTAATTAGAAGTATTGATGTCTCAAAATTTGCTTTTGAATTTTTTTTGCAGATTTTACCATTGGGGTTAGGTTTATTAGGGTTTTTATTCAAATTGGAGGAGCAAGAAACTCTCCAAACTCAAGCTAGATCTATCCTGTTTCAAGGGAATAGCATTTGGAACACAACACTGAGGATATTTGGGCACAGTCAGATGTGTGGTATTTTCTTTTTTTCTTTTTTTTTTTTTCCTGATCATGTCTTTGAGGTGCTGAGCCAGCTGGAATTAAAACATGAGACAGACTCAGGGAGGTCAAGAAAGTGATCTGTCAAGAAAACAAGCCTAAATACTGCTCAGTCAGCACAGTTAAGTCGAAATCACAGAGGCAAACACAGTTAAAAAAACAAGGTTAGAAACCTAAACTAGGAGTGTCATTGCCAGGTATGTACCTACTGGCTTAATCTTTTTCCACTTTCTTGTGGATACACACAGCTATGGAGAGAAAAGTGAGCAAGCTAATTCTGAAGCCAGGAAGTAGATGTTCAATTGAGTGGTTTCCTTTATACAGCTAATGTTAAACATCACAATACAATAAAAATATTTAAATGAAATTAAATGCGAGAGTCTTGTAACTACATATATTTCACAATGTTTAGGGAAACAATCGACATACAGAAATGTTTTGTTTCTTTAGATCACCCTGGTCTGGCCAGTTCAACTCAAATAGAAAAATTCCAGGAGAAGGCACAGATGGAATTGCAGGACTATGTACAAAAAACCTATCCAGAAGATACTTATAGGTATTTATTGTCTATAGTACCCAAAGTAATGTTGTGGGCCGTAACTGGCAAAAGTACAAAATAACATCACTGACGTAAAAATTTCCTTTTTGACATCTGTTCTTTTTTGACTATTGATGAGACAGAACTAGAACTTTGTTCATAAAAGCAAGCTGGTTTGTTTAAAGATGAGTAGACAGAAGAATAGCTGTCTAACTTCTTCCACATAAATTAGAGTACTTGCTTTTTTTTGAGTTCTTTTTTTGAGAGTCTCGTTGCCATGTTTAGACAAGTAAACAGACTTACTTTATTAGTAAAGTCTTAAGAATAACTGCCTCAATTGCCTCAACTTTATTTAATTCAAACTGCCTCCTTTTTCAAGTTGGCTGTCAAAGAGGCTTTGAAATAATAAACAATGATTATCATCCTTTAAATGTTTGTCAAGCTACATAAGCAGAAAAGTATTAATGCTGTCAGTTTCTAAACCTTGGAACAAAAAGGATTACATGTGGGGAACAGTAACCAACTCTTAAGCTTCTGTTTGAGAAATTCACACTCATACTTATTTTCTCCTTTTTTAAAAAATATATTTTGAAGGACCTATCTTTGAATGTATCTGACTTGTCTTTTCACCTCTCAGCTGTTTCTTACTTGATAGAAATAATTACACTATTTTCTAATAATCTCCATCAAAACTATTTTAAACTTCATCAACATAACGATTCTCTGCACTACAAGGAAAATTCTAACTTCTGTCTAGCAGTATATCCTAGAACATACTCTCATACTGTGAAAGGTATCCTCATGTAAAAAAGTATGCAATCCCATACATTTAAGCAAGGTGTGAGGGTAGTGTAACTTCAAAAAAACCCCAAAACAACAACAACAAAAAATACCCCACCTGTAAACAGAGAGCTTCTCCCATCTCAGAAACTGGTTTCTGCACTGACCTTACAGAGTTAACATTGTGTGGGGCAACAGAAGGGGCATCAGGAGTCCCAGTTAAGTGTAGTAAAGATGAGATTCTCTACTTCAGAAATATCCTCAAATCCCGCATTCTTCTTCTGTGTGTAATTCAGTTATTCTGGTTTCATGTGAGAGCTGGACAAAAAGAAATATAATTACTTGCTCCATATAGTTACTTCTCTTAATAGAGGCTTAAGGAAGAAAGTCAGAGAGTTACAATTTCCCAAACAATGTCTTGTATTTTAATATTATCTGTATCCCCATGCTCGGTCATAGATATGTTTAGAGTAAAATCTGCTTATTTCTGAGCAACTGAATGCTGGCACAAATTGAGATAGAAGCACAAGTGTTATAATTGTCACAAAAACAGCAGCATAGCTTGGATCTTTTTGCAATTTTCTCCTGAAATTTGAGATATGGTATATTAGCAGAATGGACCGTATGTATTCTCTCTATAGATTTTCAAGAGGCCTGTGTTAAGTGCTGCCTGAGGTTTGCTATTACATGGCTCTGGCTCAGGAAGTTTATTTATTTTTGTATTTGTAGTGTACATCTGCCATATAAACACAGCAGATATGCTTTCATCACTGCCCTAAATTTCAAATGCATTGAAAGTCCAGAAATTCAGTACAATCACTTCATTAGATTGGATGTCTGTTAATATTCTGGTACATAAAACACCACAGCATTTGGCAATGTGTTCGAGTAACAGCACGTCCCTACAAATCCCTTTTTGTATCAGAAGCAGATTATCATTTCCCTTTTCACATATTCAGTTCCATTCTTGCTATCTGGTTTGAAATTAGGTTGCTAGGCAACCGAGGACTGTGCTGTTTATGGTTAAGTTTTAATTAAGCATTTTACTCTTAAAATTGTGCAGATGTTCTCACTAGTCAGTATGAATACTATTAGTCTCAGCATTGCCCAGAACTATGCAGTGCTTCTAGAGCTGGGAATTTCAAAAGCAGATGAGGAGAATTGTGTGTTTGTACATACGCACTGTATCTGCAAAGGGCATTAATATGTGCTTTCATTGGAAAAACACAAAGAAAGATGGTGGCTTTTAATTTCACTTGCAGGATAGAAAAGTAACAGTTCTTTTTATGGTAGCTCAGTTTGCTTTAATTGCCTCTTTACTCCCATTCATGAGTTATGGTCATAATAAAAGCACATCCAGCTCTTTAACCACAAAGTATTTTAAACTGGTATTATATGTATTTATAATCCACTGAACTTCTTTTTCAGGCTAGCCCGGATTCTAGTTCGCCTGCCAGCACTTAGGCTGATGAGCTCTAGCATTACCGAGGAACTATTTTTTACTGGTCTCATTGGAAATGTTCCCATTGACAGCATAATCCCCTACATTCTCAAAATGGAAACAGCAGAATATAATGGTCAAATAACAGGCACGTCTGCATAGTGGGAATAACACAATTTTATGGATTGAAGTAATTTTCTAAAATCATACAATTACAAAGTTAAAAGAATAGCATTTTGGTATGTACAAATATTTCCAATTTGTTACGAGTTCCCTGTCAGATTTCTCCTTGTCTGTTTGCTGACATTGACAAAATTTAAGCAGCTATTAAAAGATCTGCTATAGGACCTTTTCTGCCACAAGGAATATTTTCAATGCCTTTCATTTTAAAGGCTATAGATTACTGAACAAACTTTTCACATTCTTTGTATTTAGAAATTATCAGTGGTTAAAAATAGAGTTTTATAATATCAGAGATTAGTAATAAAATTACTTTAAAAGTCAAAAGAACAGTATGTATATATTTTAAAATATCCTTGGAATTAATATCTAATAAATGCCAGGGTATAATACTAGCACTTTGTAAGCACTTCTCGTCAAAGCGACAATGTCATCAACATCCTGCTTATGGAAAATGAAAAAAATGCCTATTTCCTTAGTCAAAATGCTAGTGATTTCTGTGAAAATGTAGAATGCTACAGGAGACAATCATTTATTCTACATAAAGTCACTTGTTCTTATGTCATGCATGAAATATTAATGTGGATTCTTAAATCAGGTGTCCACATTATGTGAAACTATATGTTAAATTGACGCAGTTGTAATTCACAGTATGGTGCAGTCATAGTGACTATTATGTGCTGCGGGAATTACCCAGACTAGGAGAAGAAAAAAAGTGTTTCTTGACACAGTAATGATTAAATGCTCAGGTTCCTGAAAGTCTCTATTCAGACCGACACAGTCATGATAAATGTTATTCTAATAGGAAACCTTCCGATTGTGGTGAAAATCGGTCATTAACTGGAAGAACAGTAATTTTCAAGTAGACCCATGTGATGCCCTTTGAGTATGCTCTTTGTATTTCCAAATTTACTCCTCTCTGTACTCCAAAACACCCTCATCATCCAGCCAAAGGTATGACTTAAAACCTGAAATATGTAGAACTTCTGTCTGTCAGCGAGAGTGTATTACAAAGATCTCTTACTTTATCACTCCCTGACTCCCTCTTCATCCCTGACTGAGCACTTCCAGTTTTGCAATGCTCGCAACCTTCCTGTGACTTAGTCTGAAACTGAAATATAATTAGGATTTACACTGTCATGTACAATTGCAGTTAATGACTGATATACCATGTAGTTATAAAATTAGCTACTTTTTAATTGTCTAGAGTGATGAGTCATCAACATGTTTTCTAGTATTGGCCATGAGCTGCTACCACTGCTTTCGTTTTAGTATATTATTGACACTAAATATTTTAAACAATCAAAGTTTAAAAAAAGGTCATGGCAATTAATACCTTCACCAGATACTGGCTCATTAGATGTATCAAATATTTTAATTATTTATATGGTACAAGTATCTTCTACTTGTGTATTTTTATGAGACAAAAATCTAATTTTAAGTTCAGCACTTTCTCTTCTTTTATTGACATTTATTTAATGTTGGTGTTTATGTCTTTTAAGGGTCGGAATTGTAGCCAAAAGTCCTTAAGCAGTTCTTGATGAAGCTTCTGATGTAATAAAAAGTCTTGACTTGGTATACTTCGTACTCGTTAGGAGGCTCACATTTGTAGCACTCACCGTGATACGGAAGGCTATTTAATTTTAGCTTCTGGGTGCATTCAAGTCTTCCTACAGGTACCACTGTTACCGCATTCAGAATCATCTTTTCCCAAAAGGGTGTAACAGAGTCCAACATGCACGCAGAGATTTGTAATACTGCACTTTCATTTCGCTCAGCTTTTGCTATAGCAAATGAAATTCTCATATTTTTATTGTGATGGAAGATCTGCACTCGGTATTTTAAGTCAACTGGGATGCAGAATTTTGTACTAGCTGTTTTACTACAGTGTAACTACTTGTGTGATTGTATCAGCACTTATGATGCAAAGTCCCTGTTTTAAGGGTATACAGCTTAAAAATTAATGGTGATATTCACATCAGAAGAAGTAGCTACCTTAGAAAGAGTTACAGCCATTTTTGTTAAAAATTAAAATTTTATTTGGTTATGCCATTGTTGTTCTAAAATCAGTTTGCATTGAACTACTGTGATAATTTTCATTGCAAAAAAGATTATGCAGTTTAATTTGCTTTCAGTATTTTGTAAAAATCATTTAAGCAGATAAGTGAGCGTTGCTAATGACAAATGAAATATTCCTTAGCACGAAAACTAGCCATTGGAATATTTTTTCACAAATTTGAATACACACCAGCTGGCTTTTTCATGACAAACATAATTTCAACTTCCAGTTTTTCAAGTAAAAGGGCCCCATTTCTTGTGCAAAAATATATTTTCCTAATTTTTCTTACTTGTGCTGTGACCATAATGGTTTAGGAAACAAAATAAAGCCACTATAGGTTTTTGGGAACAGAGAGATCCCATGAAATAGAACTTAAAATGTATGTATTGTATTGCATTTGTAAATCAAAATGGTAAATAAGCAGCTCTGTTTACAAATAGACTACAATCCCTAAAAATGCAAGGCTGTGTCATGCTATTCTTGATCCATCTCTGGTAGTCACTTTGCAAATAGTTCCCTGGGCTCTAGGGGTAAAATATTAATTTGTGTAAATGAAGTAACAACAATGCAATCCATATCTAGGGCTTATTTATTGTGCATGCAGTTTTATTTTATTTCTTCTTTGCAAGTGAAAACTGCTTACAAATACAGAGAAGACAATTGTAACAATTGTTGAAAAACTATTTTTTTATTTTACATATGGAAATAGCTCATTTTCATAATGGCCAAATTTCAGTGCCAAACTTGTGTTGGCAGAACTAGGAATCAAAGGATCACACTCTGAAAGTGATTCTAAGAAAAGTGACATCTCGCTGAAGCTCTGAGTGCCTACCGTTCACTCTTTCCAGAATTTTCTAGGTCCTGTTTCTGCTACTCTTGAAAAGATTTTAAGTCAGTAGAAATATAGTGGAAAAACTCTCTGATTAGATCTATCTGAATTTGAGTACATACATGTGTATATTGGTAATTCAGACAAATGTTAGAATTCTGTGCTGACTGCAACTGGGGCATGCAGGGAGTGATAATGAGGCAATAATGTCCATTTTCCATATGCTTCATTTATTTTGCAACTCTTTTGAGAAGGAACTTGATTTGAATCTTGTAGATGAAAAGAACAATGATCAATAACTTTGTAGGAGCATTTTGAGTTAGCTTTATAATAATGATTTTTATTGCATTTGTGACAAGGTCAAGGAGGTATACTACTATTCTTCCCTTAATTTGCTTGTAAATTAGATACAGTGCTTTTGGTGCCAGTGGAGTTACTCTGGCATGAAACTGGTAGAAGAGGAAAAAAAAAACAATTTCCAAGGAGAGATCCTTCAAGCCTTTATTTTAGCTGCCTTAAAATGTTTAGATTATTAAGGCGGCTTAGGCTTCAGAGCACTCTTGAGGCAAGAAACTGTTGTTGGTCACCATTGATTGCTTGTATCATTTACCAAGTCTCGTTTTACCATCATCTGAAGGACTTGGCCCTCAGGGCAGCTGGAACAGCACTGACTGAAGATTTCTGTGCTGAGTACAGCTGGCTCTGCATTATCATTATCGTATCCTTTGGCAAAGGGCATATTCTGAGGGGTGATAGGGAAAACAAGTCAGGGCTGAAGCTTCTAGATGAAACCAGTTTCCTGACTGAGTTTCTTCTTTAGCAGACACTGTAAAACACTTCGGTGTTTTCATTGTTGTGTATCGTACACAGGACTGAATTATTTCATCCAAGATGCTGAAGATAGATAGTACATTTTCCTGACTATTAAAATTAAGAGGGTAGTTAGGATTCTTCCCTGATTGCCTGCTGTTTAATTAGTAAGGGATAACTTTTAAAAGCACCAAATATCATGAGTAGTAAGGGTATCAGGAATACAGTTTAGCCAGGAAAAGGAATCTGGAAATTATCAGGCTGAGGATACTGCCGAAGAAGCAGTGATCAAAGAGATTTCTGCAGTAATGGCGTCAGGGGGCCTGTTTGAATTGGGTGGTGTGAGCAGTAGAACTGGCAGGTCAATCAAGACATACATAGGTGCACCAACAAATACCTACAGGATGGTATCGTCCTGAAAAGAAAAAAAAAAAAAATCTTGTTTTTCAATTTGGAATCCCTCTCCTCTCCTTCAGTTACTCTTTAGAATGCACAAGCAGGGTAGGTTGGTTCTTTTTAATCTACTTTTGCCCAGAAGAGAAAAAGCAGAGTACGCACGCACAGTCCTGTTACCTCAGCTACTGCTTAGAAGTCGGTGGTATGAACTGGGTGGAGGGTCCATGAGTCAGTGGTCTCAATCTCCCCTTGCCAGAATTAACTTTCCTTTAAGGTCACAGTCTTTTGGCAAGTTGAAGCAGTTCTACAAGGCTGGCTAACTGACTTAGCAGTTTATCAGTTCCACTTCTGCTTTTTGGTGGCTACATCCTACCTATCAGACAAAGGTACATTGTTTAAATCATGAATCTTTTAACAATTTTTCTATGGACTATAACTTTATCTTTTAGTATCCTGACATCACTCTGAATTACATGAATGCTTTGAAAATGGTTTATTATTGTTAAATTCATGGCTGTCTTCCTTCTTTTTAAAGGGTTTGATAGATTTTTATAAATCTTTATTTTGTGCCTCCCACCATTGTGCATTTCTGCATGTTCAATTCTAAAACTCACGCGAGCAGCTAATGCATATGTACATAGTTGTATGTATGTGTGTATGAATGTATATGTTTATACCTGTCTAAATATATTATGTACAGTGTATAGAAAGTGTGTAGTGTATGTATATATGTACAGATATGTAGCCATGTATTCATACTGTTCTATGTGTTAAAGCTTTTCATTCATTTGCTAATCCAGAGCTTCCTGGATTTTGTTTCATAGCCCAAAGTAAGCCTTGCTTAAGCAGGTGAATCTTCATGAATTTCAGAGCTTTGTACCTTTTTCTAAACCCAGCCTGAATTTAGTATTTTCTGTTCAGAACTGACAAGTATATTCCATGAATTTTCTGGCTTTTACATTACTCCCTTTACCTTTTCTCATTTGACGTGTAGAAGTCTGCCAGTGAATAGTTAATTGAACATATAATGTCTGTTAAAAATAAATGAATACATAAATAACTACAGTAATAGAAAATACTTAGCTGTTTTCAATATATACTCACTCTTCTTCAGCCTTCTGAGAGATGTTTTTGTAAAGTTTTATTTTGCAGTGAAACTTGGCAAGAGATTGATTTTTTTTAATTTTTTTTAAGTCTTCAGTGATGGCTAATTGGAATAGAAATGATTTGTCCTTTATCATTGAACTGTAGCACACAGAATAGGATGCAATGGATGCTGTTTAAAAAAAATTAATGCTCATATTGCCATTATGATAACATGAAACCAAACTGTGAGTTAAACAAAGACTATGTCCTCTGTTCAATGAAGCAACAACATTTCTGTTACAGTGGTAATTAAATAAGAGGGAGACTGCTGTAAGTTTATTTCTTGGCAAGCATCAAGAATTATTTAGGATTTTCACAATGCATTTAAATTGTATATTCACTTTCCAATGTTATCTTTATTGTCCAGCTTAAACTAAACAAAGCTGGTTAGTTCATTTAGTTGTCAGACTGATTTCCATTTTCACATTCTGTTCTTTTCCAAAACTGGTCGGTGTGGATCTTGCACTGTCTGTGTGAAGTTTCCACTGTTCACGTGGGATCTGGGCACATGGAGCATTTATGAAATTAGACTTGAAGTAAGACTATGTATTACTTATAGGGAGTATTAAAACATTTAAATTATCAAAATATAAGTAGTTCTTGCTCCTTTTTCCTTGTGTTTACTTAAGTAATAAAGGAAGCCTTCTGTAAAAGTAATTCTGTTAACTGATTTTTTTTTTTAAGAAAGCATTTCACATACTATGTAAGGGATTAGTTCAGCAAGTCTTGTTTCTGTCATATTAAAAAGGTGAAATTGAATTTTCTGGGCATTTATTTCCACCTTTTGTACTAAATGTGGCAAAGACTTGTGTATGTTTAAGCAGATGAACAGACACCAGTTAAAATAACATGAGAGTCTTGCATGCTTAAAGTAAAACACAAGTGTCTTTCAGAGTTGGGCCCTCTGTTTGTTAGTCTTTGCTATGGAAAATGATAGGAATGTTTGCTGGGTTTTGATACATTGTTTAGTAAGTGTTTGTAAGCTTTTGTTTCAAATATAGAAAAAAAAAATGGTAAAACATACATTTTAACATTTCAAACCTTATATTTGAGATTTTCAGCAGGAAAATTATTTAAATTAATAGCAGGAATTCCTGTGACAGATGGTCCTTCATTGGTGTCTTGACAATCAGTCCTGTTTGAATAATGTTCGCTTTCCCCTTTAAAGGCTGAATGGAAACCTAAATGTCCATTAGCATCATTGTACTGCAGTAACATTTTTAAAGATTAGGAAGCTAACATGGGTATTGATCAGGATTGAATCTGTTTAAAAATTCAATTGTGAATTAAGAAAAAAGAGCATATCTAAAAATTGTGAACTTATTTTATATACACATTTGAATTGTTTGTATCCTGAAGTACAAAATACACTCAAATTTAAGTGGCAATAAATACTCTGACGTAATATTCTGTGGAAACTGTGGAATGTGAAATCAGGTTTCTGTATTTGACCACAGAAAGCAAAAGTCTGAGAAGCACACCTACTGCCAGGTGTCTGCACCCCTGAATAACTGGCTTCTTGTACATTTTTTTAAATTATCTTAAACAAATTATAACAAGGCCATTTAAAAAATATTTTCAACTATTGTGGGTAAAAGTAGGACTGAGTAAATTTCAAATAAAAGGGACATTTAAGAAGAATACAAGTTACTTACAGAGCCTATATGTTAAATTTCTCATACACTGAATTGACATTAAGTGTGGGAATATTTTTATTAATTAATCTGTACTCCAAAATACATTGCAAGCCAGTGTTCAAACAGTTTCATAACTGAAAAACTGCACATTGTGTAAGTGTCATATCTATTTGGCATACCAGGGAGTTCTTAGCTCCTACAAAAGCTGGAAATTTTAATAAAAGGAATCATCTATATTTTTAATTCCTTGGGATATTTTCTGGAAGCCTCTGTTCATTATAATTTAGAAAACTGTTGTTTGTTGTTATATTTTAATTTCAAGCTAAAAACCTTGCAAAAGTTACTTATTTCTCACAGCTTTTGTGAAATCAGCATTGTTATGTGTGATAGCATTTAAAAATAAAAGCATGTTCTTTTTTTTAATCTGAATTTTATATCTAATCAATGTCTTCAGTCATGAAGAGGAATTTGCATTGTTGTGTTTGTATATAGAGTATTGCAGTGCATGATTTAGCTTCTGCATTTTATTAAATGCTGTTTAAATGTGGCACTATATTGTTGTGGCTTAATACTACTACCTAAATGAGGTTTGTATCATTAAAGTGAATTACAAATACAAATGCATTCTTGAGTTTTATTTTTAAGTTCACTTAATTTCTTGGAGTTGTAGCTTTCTTATATTTGAGTTCATCTCTCAACTCTTCTACTTCCCTGAAATTGTTACTAACTAGTTATTTCTCCTGCTTTAGCTGGCACAACACGGTACCTCTGTGCACCTTGTTTTGAATTTCACTCTTATCTTAATCTTTGCTTCCAAAATACGTGGTTTGGGATGGGTTTGACTTCTTTTTATTAAGAGTATCAGCCCAATTTACTTTTTTAGCTGTCCAGGGCTGAGCACACGGACGAGCCAACGCGCCCCACGCTCTCGCAGGTCTCTGACGGAACTTCGATGAGTGGCCTCGGATCGCGGCCTCGAGCCCCGGCAGCCTTCTCGTCACCTACAAGCATTTCGCTGCCACAAAACTCTTGGTAATGTGCAAAACACGAGCGGAAAACACAGCGCGCGGGCGCGGCTGGGAGGGAACGGCGGCTCCCGTCAGCCTCGGCGCGGGGCGGTGCTTCCCGCCATTTCCGCCCGGGAAAGCTGAGGCGGAGCTGAGGGGGTGCGGCCGCCGCCATGCCGATGAAAGGCCGGTTCCCGATCAGGCGGACGCTGCAGTACCTCAGCCAGGGCGACGTCATCTTCAAGAGCTCGGTGAAGGTGATGACCGTGAACTACAACACGGCGGGAGAGCGGAGCGAGGGGGCGAGGTGAGCGGCGCGGGGGCGGGCTGCGCCTCCATGAGACATCCCGGCTCGGGAGCGGGGGAGGCGGCTGCGCCTTCCTCAGAGACATCCTGCCCTCCGTTTGTGTGTTTTTTCTTCCCCGTCTTTCCAGAAAGTTTGTGTTTTTCAACATCCCCCAGATCCAGTACAAGAATCCTTGGCTGCAGATAATGCTCTTCAAGAACATGACCCCCTCGCCCTTCCTCCGCTTCTACCTGGGTAGGTGCCACCTCGGGCTCTTGCCCCGCGCCGAGCGGGGCTTTCCCCGCACACACTGCTGCAGGCGCATCAGAGCTGCGGCGGTTTTCACGCCGGAAGCGCCGTTTGATCCGCGCTCCTGTCATTCGAATTTGGCTGGCGGCCTGGGAGGTGGGGAGAAGGGTGCTCGTTCGGAAAAGTGGCATTGTATGTGAGCAAAGACCCTGCACTCGCCTCTGCTTCTGCCAGCTGCCCCAAGTCGTCCTAGATTAAGACTTTGCTTTTCCTCTGAAGCATTAGATGGTACATTAACTGTAGTAGAGAAACAGATGTCTTAGTTTTGTGCATTTAACACACTTTTTGCAGCTACTGTGAAATAGCATGTGGTAGGGGAGGGGTACCATTTCATATACTATTACAAATTTTCTTGACAGACAGCGGAGAACAAGTTTTGGTTGACGTGGAAGATAAAACCAACAAAGAGATAACTGAGCACATTAAAAAAATCTTGGGGAAAAGCAAGTAAGTAACACTTGATAAGCTAACATACAGTCTAGCATACAACATAGTGCAATCCCTACAAACTTTTGCCAGGTATACAGAAGGAAATACCACTTTTCCCAGACAAAAAAAAAAAAAAAAATTACATGAGCTAAGTCCACAAGCTAGGAACTGTAAATCCCTCTTTCTGGTAAACTGGGTCCAGGGAAGGGAGAGGAACTGTTGCCATTCAGGCTTCTGATTGTAACAAACAGATCTCTCTTTCTAGAGAAACACTTGAAAAAGAGGAAAGAGAAAAGAAAAAGCTATCACATCCAGCAACTTTTGGGCCCAAGAAGTATCATCTGCGGGAATGCATGTGTGAGATTGAAGGCCAAGTTCCCTGCCCTGCTTTTGTGCCATTGCCCAAAGAGATGAGGGGGAAATACAAAGCTGCTATGAAAAATGAAGCATCAGCCTGACATCTCCAAGTCATGCAGTCGTTTTTCCTCAGGGCTGGATGATCAAGGTACTTGAGATAGACAAGAGCTAACAGCTCCTGGAAACAGGAACAAGGAAGTTCATATAATACAGACAACCTTGTCTTACAAGTCTTCTTAGAGCTACAACTAGAATAATTAAAGTGAAAAATAAATAAGTTAAAAACTCAGCTTTTTTGTGCCAGTTTTGCAAAGCGTTACAGTCACCACTGCATAAAACATAACAAGGAAAACAGAATGCCTGCATGTATACAGTTATGGCAAAAACAAGATCGAGTTTGCTTTGGGATAGAGAGACTAGACAAAAAAGTTAATTTCTCTTAGAAGCAGTACAGAATTCCAAATTTTATAGAAAGTGGTGTAAAAGTATTCTTGACAGTTTCCATCTTGTACTAACTGAAGACAGCCTAATGATAATGTAACTCCAGGCTCAAACTACATGCAGAATTTTCTTAATTTATTTAGTTATCAATCAAACAGTTAAAAAGTCTCATTTACAACAAGATGCAACTTTTGCAGTTGACACTGCAGCGCTGAGAAGCACTGATCAAGTAAAGAATATGAGGGGTAAAGGAGAACACGTCAGCTAGTATTTGAAAGGTATGCTTTACAGTTATCTTTATAGTCCTTCAAAAAAAATTTTCAAGCTACTCTTAAATTGCGGTAATTTCTTCCTTTAGAAACAAAAACACACACAAAAGAGAACTCTGTCTAATCAACTTCCAGCAAATTCTAGCCAGCAAGTGCATTCTGCTTCCAAGTCCAGTAGTGCTATAGAACTCCTCTAACCTCCAACACTCCTGCTCCCTGATTGGTTAAAGATGCCTTCTAAATCATCATAGCTGCTGCCTCACCAAACAATTACGCTATAGCTATAATAGTAGATAAACATATGATAATTGTACTGATTGCTTGGAATTTGGTAATTACACTTACCTTTAAGTCAGGCTTATTAATGCAAGTTACTGCAGAGCTGCATTTCTGAGCTAACGGTCAAGTACAAAATTTCACACCAGTTTAGGCATCCTGTAGAAATGGTCAAGGATGAACACGGCACAAAATAAACATGTTGTTTTATTTCATCTCTGTTTACAAAGTTTCCATACAGAGTAGTGCATGCAATTTTAACAAAAGTCAATGCTCATTATTTATTGAGCTTTATGGTTTAGATGTCTGCATTCCATTGTGCCTTGTGAGCCTCACAGCAGTCCAAATACCAGCATAAGGTCTTCGCTTTGGAGATTACTTCAGTATCAGATGTCTAG
The DNA here is from genome assembly GCA_907165065.1 of Caprimulgus europaeus. The sequence continues at coordinate 23,313,181 of OU015535.1, read as the reverse complement.
TCTATCGCATTTAACACTGACAAAGATCTTGAGGTATGCTAGTCTTATATGCTTGTAAAAATACATTATTAAATGTACAATAAGGATACTTTAATTATTAGTGTATTAGACTGAAAATACAAAGAAGGCAGGATAGTTGCAAGAAGGAAAAAAACACTTTTTAACTGTGAATGCTGAAGTCACTGAAACATGTTTTTTCATGTTGATACCAAAAGCTTTGGGTAAAAAGCTTTGGGTGACAGTGCAAGGAGCAATCCTCTTGACTAGCAAACAAGCCTATCTTAAGTAACTACCTCATATTATTTCTGTTAAAACAAACAATTCCAGGGATTGTGTTCAGCTATCCTAACATTTATTTTTTTGCTGCCTTCATAAATCTAGTGCTGCAGTGCACACGTTTTCTTACTTTACAACCCTTCAGAATCCTCCGTTCTTCATTTCACTCAGGGACTCAATCAACTCTAACAAAACATCTCCATGTAAAAACTTCAAGGTCTTAAGACAATCTGTTCTGCATTCCTTTCAACTTCAGATTTAGGCTACAGAAGAACATCATCCGTCCTTAACTGGCTGCTACAAGTTATTTTGATCAGTTACTAGTGGTATTGAGGATATAGGTGGTTTTGGTTTTGTGTTGTTTTTTTTTAAAAAAGTTCCACAAGTCCCTACCTCCACTTATTTAGAGCAAAATAAAATTAATGGTTCCTGCTCTTTAGGTAGCCTAATTATTGGTGTCTCTAAAATACTATGCAATGCTTGGCTTACAGCTAAAATGTAATCTATGCTAAAATACATAATCAGAGACACAGTTAGAAGACATATCCCATTCCACAAAAGTTTACACTTCTGAGTAATTCTACTATTAGTGCTACACAGTGTCATCCGCCTTACTTCCCTCTTTCAGCTGTAAACAAATACACCCTTTAGACTAACTCGCCCCACCACCCTTTCAAACACTGATGCCTGATGATGGACCTCTGCCTTTCAAAGATAAAAATCCAAGCAGCTCAGACTCCATGCTTCACAAAGATACAGGTTTTAGGTACCTAACCCTGAAGTGATCCTACATCTTTGATGCCATTCTGCAGAAGCCCAGCTCTAAGCCCTCCTGTGTCACAGGAGCCATCATCTCATCATCCCCCAGACCACAGGATCACAAGATGACTCCAATTTGGAGCTTCTTATTTAAGACAGACATTCCTGTTTCCCTTAACAACTTCTGAGGGAAATCAGATATGAAAGAGAATTTCTATTTGGCACTATTGCAGCCACAGACTTTGTCTCCCTGCTTTCACAGAATTCCAGTTCAGTGGAACTTCAGCTCTTCACTGTAAACAAGATTTTTGTTCCCTGAATGCTACAAAAAGAGAGTTCCAGTCTCACAAGTATGACACATCATTCTGTCACCCAGAGAATTTAAAGGAATGTGTAGATTCCACAAGATAATTATGATTTGGAGGGTCACCCTTTATATTAGTTTGAGATGGTGCTAGCCTGATGCTCTTTTCCCTGGAAACGAGTAGCTACTTGTTCCCACACAAGCAGGTCTGAAGCCAGGAGCATGGTGCTCTCCATTACACTGTAGTTTGTGCTCAGAGTACATGGGAAGCTAAAAGTGATGAAAACACAGCATCTAAATTTTACTTGGGAATTTTTATAAACACATTAAAAAGTTACTCATATTAACATCAGCTACAGTTCTCAGTCTTAAAATCCCTTTATGTATTAGCACTGCACAAAGCTCATCTGCCAGCCTGTATATTCTGCCCCTCAATCACAGTAGCCTTATCATAGTACTTTCTCATAACATCATTTGGCAATTAAGCTAGCCTGTAACACTGCACTGTGTCATTATCAGACAATGCAGAAGTTTTAGAAAGTTTCTGTCTCTGTCTAGTCAAAGCCTCACTTGAAAGGTCAATACTACAATAGAAAGGGGGAAAGATGAAAAGTCAACATTGCAACTATTTCCAAATCATAGCTCCCTAATAGCACTTAACCACTTTGACCAAAATAAGCACACAGTAAGACCAGTTAGCATTAAGTGTTGTAACAAGTTACTTTTAAAATTTCTTAGTATAAGTGTTTGAGACCAGCAGCATACCTCAGTAATTCTTTCTTCAAGACTGATTAGTAGTGAAAACGCCTAACAAAGTGCATAAAAGATTCTCCCAATTCCCACTTGTGATCTCTACTCCTGCTTATAAGTATCTGTTCTACCTCTCCATCTGTAACAGCAGACTTAAAAGAATTATTACACAGTCCCACTGCTGCTTCAGCAGGTGGATTTTTCCTTCTGCTTTGCTAATGTGCGCTTCAGTTCCTTTAAGTTCTCCGTCAGTACCTCCACCTCATCCATTCGTCCACTGTGTTTGGCATCAAATATATAAGCTTTGATATTATCTATCTGTTGGAGAAGCAGCTCTTCCTCTATAGCCTCCTCTCCAGAGACCTCATTGCCATCCTCTACTTCAAAGGGATTGGTAGAGGATCCCTCTTCAAATGGATTCCCAGAATTCCAGCTGCCTAGAGGCTTTTGAAATGGATTTTCATCCTCTTCAAAAGGATTTGAAGTACTGCCAGGTGCTCCATTAGTTTGTTCATCCTCTTCCTCATTTTCAAATGGGTTATATTCTTTTTTATCACTTTGCAGAGCTGTGTTAGAGAAAGAAAACATTGGAGAAGTGTCTTTGGCAAATGGGTTACCAGGATCTTCCTCTGACTGAGGGGTATCTGCTTCATCTTCAAAAGGGTTTAGACAAGCTGTCTGATCTTTGTCTTTGTCACGCTGTGGGACACTCTGGGGTTTGAGTGTGAAGATCGGGTGCTCTTTAGCTGGCAGCTGCTCAACAGCAGGAGTTTCAAAACTTGGGTCCCCTTTGATCTGAGTAATATCCAAATCCAATGCACCTGCTGTCAAGTTGCGATCCTCTTCTGCAACCTCATGCTGATGCTGCTTGACCTCTCTGAAGTCTAAGGAGCGTGTCCTTGAATGCTGAGACATTAATTTGTGGTGTTCTCTTTCCCACTCCTTTTCACGAAGAACCTGAAGTTCTTCCCTCTGCATCTCTTCCTCTTCTGCCTGTTTTTTAGAAAGCTCGATAGCTTTCAGAGTTTGTTGTTGATCATACTCATCCTGAAGCTGCCTCAAGTTCTCTTGCAACATATGGACCTCATCTATCCTATTAGCTGCCTTGGCTTGCTTAATAAAGGATGTGATATTGTCAATCTGCTGAAGAAGTGGGTCTGATATCTCACTCTCTCTCGATATGCTCGAGGTAGGTAGCCACCCTTCAGATTTCCTGACTGTCCCTTTTTTCAGGTGAGCTGCATCACCATTAACCGTGACTGCAGATCTGGAGATAAAGTCTTTCTGCTTTTCCTCTTGTTTTCCATGTGTTTCGAGAGCCATCTAAAACAACAACAAAAAAGTAGTAAGAGAACACCATGAGCTTGAAAAATTCTGTTCTAATTATCCATAGGTGCAAGTTAGCTGATCTTAAACATTGCTGGCTGTCACTAAAAGGGGTCATCTGCCTTTTTGGTTACTTTGTAGAAAATGCTTATTTTCATAATACCACATAAATGCTTCCCTTCAGTTTGTGATATCAATCAAAATCTCATGACATCTGCCTCTGCAAACCTGGGGGCAGGTAGGAGCAGTGACGGAGCTTTATATAGAGCAAAAAAATGCCTAATGCAACTGCACAAGGAGCGGTCTGGATTGATTTGGACAGTAACTATCACGTCTGGCTACAGCAGATATCCGTAACAGAACAGCAGTGATAAAGGTCACTGATATTATTTGCATTTGGAGTGCAACAATCCTGATTTCTCAACTTCTACCTCAAGAATAAGTTGGTTTAGTTTAAAACTGATGATGTCCTCCCTCCTAACTGAAAGAAAACCCCTTTCCTTATGAAGAGTCATCCTTATTCTAATATGTCCTTTTTCACCACCAAAAGAAATCTTCAAATACTACTTGTGCAAATGAATTCCAGAACACAATCTGAAAATCCACGTGAACTAACTTAGCCTGTCTTACCATATGCAGTCTTCTCTTCTTCAGTTCTTCATACTGATCTTTGGTTGGCAGGGACATTAGGCCAAGCAATTTTTCCTGGCAAGAATTGAAATATTTACAATGCTGCTTGCAGGCATTCAGACAATTTTCAAGTACTTGAAAAGAGATACCACCAACAGAACCAAATAAAAGGTACTTCTACACTGCAGTCACTACTTCAGGTCTGAGCATGCCTTTGCTGCCCTAATTATCCTGCTAGCAAGGTTCACACCTCACTAAGAGACAAAGCCACGATCCCCATGTTCTCCTAAGTCCCTAAACTCGGTGCTGTTCTGACTGCGCTATCCGTATTCAAGCTGGCTCATTTAAGGCTACTGTAAGTCAACAGGGGAACCACAGAAAACATATAGAACTAAACCCCTTCTGTCAAAATAGTTTCAAACCACGGTGATGCCTGGCAAAGAACAGAATATTACATAACATTTACATTCAGCTCATAATGTATGCTCCATTTACCTGAACAAAAAGTGTAGCTGAATATCTTATCATTCTCTGAAGCTGTAGTGTTTTAGGATGAGGTTGGGGATTTTCATGCAAGCCTAGACTCAAAATCTTCTTACTGAATCAAAGCAAACACACAGCCTCATCAGTTCAAAAACAAGAACCAGCAAAAATGAAAAAGGGGAGAGAGACAATACTGAATGAAAATTTTCTGTTGGTTTTTTTTTTTTTTTTTATAAACCATTTTAGATATTACAAGTCATAACACTTCCCACTCCCACCTCCCACTTTTTAAAAAAGCAAAACAAAACAAAACAAAAAACACCTCCTCAAAAAACCCCACACCCACAAAACAACAAACACAACTGTCCACTATTTGTTTCCTGTGTTAGTTATTTCCACTGCAGAGGAATGCATGATTTTTAAGGCTGGAAAAGGGAGCAGAAATTGATGGTGCACAGAAATAGCATCTACCTTTTCAAGTGCTCTTTACAACTGAACAGACAAATTGATTATGTGTATGAATAAACAAGTAAATGTTACACAGAGACACCAACAGTTCAGAAAAACTACACAGAAGTCATAACAGAGAGAGACACACACATGCTGGGAGGGGAGGAGAGTGGGGGGAGAGAGATCTTTTACCTTAAGGCATCTATAAATTCATAGACTTTTTGAATCTCCACCCTCAAGTCATTAGCACGTTCAAGATCGTAGGTTGTCTCCCCAGCACTAAGAAATAAATAGTCTGTTGTAAGTCACACATCCAGCTACCAATATGTACGATGCTAGAGGTTATCCCAAGATGACTCAGACTCAACAGTAAGAATAGCGAACACTAAAGGGGCTTAACGATTTTATTTCAAGCTCACTGTGTTTAAAAACTGTTTCTTTATGACAGAAATAGAGAATGACAATCACCTTGTGAACATGAACATTTCATAGAAGATCATTTTATTTATGATTGTATTATTTATTATTCTAGGAGAAATTGTATTTTAAACACAAAAATGCCACTCTACAAATAATACCTAAAATACACATATACTTAGCACATACATCTAGTTTGTGTTTTTTTCCAGGCATCTGGATACAGAAAAAACACTGACTGACTGAGTAAGTAACTATACCATTTAAGTAAAATAGTTACCTCTACTAATGTTTGTCAGAAAGCAAAAGCCTACAACTCCACATGGATATGATATTTAATATGCTAGTAACTGACTGTCCACATGGGGACACAATCAATTATATGTATGTTACTAGAATCTCACATTTATTCATAGAACAAATTAGGATTTAACAGGGAAGACTTCACCATTTTTTAACTTCTCTCTCCTTTTCTATCAAAAATAAAAAATATAAGGATCACTCTCTCAAAAGCAACTTCACTCTCCATATGGCTTCACTTTCTGGGACTCACTACTACTCATAAATCTTTAATTTCATGAGTAAGAAATCTGTTGATTTCTGACATGTGCTTTCATTATCCAGGATATTAATACTGTTGCTTTTCTCCAGCTGTCAAGCCATATAACACCAGCTCTCAAAGTCACAACAAAAAGCAGTAACAGCTTAGCATGTTTTTCATCTTCTATACTTCTTTCTTCCTTTTGGGAGGTGTGTTTTTACAAACAGCTTTGTTACAATGAATGACAGCCTGATTTTAATACAACCATCAGATCTAAAGGACAGGTACAGAAATATTTGTTAACTTTAACTTGCCAAATGGAGATACTTCCTAGTCTAAGACCAATGTGTGTTATTTCTCTACTATACAAGCCAGAAGTATAACCTGACAACTTCTTGCAGATACAGCTGAAGAGATTTGAGAAAATATGCCCCAAAGGGTGATGTGTGAATGCTGCTTATCCACTGCAGCACAGGGCAGGCCAGCCAGATTTAGCACAACTGTCAGGTGAAGTGGGCTTTCTTTACACAAGAACAGATGAGAAGCATTCAAACAATCCTTTGCTGCTGGCACTACTTGGAAGCCGTAGTATTCAGCTGAGGGCAGTAACATCCTACTTCAACTCTTTCAAAGAGGCTCATTTACACAGGTTGTAGCCTGGTACTTCCTTTTTGCAGAGATGACATGTCAAAGTATGACAGTGGCATCCCACTGGGAAGTGGCTTTAAAAAAAAAAAAATCTGACTTCTTCTCTGTATGCAATATTACCATTAATAATTAATCCAGTACTACTTTGTTTGAAGAGCATCCAAAAGACAACAGATAATCTAACACTGCTTTTTCGTATAATGAACACACTCTTGCAGCCTTAGCACGCCACTTCCTTACTCCTTCCAACACTTCTGGGGAGGAAAGATACATGTATTCATAAACAAAATCAGTGAATGGGGCTTACTTCAGTGATTCTGCCATTCTTATGTATTCTGGTGCCTTCTGGTCAACCTTCTCCATGCAGAGTCGGAGTTTCTTGTTTAAAACAAAATGTATAATTAAAAAAAAAAAGGAACTTCTATCAAAACACTCACACAAGATCAAGCTGGCATAAACACTTCATGCTGCCTGTGTACATTCAAAATTAACCATGATGAAAGCCATTTAACCATTCAGGATGACAAGACCCTCATTATCTTCAGAACACAGATGGCATGGTTAAGAACGGGGAGACTCCCCATACCCCTGCAAGGTGTATTTTGAATTCAGAACTTGTTTTAATGGATGACCTGGACAACTTCTAGCCTTAAATCTCTTCACAAAGAGCACCAACTCCCTTTAATACTAACCTGGGGGGTTTGCAGACTCTACTCAAAAGATACCCAATGACTGTCAGTACCTGCTTGTAAAACATTTGTACACAATGATCCAGCCATACACTGCTGATTGACTTAAATGGTTCAAAAAAATCATTTGCCATCAACATGAGGACAAACAGTGCTGACAATATGTAGTCCTATAGTTCCAGTGCAGCCCATCAACAAAGTGCACAGCGTATCATTAAACAAGAACTGATCTGAGGAAGCCCAGCTGACATAGTTCACAACTGTAAGAGAGCCATCTCAGAACTATTAGTTCCAGATTATGAGAATTAAGATGTTATTAAAATTATGTTTGAAGTTATTACGGGATATAAATATTATTTGGCAACTGGCTCCATTATTTCAGATATATCATTGCTACATGGCACAAACACCCAATAGGGTCTATTCCAACACAAGTGAGTACTAAGTCATAAAGGAAGAGCTTGGACATGGGATAACAAGGCAAAGGTCAGGTAGTGACAACTGCAGATATACACTGGCAGATGAAAGCAGCAAAGAGTTGGACTTACTTCATAGAGTTTCACAATCTCTGGAGTGTATTCTCTCTCATCAATCTGTTGTTCTCTTTTCAATAGGGTATCTTTGCAGTGCCGACAACAACGGATCCGGTCATCATCCTTCTCATCCAGAACTGAGCTCACACTGCTTATGCTGCTAATGCTGCCACGGCGGGAGCCATGGACACTATTAGGTGAGGAGTTTGGGCTGGTATGAGAACCCAAAGCCTCTTTGCTGGCACTGATGAGCTTGCCTAAAAATTATACACAGGTACTTTTACCATGATTGAAGAAGGACACCAGCAGATTTTACCAACAAAAATCGATTGCACTTTAACAGAAATTTTAAGTTCAGGTAATATTAGAACACCAAGTTGAAACAGTCTGCTGAAAGACATGCAAGGAACCCATGACAACAGTTCTGCAAGTCAGAATTTGGGTCTTCACTGTAAATCCTCCTCCATTCTAAAAGCAGCTAGAGAGCATACTGCTGAGAACCTACTCTGCTTGTGCCTAGAAGCATTCTCACATTGGAGCTTGCATTGTTGGAGAACAGTGTGTGGAAGAACAGGTATATAATGCTGTCCATGTTTTGTGCTTGAACACTCCAAACAGCACCGCTAGTCATTTATTTCCACAGAAAATATGGTCTCCTCTCCAAAGCACTAGGTAAGGAAATTAAAGTTAAAAGGGTTTCTTGAAGACTTGTGGATGAATCTCCTTAATGCCAGCATTTGGACAACCACGGGCATGACTTCAAATATCCACAATAGTTTTAAACGTCAAGAACCTTGTCAGTTATAATTCCTAAAGTTAATACTTTCATAGTTATGGTACTCAGTAGACACTAAATATTAATTATATTTACTAGTAGCATACACTACTACTACTTCTAATAACTTTTTTTCAGTGTTATGTAACACTTCCAACTCTGAAGAAGGAACAGAGACAAAGAATGGAGAAATTATTCTTCTTATTCTGTTTCACAGACAAGTGTCTGCATGAAACTGAATAAAACATTAAGGACCAGGTTTTCTGCACAGGCAGAGTATTACGAGCAGCTTTCTTTTCTAACAGCAAAAAGACAGGATGCAGTTAGTGCCCTGAGAGAGCTAAGGAAGAAAGGAATTAACACCACACACTGTACTTACTAGCCAAAAGAAGACTGACAAGTTCCATGCACTTCTTGCACATAATAGACCCACAAAGGCGACAGTGGTGACGTCTGTTTCGAATACTGAACTTATTGCCACAGTCTGGGCAGAATGGAACATCCTGATCGCTGACCCAAGGCACAACAGACTTCTCTATAGCTGTGACCAGACAAGAGGGGAGGGAGCACACAACCTAAGATATTAATTCAATTAACTCCTCATCTGGTTAAACTATAGGGCCAAATAGTCTGAGGTAAGCTCATACCAACCTCTTATTTTAGCTGACTCGGTGTTTGTTCTGTCAAATGATGTAAGCTAGTGGAAGATAAACAATAATATTCAAGAAAATTGTACTTTTGCAAGAAAAAAGCCCAACACAATCAAGCTCAACAAGAAAGAAAAACCTGGCATTTTTAAGAGATAGGAGTCTCAGCCTGTTTTACACCAGATTCTTGCAACTTTGCTCTTTATTTCTAATGCTATATTCATATAATTAGTGCTAAACAATGACTGCCAAACCTGTACAAATCAGAGCATTTTGGGTATTACCCTTATAGCATCCAACATTACTGCATCCGAGCCAAAATGCAAGTATATCATTGGTAGATTTTGAAGAATGAGAAGCTGGAAGAATCATGACAAAAACATTAGGGAGGAATTTAGTAAAGTAAAAGACGGAGAAAATATACAGGAAAACAGATGGTTGTTGAAATACGTAGAAGTAGCATCTTCAGCTTGAAAACAGCACACAGAAACAGAAATCACATCCACAGTACAGGGTCAGACCAAACAGTACTCAAGGATAAAAAAGGAAAACAGTACTGTGCAAAGAGAGTTCTAGTTTAGTGTCCTTTATAAAGTGCACGGCTAGATAAATGGGCACGCTTCATACTATTTTTTTTTTAATCTACATTAAACATGTAGAAGGAAACATTCAGAAGGCTACAATATTAAAAAGCATCAAATTTACCTTTTCTAACCTGATTATTAACTTATTGACTTCAACTACATAGTGATCAATCCTGGCTGCTCGGTGTTTCTTGAAATCAGAAAGATGGCTTCTCATAGCACCTGGGGAGACAGCAGAAGGTTTTCACAGTCACTCAGGTGTTCTGTATGGATTTAAATGCCTCTTGAAAGACAGCTGTCACTTCTCTTCACCATTTACTCCTCATGTTCAAATTGAATTTTAAAGACACTTGAGAATCCCATGTTTCCATGGTACTGCTCTAAATGAAACATGCAGGTTAAAGCCTTATCTCCAGGCTAGCAATAAACAGTGGTTTATTTCCACTACAGAACACAACAGGCACTACATTAAAGAGAACAGCTGCAACATTTTTTTTTTCCCTTCTTCATCCCTCAGTTACATTTGGCACACTATTATCAACTGGTTACATCTTCAAAACCCAATTCCCTTTAGTTTCCTGGCTACACGTTCAACAAAGGCAAGAGGCGGGTCCAACGATTACTGGAGGTCTATGCAGCAGCAATTTATCTTTTCAGACTTCTGGTCATCCTTCCACCTTTAGGGATCTGAATCAAATCTTCGATGATAGTTCAGATTTACAGAAAACTGATCACCAAGTATACAAAAGAACAATATAGCATCTATTTTAAAAATGTACAATTCATACTCGACAATGTTGGTTTCAAGTTTAAGTATTGTTCTTCTTCCGAGTAAGATGAACCCGGTATTAAAAATCAAAGTTACAGACAAAATTTAAAATTAAAAAAAAAAAAAAAAAATCTTTCTTCAGACTGGTAGAACACAAAATCAGATGTTGGGTTTTGATACTACCTATTTAAGTGTAAGAATCAAACTTCCTCATGCTAATGAAATAATCAAAAAGTCTCCAAAGCTGAATTCACAGAAATGAAAGGGCCCCTCTGGGTAATAACTGAATTCAGATACTGCTTTGGACACATCACACAGCCCCTTTCACAAACCCACCAAATCCCATCCTAAAATTCCTAAGGTTCAGCTTCTCCACTCTGATCAGAAAACAATTCTCACTTCTCTAGTGTTCAGAAACCTTCTGTTAGTTCACTGCCTAAATTTATTCTTAGCTTATGACTTTAATATTAAATTGAGAATATTTATATAACAATTTAAGAATAATTTATAAGAATAATTTATTCTCATACTACGACTGCTGCTGAAATAGTTACAAAGTCAAAAAAGTATAATAATCTACAAAACTCGGACTCTGCAGACCCAAAGGACTAAGTCCTAGTCTGTCAGCAGTCCCAGGGAAACTTCCCCAGGATCTGCCAGAGACAGTGCTCCTCCCCCTGAAAATAACCATAATATTTCAGCAACAGCAAGAGGCAATTTCCAGTAGCAATATTTGTAATTACAGGCTCAGTCAACCTATCCTTGAAATTCTACAAATGTAATTACAGGCTCAGTCAACCTATCCTTGAAATTCTACAAATGTAGATTTGTATTCAGAGGGGTGGGTTCGGGGCTGTTTTGTGGGTTTTGGTTTTTTGCCTTTTTTTGAGTAAACCTCCTTTTAATGAGAGATGATCTACACCTCAAATCCAGGGAAAAAGCTGAAAGAGTTCAAATCAATGGACAAGCTTTTTGTCAAGACATGTAAACTAACAACTACTTCAAGTGCAGCCCAAAACCTGGAGATTTTATATATTTTAATTAGTGGATTATCTGTTTTGTAACGAGCCACAAGACGGTTGCAGAACAACTCAATGAAACTAGATGCACAGAGGTAAACACATATCCAGCAGGCCTCAGCAGCTCAGGCACGGTGACATGACAAACAACTATCCTGCTCTCGACATTAGTTGGAGTACTGATTCTATACTTTTTTTTCCCCCCTTCTCCCCATTATCTTCATTTCTCCATCACCCCATATAATGTAGGCAGGCTGCACAAAATCAATATGCAAACCATAACCCCGTGCAACAGCGAATCAAACGCAGTACGGACACAATTCCATGCAACTTCAGCAATACCACAGCACTTTCACAATTAAGACTAAAATAAAAGTTATCCTCACTGCGTATCACTCTCTAGCTCTCCTACCTACTTCTTGGGGCTCCCACATGTATGGATCTACTCCACCATAGCTGAATGATTCGTATCGTTCCTGCGATCCAGAATCGGTTCTGTCATCTCCTTCTCGTTTCAGCAATTTCTTCTTTGCTCTTTTGGCTTTCTGGACTAGATCTGAAAAAGATAAACCCAAGCTCTCAAATGTGGCAGGTAGTCACTGAACGTTTGTCACAGGAAACCAGTACAGGATATTCCTCATTTTTTGGCCCAAATCTTTTTCGTCGATTACAAGTTTATCCTCAACATGTTCTGTTCAGAACGAAAATGCGGTTCAGAGAATCACACATGACATTAAATGCTCTTTGTTATCTCTCATAAAGTAGCACTAAGGCCCTTATGAGAAACAAGCAGTTTTGGACGCTCCATTCAGGGACTTCACTGTAAAGCAGGAAGCTGTCTTCAACAATGGGATCTGTTGCACAGCATTCTGGGACATCATCTTAATTCCTAATGATTTTCTTGCAATTCAAGGATTATTGCACAAATGACAAACTAAGAATTTCAGTGTGCTTCTACACTTATATAAATTCAAAAGCACTAAACAGTCCACTCTATTACCTCATATGAATGCTAGTGAGATGAGGGCAGTATCCTGGGCCAAAAAAAAAAAAAACCAAACCACACCACAAAAAAACAGGAACTTGAAGCTTCAGAGCTTTTACTGCCCTTGCAGCGATGTTCCTCTCTGGATGCTAGCAGCTGAGGGCACTACCTTTCTTGCCAAACATACTCAGTACCTCTTTGAACTAAACCTTTCATACATCAAGCCTTCTAACAAGCTGCTGGGAAACACAAGTTAGCTTGTCCTTTTGTATTTCTCATTTTCTTATTTAGGGTCCAAAACACTGGAACTTCCAGCTTGACCTCACGGGAGTCTGTCTCCCTGAGCTTCAGGCACTAGGGCTGTGCCAGCAGCCCCTCGCGCAGACATCGTACTTCCCAGCAGTTTTCCAGCTGCTGCCTCCCAAAATGACACTCAGTGATACAAAACACACTTCTCAACAAAAATCTGTCAGGTCGGCAAGGGCTTTGCTAGCATTGTAACTTCACCTTAAGAAACAGGATTTCTCTCTCCTCCACCCACCTGATCTCAAGCCAGCACAGCAAATGCCAGCTAGACACGGCAGCTTCTTAAGTGAAATCTGCACCATCTAAAGAGAAAATATGTTTGCACTCTGGACTTTGAAAGTCTGGCATATTCAAAAAGAATTAGGGATGCCCCATGGGTTTGCCACAGACACAAAAGCTTTTCAAGCAAACTTCATGAACTTGTTTGCCATGAAGTCAGACTTAACCACCTCACTATGGCTCAACTGAAGTAACAAGGTGATTTGTGAGGACTGCTAGAATTCCACAATTAGGACAGCTGCAATTCAGTACAGTCGTGCAGCCACTTGTGATGCACAGTCTGAACACTAGTCCCCAAATCAGGTAGTTTAAACAGGTGATTCTGCTAGCCTTCCTTCTTCTAGGAGGGACCTCACCAGATAGACCTGGACATTAATAACTAGGACAGAAAGTAAGCAGACAAAACCAACATCCTTTATGCAAGAATACATATGAAAGCCTGAGAAGTCACAGTACACCATCTTAGATTAAAAGAACACTAAAGAGAGCAAAATAACAATGCAGGTGTTTGGTATTAAATAAAATAAGCATTTGGGAAATCTTATCAAGCCTAAGTTGTTGCTGGTTTTTTTCCTCCAATCACAATGAAAACCACATTGTTTTTCTGGTTTAAATGCTCCTCGGAAGCATCTGTGATTCAGCTATTACAGCACCGTACCCCTGATGGGAACACACTGCAGTACTGACCAGTCTGCTTCCACTGCCCAAGAGCACAGTGCCAAAAGCCAAGAAGTAGCCAGACTGATGGAAAGCAACTTAAAGATTCATTAAATACTCAACTGCACTACCTTTAAGACAGGCTTGTTAAAAACACAAACTTTCCACTTAGAAAAGAGACTTCTGAAGTAATAATCAGCAATCTCAGGAATTTTTTTTTTTTAAAAAAAAGGGGGGCGGGGAAGAGGTAGATATTCAATATTGAAGAATGACAGGCCACTATCTCTAGCATAATAAAATAAAACAAAACCAGAAAGACTTTTGTAGGGTATACACAGAATTATCACCAGTTTTTGCACATTTTTCTCTCAATGTAAAATAACACCGTGTACGCAAGGGGGGTAAAAAAAGGGATATAATTTAGTTAAACAGAAATCCAAAGGATTTTGCAAACACCAGTAAAAGCTGGCAATCCAGAACACAGACCTGGGACACTCACAGCACCTACTGACAGCTCCACCACTCACATTCTTTTCCATTTTTTCCCACCAACAGCCTTCCTTAACTTTACACTTTAACTGCAACTACGGTTTCATCTGCTGACAAAACAAGGGATTAACGAATCAGGACCCAGCAAGTACCAGAAATTCTCCCTGTTCTCCAAGGTGTTCAAGTAATGCTTAGGAATTCATCTGGGTTATGGTATAAATCAGAGTTTTCAGATAAAAACAAATAAACGATAAAAACTCAAACAACCAAAAGGCCAATAATAAAAATAATGCATAAAATCAGGCGTTTGAAGAGTGATGTCTTCTAAGTGCATATTTTCAATAAGTAAATTCTAAAGCATATGGAATGACACAGAAATTATGCCTTGGCCTGTGGAAATCTACAGAAAACCAGAAACCCGCACCCGACTTGTAACTCACTCCAATGACTGTTTTCAGCATTGACACACCGAGAGCACTCGCGGCACGAGCGGCTTTGCCGTGCGGACTTTAACCGCGGGCGTCACGGCTGCGGCCAGGCCTCTTACTTTTGAGCTGCCCCTTGACATCCCTGTCCTCGCTCGAGTGCTCTTCTTCGTAGTGCGACTGAAGCTGACGGAGCGACTGCAGGTCCTTCAGGCACAGCGGGCACAGGAAGCCTTCCCTCACCTCCCCCGGGTCTCCGAAGGGCCCCGCGCAGCCGGATGCCATGGCGGCCCGGCCGCCGGCGCACGGCGCTCGCTCCCCGGTCTCAGCAGCGGCGCAGCAGCGCGAGGCAACGCCGCCCCACCGGGACGCAGCGCGGAGCCGAGCAGCGCGGCGGGTGCATCGTCCTCCGCGGCCTTCTGAAAGAGAGGCGGGCAGCGGTGTGGGGCTGGCGGCACGGACTCACCCCACCGCCGCCCCGGCCCCTCCGCCCGGCGGGCGCCCACGCCGAGGCCCCGAGGCGGGGAGGGGCCGCGTCCCGCCGGTCCGCATGCGGCACCTCCTCGGCCGGCAGCGCCCTGCGCGCCCCGCCCAGGGCCCGCCGCCCGGGGGGGAGGAGGGAGGCCTGATCGCGCCTGGCGAACCGGAAACGTCGGCCCGCGGCGCGCGGACGGGGCCGGGGCTGGGGGGGGAGCGCGGCCGGGGCCGGGGCCGGGGCCGGGGGGGGAGCGCGGACGGGGCCGGGGCCCGGGGCTGCCTGCGCAGGCGCAAGGAGGCAGCACGCGCCGGGCCCGCTGCCCCCCGCGAGGCCTGGGCGAGGGGGCAGGCAGGGGAGGGGGTGGGGCTTCTCTCTCGCGCCGACCAGCGGAGGAGGCCGCCGAGGTCCCCTGGGGCGGGCGGCCGGCCGGGCCTCACCTCAGCGCCCGAGCAGCAGGTGCGTGTCGCCGGCAGCGAGGTGGCCGCGGCCCTGCCGGCCGCTCGGTGCCCCGGCTGTTCGGGAGCGGTAGAGCCCGACGGAGGGCGGGGCGAGCGCCGAGATGGGCGGGAAGGGTGGGGACGAGGAGGGCTCATGCGGGATCGGAGGCCTAGTTAAGGCGTGCGCTGCGAAGCGCAGAGCTATCGATGGAGGCGAGGCTGGCGGGTGGGGGACGGCGGTCTTGGGGCGAGGAGGAGGAGGAGATGGCCCGGGCTTCCCCTCAGGAGGCTGCGGTGGCTGCTGCCCTGTTTCCAGCCCCTCTGGAACGAGCCCTCACCGCGAGGCGGTCCGGAGCGTCCCAAGGCTCGCAGGTGTGTACGAGAACCTGCTGACAGGATCCTCTCGGCAGCGGGACGCCCCTTCCCGCGCTGGGCCGGGGCCAGCCAGCCCCGCTCTGGCCTCCCGCTGCTTCGGGACATCCCGTAACACCTGTCCCATCCACTGGTGCCGGGGCTCCCGCGCTCTGTGTCCGCATTGCTGAGAATGCTGGAGGAGCAGCCGGGAGTTCCTTCTCAGCCTGCCGAGCCGCTCAGCAGCGTTCCCGAACGGTGAGCCCTGGCGCTGGATGACACAGGGCCACAAACAGAATCCAGGCATCTCACCGCAGCCTGCGCCTGCCATCTGACAGACAGCTGTGTACACCAGTGACAGAAGCTCTTCAGTATCCCCTTTCTAATGGTTTGTGTTTAGTCTCAACCGGCAGGAACCCGTGCTGCCCCACATTTCCTAGTGCGTAACCATACTTCTGCTGTTAGAATTACCGGCTTTTGGAGGCAGAGATTTTGTCCAGACCTCTGTTGAGGCCAGTGATTTATAACTCACTGAGCCAGTGAAAAGAATGTTCCAGCAATACAAGCGTCTCTAGAGGAGCTGAAAGATGTGTGCTTGGATGGGAGAGTAGGGAGTATGAGAATGGCGATGGGGGAATAAGTGAAAAAGAAAAGACAAGAGCAGATGCAGGGCTTGCAGGGGAGGGCTTGTAGGCATTTCCAGTTTCTTGTTCCTGTTTCGCCGTGCGTGTTCCTTTAGTGGGTGTAGGGACGGTTCAAGCCGAGGGTTGGGTGGGAATGGAAGCGGTGCCTGTCACTAGATGGCACACCAAGCGCGTCTGAGAGAAGCCAAAGACCTGCTGGGCCTTTGCAGGAGATTTCGCGACACACGGCGCTGCTTAGTTGGTTTTACAAGTTTTTCTCCTGCAGCTGGCAGGATAGTCCTCCCTGTTGAGCTGTGAGGCCCTGATGACTCAGACAGCTTGGTCCACTCCTGTCATTCAGAAGTAGTAAGCTGAGTGGAAAATCAAAATGTTCTTCCTAAGTATTCAGTAAACTAAACAGGTAGTTAATTTAAATTGATTCAGTATTTAAAATTGGCCTAAATTCAATTTTATAATTTAATGATAAATTTAAAAAAAAAAATTAAATCTCCTAACATTGAAATGGGTAGCACAAATTTCTTCCTACAACATAAAATGATATTTGATTTTAATTTATCTGAGAAAACTTTGTTTGTTTGTTTAGGTGGATGTAAACCAACATTTTCTATATTTTTCAATTTGTTCAGAGGACCAAAAAATTTACATAGCACTTCCTTTTAATGAAACTCATATATTCAATATAATCAAGTTGATTGTAGTAAACATTTTGATACAAAACACATTTGTTTAATTAGTCTGTGTAGAAAGGATAAAAGCTACATTTCCATTCCAAGCCTATGATTTTCCCTGTGTTTGCAGACTCGTCAGTCAGAACTGGCAGCATGATGATTTCTAAGATCTGCAGCTGACAACTGGCTGAGTCCCATTTATCTGTTAACTGCTTCAGTAGTGCCAGGTGACTGGCTGCCAGTCACCTACAGGAGTTATCTGGTCCCTGGACACTGCTAAAGAATCTGGTGTGTTGGTCCTGAGTGCCATGGAATGGCACCACTTTTATGTGGAGTAGGTGAAATTTGTACAGCAGCCAGTTCCCATCTTGAAAGTAGCATGTCTAAAACCAACAGTCAGAATACCCTCAACAGTGGGTATTTGACAGTGAATGATTTGTGATTTTCCCTGTTCATGGGGGGGGTTGGAACTAGATGATCTTTCAGGTCCCTACCAACCCAAACCATTCTGTGATTCTGTTTTGCAGGGCTGTTGTTGCTGTCATCTTCAACAACACCTGCTTGTTCAAAGAGCTTGCTTTTTGTCTTGACTGCTTTGGCTCAGAGAATCTTTCATAAAGTCTTACTGTATTTTTAATTTGTCTTGGTTTTTCTCTCTCCTCCTCTTCCTCCTCCTCCTCTTCTCTTTTTACAATAGCTCCTTCAGGCATCCCACACATCAGTAGCAGCTTCAGAATCAAGAGGGAGCTTATGCTGGAAACATAGGCTTCTCTGTGAAAATGAGTTTAAAACAGCAATCATATTTCAGGCAATCTCTTCAAAGCAGGTCACTTTCCCTAGTTCTCCCACTCCTAAGCTCACATTTTGCCCTATAGCAATCAGCTATTAAAGTGTCTGTGCTACACCACGCTCAATCGCATTCAGTTAGGATGTCTGCTATAGAAAGAAGGTAGACATGAACTAACTTCCTTTGATATGGCGAGTTGGATCCTGGTTTATCTCCATCCCATTTTGCAGGAGTATTTGTGTGATTTATTAAGTCCAGATTTTTTCTCTTTCCAGTCCATGTAAACATGGGGAAGGTGCAGTGTTTGTTAGCTGTGAGTAAATGAGGAAGGTGTTCTTCAGTCACTCAACACCTCCTGTGCCAGGGTGTCCACAAACTGCTTTCTTGGCTGGATCGCTGGCTGTCAGTTCAGACCAAAGGGGGTGAAATAAACTCAAGAGCTGTCTTTCCCCTTTGGCCAGGATCATCACATTATATTAATATCTGACGTGCCCCATCACTGTCAGGAACCAGTATCATGCTCCAGCATATAATGCAGTTTGTGATGTAATAAGCTTTACCCTCCTTCAGCCTGTGCTCCTTCATCTCATGTAAGCAAAGTGAATTGACAGATAACTGATAATATGTCCTTTATTTGGTTTCCTTCTTAGGACTTTTAAGCTGCAGTGGTTTCATCAAGGAAAACACCACAAATGTCTTCACACAGGTCTAAAAGTAATCTCAAGGCAGGTAAGTAACTTGGTTTTCTTAAGCGTCTTCATCTGTTTTTATCAGAGGTCTCTATGTTGAACCTGAATCCTTTCTTATTACCCTGTAGGAGTGGGGACTTCATGCTGTTCTTGTGGGGAGGGATGCAGGACTTCTGCACTATAATGCAGGTAGTCTACATATCCACTTCCTAAAACCAGAAGGATTTCTCTGTCTGCAGTTTTTATGTCATGTCTCTGTACAGCCTAGATCTCACCAAGGCTCATCTCTTCTGCAGTGCTTCTCCACTTGACTGCTTTTGATCATAGTTTTTATTCATAGGAATGTCCTGACGTTTTAAAATTTCAACTAGCTGTTTGATGTTAAGTGAGTTACCAGGCAAGCAGTGACTAATTCAGCTATGGTGATGATGTTGTTTTCAAACTTTCTCCAACTAATAAGTAATTAAAAGTAGAAATAGAGGGGTTTGTCCCTTGGAACCACTCAGCCCATGCTAATTACAGTGGGTTAGCAAAGAGGTCAAGGCTGATAAGAGTGTGGGAGATGACACAGAACAGTAATGGTGAGAGGAGCTGAAAATAGTTGCAAGAAATGTTAGTTATAAAGTTTGTTCACATCAACTTTCCCCTCCCATTGAGAACAAAGCTCATTTTGAAGATACTTGTAAAAGTATCTAGAAAAATACCCTTTGATGTTAATTTATTTGTTTTTATTTAGCTTGGGTTGGTTTTATGTTTTTCACTCTTATTACAGTATGTTTGCACAACCAGTAAGGACACCCAGAGTTGAATATTTATGTTTATTGAATCATTCATATCAATTAAACACTTTGGGGAGTCTGAGCACAGAAAGTAAAAGCATTCCCTTGAGAGGAGAGAAATCAGAAATCTTTATTGGAAGAAAAGGATATATGCTTGTTTCATTTTTAAATATCTGATGAGAAGGCATGATTTCAAGTGGCATGACTGAAATGTGGACACAGCAGGGTGGGAGGTCTAGTATGGGGTGCACACAGTCAGGTTCACAGCTTGCAGTTGAGATGCTCTGCGTGCAATAACGCTTTGCACTGTGCAGCCTCTCGGGTGAAAAGGGTGTTTATATGCCAGTTCCAAGTCAAACTATGAAGTCAGTCATCTCTTCCAGTTGGATCAATTCCTATCTCTGTTTGATGCTTACTGTCTGGACAGGTTGTAGTGTGCAAGGGTTCAGGTGTCATTAATGTATCATTTTGAAAACCTATTTGATTTCATTTTTAAGTAATTGGCATATGTTCTTTTTTTTTTTCTCCCTCTCATTTACTGAGTTTGCTGAAGTTAGAGGAAACCATATAATTATGCCACTTCAGTAGCATCAGAACAGATACTTAAGAGCCTGTTTTAGTCATCTGGAAACAGAAAATTGGACACACAAAGTAGGATTGTTTTGGGGTCTGGGTCCATAAGGAAATGAGCACTCTTAACTTCCTAAAGTGGAGGAGTTGAAGGCTCTTAAGTACTTGGCTGTCCCATTCCACTGGGTCCTTTAATTCCTTTACTTTAAGTGTGTGACAAAGCCATTAACTTAAATGAGAACATTAACGCACTGAAAGACAGGTGCAGAGGTCAGCAGCAGGGAGCCAAAAGGGAGCGAACAGAATTTTTCAGTGGTCTGGCAGTTTACCTCACCAAATGCAAATGATACACAATTGTTTTCTCATTCCTCTGTTTCACTCTCCCATGCTGATCTCTTTCCTGGGTGCTGACGTTTTTCTTCTACTCTGCCTTTGCTAACATTTTCTACTAAATCAAGCAACGAGCTGCCTTTGTTACAGGTGAAGGACTCGTGAAAGTTGCAGGGGCCTGCATCATCTAGGCTGTCAGGATTCCAGTGCCTTTTTCCTGAGTGTGGGCGTTTCTCACCATATTGGTCATTTAGGCCTACCTCATCATTCCAGCCTCTTTTGCTAGGCTGCTGCCCCTTGTACATCAGATACCTTCTGCCTGGATGCTGTCTTTTGGATAACTCATTAAAGTAGGTTAGCTGTACAGTAGGGATATCAGCATACTGATCTGAAAATGACCTTCTGCCGGGATGCTGTCGCTTTTTCAGCTCCACATAGCCATCAAGGTCGTCTTCTGTCTCTCTTTTCCCTGGATGCTGCCGCTTCTGAATGTTTCTATAAGGTGTGTCTTCCTCAACATCTCTTTTTCCAGGATGCTGTCTCTTCTCCAGGTCACTTAGGAACTTTTTCCCAGGGTGTTGTCTTTTGGAAAGCCATTCTGGCAGAGCGGCATTTGATTCTGTCCAAGGAAAAGAATAATGTTAATGAGCCTCCATAATCCTCACTAAGGAAGTTGAAATGGGAATTTGTGGAGTTGTATGGTGCAGGATCATAATCTATTGCTCATTATGCCCATAAAAGGTGCTGAGCAGCTGGAAGAAATCAGCTGCAGAAACTGGGTATGCGAAGCTGCAGAAGCTGGGAAGAGCTAAAAATCAGCATAAGATGGGGCAAGGACAGAGCTGAGGCACAAGCAGAAGCAGGAATGTGGACATTGAAAGCCAGCTCAGCATTTCCAGCTACCAGTCATAATTCTATTAGTATCTCTTACTCATTCTTAATATCTTTTTAGTATTTCAGGTCTTGAAATGACCAACTCAGCATTCATGTGAAGAGGGAGGAAGGCTCGCTCTATGGGCACTTGGGGCCAGCTCCTTTTTCCACTCTGAAAAGGCTCTGTGCTCCTTGTTGGTGGCAGACACCTATGTGCTGCTTCCTGCAGTCCCTGAGTCTGACTCCGTCCCAGCAGTCCCCCTCACTGCTGGGACTCGTGGGAGCAGAGCATCTGCAAGCTGGGAGGTGATGGGCACTAGAGCAGCCTCTGCATTCCCAGCCATGGGAAAGCCCACCTCTGTTGGGCTGTAGAAATCAGTGGGTTGAGGTGGATGGCAGCACGCCCACCTCCAGTTAACATTAGGTTCAGAGCCCACAACTGGGGAATGTCCTCCACATACCCTCTTAGGGCTTCCCTAGGAAAGAACTTGCCAGAAAGGCAAGTTTTCTGTGACAGGCTTCCTGTTATGCAGCAGCTGCTCAGCGATGGTACAGCATTGCCTAAGTCAGGAGATCTTAAGAGAAGAAAGCACCTTTTGAGAGCTCTGTGTCAGTGTATTGCAGCAGATCTCCTAGCCTTCCCTTCCCCTTACTTAGAGTAATAAACACATGAATTAGAACCTTGGATATGACGGTCTCAGCCAAGCGCTATGCCGGCATCACCAGAGGGATGTCCCCAGTGTTATATGTACCTTTATTCATCTCTTCTCCCTTTTCAGCTTTCTTGAGGACAGACTGAAGAATGAGGCTTTCAGATCTCTGCAGGATGTCATCCAGGGGATTTCCTCCCATGTCCTCACTTCCCTCTGGAAGGGGCTGCCCCCAGTTTAGGCAAACACCACACAAGGTCAGGCAGAGGAGTAGCAGTGGTAGCTGGATAGATGACATGGTGGGATGGGGGGAGTTCCTGCAATTTGCATGTGAGAGAGAACAGGGGAGGAGGATGAAGCAAACAAACCTAGCAATAATAGCAATCTTTCCAGACACTGAAAAAGAAATATTCCATTGCCGTAGGGATTGAAGTCTTTTATGAGGGTCCTTCCTCGTTTTACTAACCTCTCAGTTTATGTTATATTCTTCAAAGAATCTGTAAATTCTTCATAATTAAAACCAGGCACTTGTTCATTTTTTTGGCAGAATAAATATGAGCATTTTGAACACCTAACTTCCTGATGCACAGATAGTTAGTAATGAAAGCCAGTGATTTTGCCTTTCCTTCTGCCAAGAGGTAATAATTTCATTCTTGAACTCTGTGTTAACTATTGCCCCACCCGGTACACACACATATACCTGCACTAACAATCTTCACCAGGCAATTCCCTTTGCTAAAGGTTCATTTTAAAATAATACTGGGAATTGCAGCACTTTCATTCCACCTTTAGTTAAAGCTCAACTTCAATAGTCCATTTTTTAAAATATCTATTTCTATACATTTAAAGTAGCCATTTCTATACATTTAAAGTAGCCATGTGTCGCTGTATTTGTCAGTATAGTAAGATAGCTATGCTCCATTGGTCAAGGAGATTTCTTGCATTGGGGAAGCACCTCCTATTTTTTTCAGAAACATAATCATATCTTCTGTTACCTCCTGCTCAGATTACAAGTATTTTTCTATTTCTTTTAGATAGCACCAGAATTCCTAATGCACTTATAATGGATTTGTATTCCAGTACGTGAGTTCCTTCAGTAGAATGGAATACATTTTTCATACTAGTATAGCAGTCATTTAGCTTAATTGTATCTTCAGAACATGAGACATGCACGATTTTACAAAGTTCTACAGTTTTTTAAAATAGAGAATGAGGTTATTACCCCTCTTATTGTCAGGTTTCGATCATTTCTGATCAAGCCCTTGGATAACAGCCCTAGGAATATCACATAGGATATTTGGCTCAGAGCAATCTTTAGAAGGAAAGTTAGAATCAGATAAAAGAAAATTGTTTTGCAAATTACCTGGTTTGTAGTTTCAGATTTTTGCTTGATGCATCTGCCAAGAGATTGTTTAGTCCTTTAAAGCTGTTTGCATATCTGAGCTTCAGAGTTGCCCTTTTTCTGCTACAGACACACACAGTATTCAATAGAACTGTTGCTAAGTTCTCTTTGGAAGGCTTGCATCTCCGTACTTATACTGTACTGCCTCTGGACCCTTTATGCAAATAGCTGTGAGGTAATTTAGGCGATGTGTTGTTCCCCCCTCTTTTTTTTTTTTTTTTTACTGATGTCAGAGATCTGCATTTTGAATGTATTTTAAAACTGATAGTTATTTGCTGACTTCCATATATCCATGCTTGACTCCCAGAAATTGCTATTTTTCCTTTCTCTAAAGAGATTATGTTGAATTTTATGTAACATAGCATAGAGAAAATGAAATCTTTCTCTGCTGAACAAAAAGAAGCTTGTGTATCTTCTATTAAGTAAATGCAGAGAGGTAGGTAATTTATTAAGCTACCGAAAAAATGTAATGGATTATATTTAAATAAGTTTATAGTTTATTCTGAATGACACTGTACAGTTTGTGGCTCACAATTCTGTATTTTCTTGGGCTAGGCTTCTGTAAACAGTACAGCAGAATATGGGGTGCATAGCGTTAGATATTAAACATAGTTATGTTGCTGCTATGTACTTGAAAGAGCATTATACTATTGTAACTAGAAATAAGACTCCCTCTCTTTAACCCATTTATCTATTTAAGATATTCTTCCACACAGTACTACTAAAAACAGATGGTGCAAGGGGCACAAGTAAAGAGCTAGTGATTCTTTGATACTCTTAGTGATCCTGATGACAATATGTAGGACTAAAACTGCAGTACAGATTGCTCACAGTATTGAAGCAGTTCAATATTCTTTTATTGTTACTGCATGAAAGGTTTCAGCCAAGTGAAGTAAATGTTTTTCTGCTTTCTAATTTACTACCATTGTCGTGAACACAAACCCACTTTTGTATGTCCTTCTCTTCACTACTGTCAAAGTGTTTAAGTTAAAATTTGTCTTCAGTGGTAGTAGCAACAAAAACCAACAACCTGTCACCATGGCTTGAGAACACCTTTCTTGGTAGAACACGGGCATTTTAGCAGCTCTCTAGGATGCTGTGCCACAGGCTGAGACAGAAGGCATTTTGGGGATATTCTTAAAAGCACTGTACTTAAAAGTGGATCAGTTTTACTTAAAGGTAATGGGGATACTCCTGTGACCTGTAAAATTTCCTTAAGGCAAAAGGCATTTTGTGTCTGAATAGATGATGGAAATAGCATATAAAACTAAAGACGGGTGAAGTCAGTTGTTCTCTGTTAACATGAGTTAATTACCCATCAGAGTTTAACAAGAAGTTGTCATCTCTCAGAGCTTTTCTTCCCCATACCATTCAATTTCATATGATGGATCAGAAAATACACACACAAAAAAAAATCTTGTTTTCAGTTCTTTAGGAAATGAAAGCTGACTTATTTGGGGTGACTTCTGTGGAATGTAGCCATTACCTCAGTCTTTTTCCATGAGAGTGTGGTCATCTCCTGAATTTTGTCTTAATATCTCAGGAAAAAATGTATCAGTAATTCTATACAGATGTGCTTTGTACTGATTGTTATTTTCCAGTGGAGTTTATCTACAAATCTTGAGCCAATCCCTTAATTTCAGTGGGAAGTTCTCTTACCTGCACAGACCATCAGGCAGCCAGGAGCCGTCAGGGAGTTCTAGAGTCAGCAGATCTGAGCAGTCTTCTCAATGCATATGTTTGTGGCATTGGTTTCTCAACAGCCCTGCTAGGAAGCTGGTCTCAAAACTCAGTGGCATTGTTTTTCAGCTAAAATGTATTTACAAAGCATTTCAGTTTTGAAAAAGCATTTTCTGACAGAAACTTGTTTCTATGGTACATCCCCAGTCAGCTCTTGCAGATGGGATGTTCTTATTAAACCGTCATCTCCAGCCCTCTAAATCACAAACAGAGGAACAGATTTGCAAGGCAGGTGGTACCTTCAGTCCCATAATCTCTGTATTTACACTTAACAATAACCCCCTCCCAGACACAGCTAGCGTCAGTCTCTGGTCAAAATCATGTGTTGTCCAGCTATCATCCTGTTCAATTTAGCATTCACATTTAATCAGAGGCATGAGGTGACTTGATAACTGCATTTATGTCCTTAGATAGAGAAGATAACAACTGGATGCTTTCTGTCCTTATGCTGGTAAAAGCATAAGAAGGACTAGTATCTGGAAGCTGAAGTTTAACAAATGTAATTGAACTCGGATTCCTAGCTATAATGATAATTAAACACTGATGTAATTTTTCATATATAGCCTTGGTGTTGCTTGGAGATTTAGAAATGAAATTAAATTTCTTTTGGCAGGACAGGTGTTTTATTAAGACATTTGAGGAAAAACGTTTAGGGTGAGAAAAGCATTTTCCTCTGAGAATGAAAGAATCTTGCTGGCAGTGGACAGAGACTCTACTCTGTGGGCCAGGATCATCAGGGCATCTCGGCAACAAATTCTTTGTCTTCATAGGAGAACCGAGATCAGCGTTTCCCCAGCGTGTAGCAGTCTGAGCTCTGTGAACAGGAATACTTTAGTCTGACAATTTTTTAAAAATCTGATTTAAGGTACCTGGGTGAAACTTAATTAGATTAGATTTAGCTAATGTTCCATTCTGTTCCTCTGAAAGTAGGAACAACCCAGCAATGAAGATCTATGTTCTAAGGCTGCAATGTAGTTTTCATAATAAGTATGCTTGGAAACAGAAATACTACAAAGAAAGTACTGAAATGCGTACAAAGGGTTTCTCAGGCCTGCATGCCTGGCTGCTGCAGCAGCGTCATTTCAGAGTCACCAACGAGGAGTGGGGCATCTCCAAAGAAGTTGTTTGGAGGGCTCTGGTTTGTTGGCTTTTTTTGTCTGGGCAGGCTTCTGGACCTCCAATACCTCATCAGAACAGGAGTAGTAGCTCCAATCTGGCTTCTAGTCATTGTAGATGAGTTCCTGGGAACTGGTACAGGTGTTCTACATGGCATAAAAGTACGTGCACATCCCTTATTCCAGCAGGTAGGGGTTATGATGTTCCCTTTCTCTTAGGAATACCCTCTATGCGAGAATGAATAGAAGTACAGTCCAATGCTAGGACAGAAATCCTATGCTGTCCAGGGATTCCTTTCCCCTAGGAGACAACTCAAAAGGGAAGGCTTTCTGACTATTTTGGATCCAAAAGCAGGCTCAGTAGAATTCTACAGGGTGAAATTTGGCTTGTATTCTCATTCATTTTATAATCATATTTTCATAAAAGAAGTTCCCTTATCTGTTGACAGGAACTGAATGTCAAAAATTATTCACAGAAGCATCTTCACATGAGGAGTGGTCAGCATGTTTTCACTCTCACTAAAATCTGCTTCCTGACACCTCTGAGCTGAGGACTCCCTTTAGAGAACAGGGATGAAATCCTGTGTTACAACTACATCCCCATGCAAAGCGTCTCAGTAGGTGCAAAATTATATCCCCAGTGCAATGGCCAGGACTTGCAGCCATGCATCTTGCCCCTTGCTCGCACTTATTTTTGTCTTATTTTAGACTGATTTAGTAGAGCTTTAATGCTTTGTTTAAAGGAAGAAAGTTAAATTTAAGTACCTCAGAGGGTCTTTTGTTTCATGAGCAGTGCCCCTTTCCCATTTCACAGCTGGCAAACTGTCTCTTTTTAATAGGCTGTTTTTCTTTTTGGGATTATCTTTTGGGTTTTTTTTGGCCACATTTTTTCTGTTTCATTTTCCCCACAGGTGATTTTTCTATTTAAAATATTTCTGGAGGTTTATTTTATAAGTGTTAATGTCCTTTCTTCCCACTCATTGCACAATTACTCATTGCACTGTGAGTTGAATTCATGGGTAGGAGGGAGAGTTTGTTTTCTCAAACTCCAGAGCCATCTTCCAAGCTGTACTTTTCTGTCTGTCATAAACCCACTGATACCCTAGACTTGTCTAGAGCTTGTGTCAGCACAGGGTTTGGCTCCCAGTACACGTGTATGTCTGTGGTTTGTTGTAGAATTGCACAGAGATGTCCAGTTATCACATTTCACATTTAAATGCAGCATTTCAGCACCACTGGGATCCTTAATCCCTTTATCCAGTTGCTGTCATTTATCACAGGTGCTTCAAGTCCCTTGAGCTTTTGTATCAACTTTGTTGATGAAGTTCCTTATTTTTCTTTTAAACATTCTCAAGGGCATACCAGCTTCTGAAAGGGCTTCTAAATGAAGAAACTGAGAGACAGACAACTCCTTCAAGCCCAGAGTCAGACCCTTACGTGTGAGCTGTGAGGACTGAGGTTTTTGTTCCTCCTCTCTCCAGCCTGCTTGTTGCTTGGATTGCTGGCTCAGCTCACTCCCCACGTGTGTACTGGAGCTTGGGTCCTCTACTGGAGACGGGAACTTGCCCAGCTCAATGTCAGTGTTGGTAACAGTTGGGCCTTAGCATTAGGTCTATCACTGGGCACACAATAGTTGGTCCCTAAAAAGATCTTGAAGGTGAATAGTGAGAAAATCTGCTGCTAACCCAAGTCTGATCTCTGTTTTAAAGAATATAAACACCCATGTTTTGTTGAATTAGTCAACTATGACAGCTTGGAGTTAGGCAGAAAGTTCTCCTTGGCAGATCTCTGCATTTCTACATCTTCCTAGGGACACTTTGCTCTGGTTACTGTCGGAGATGGGTAACTGAAGTGCATTGGTCTTCTTCAGTGCAGTGATCCGTCTGTGAATACTGTAGAAGTTGTTAAGGAAACTGCTCTTCTTTTCTTGAACTATAGGGAAAAAAAAAATTGTGTGAAATGAATGTGCTGCCATTGCATTTCTTGCCAGTTTCACTGGGAGGTAGGTGCTAAATGTTTAAGTGGTTTGCCCTGGGTCATAGAGCTGTAGCGCCACAGTCAGGAAGTGAGACCAGAATCACTAAATTCTTCCATTCACTTAGCATTCCTGTTGTTAAAACAGCTTAGTTTTTTGCCAGTACATCAGAAGACACACACGTCTTTCTCATTTAAAAGGTTGCCTACATGACATTTTTCTGTGTGCAAGGCTGAGAGAAATATCTCCACTGGCTACTTAAAGGATCCCATTAATGTGTATTAAGTGTACACTGTCACTGGGACTGTAGTTTCTAGCTTCTCATCTCTTTAAACAATTTTATCCTTTTGGTTATTTACTGAATCGTGTTTCTTGCAATGACTGCAAATCTAAGCTGTTCGATCTGACCCTTCTCTTGTTAAGTGTTGTAAATTAGGAATCATTTGTTTGCTAACAGAAATGAGAAGCAAATCAGCTCTTTTGTTTTCTCTGGAAAATCTAAAGTACAGCTTATTTATATCACTCCCAGTTTGTTCCTTAAATTGAACTAACCAGAGAGAAAATCACAGAATCGCAGGGGTTGGAAGGGACCCCAGGAGATCATCCAGTCCAACCCCCCTGCCAAAGCAGGTTCCCTACACCAGGTTGCACAGGAAAGTGTCCAGGTGGGTTTGAACATCTCCAGAGATGGAGGCTCCACACCCTCTCTGGGCAGCCTGGCCCAGGGCTCTGTCACCCTCACAGGAAAGAAGTTTCTCCTTAGGTTTGTCTGGAACTTCTGGTGTCCCAGTTTGTGCCCACTGGGCACCACTGACAAGAGCCCGGCCCCACCCATTTGGCCCCCACACTTCAGGTATTTATAGACATTGATCAGATCCCCTCTCAGTCTGCTCTTCTCCAGGCTGAACAGTCCCAGCTCTTTCAGCCTCTCCTCACACAGGAGATGCTCCAGGCCCCTCATCATCTTTGTGGCCTCCACTGGACTCTCCAGAAGTTCCCTGTCCTTCTTTAACTGGGGAGCCCAGAACTGGACACAGCACTCCAGATGTGGCCTCACCAGGGCAGAGTAGAGAGGGAGGACTCCTTTTCCAGGACTGCTTTTCCTAGCAATAGGAGTCACTATAGTAAACTAGTCCTCAAAGCTAGTTTGCTAAGTGAGTATTCAGTGGATTTAATGAGGCGAACTACGTTTTAGGAATGCAGCCCCCTGTAGTCCAGCAATCATTAGCACAAGTGAGCCCCTTTGTGGCAGACATACCACCCGAGAGGAGCTTCACAATAGCAGCACAGCATGTCACAGCCCAGCTGGCTTTGTTGAAATTCATAAAAAAAATAAAAACATTGAGGAACAGGAACAGTTTTTCCATTCATTTTCAGTAATTGGGAATTTAAAATCTAGGGGGGGAAATGAAGGCAACTTCTCTACGGTGTTCTCTCTTTCTTCCAGCGCTGCGCCCCAGCCCTGGGGCTTGTGCTGTTGCTTAGTGCAAGCGCTTGTGGAAGGGAATACTTATTTCTGATATGAGCTCTGAGGCCTTTTGGGGGTAGCTGCTAGTTAAAGCCAGGTGAATGAATTGGCCTAGAGAATCTAGCGAAATCATTAGAAACTCTGCTGGCTAATGCTGAATGTCACTTGAAGTGTGACCTGAAAATGGTGACAGACAAAAGTAAAGGGCCTCTTTTGAAGTCTCTGTAACTTTCAGTTGACACGCTCCTTCTCAGATATTCCAGAAATGGCAAAATCTTTTGCTGTAACTGTAGGCCCTAGAGTTCTATAGTTAGGCAAACGCAGAAGTGTTGAAGCTTAATCTTTTGAATTCCTTGAAACTAATAGAAAATCCTTTGAGGAAACTTAATATAGGGAGACATTAGGTCTTTTGTTTTAAATAATGGGTAGGACAAGGATTGAATGAGATGAAAACATTAATTTCTGTGCAGGGAAGCTCTTAATAGAATTACTGAGTAAATTCCACATGGAACTCACACAGCTCCCCTCACTAATTTAAAGCCATAAAGGCCAGGGAAGGCTATTGCATGAGAGGGAAGAGGGAGTATCCCACATAGCGTTATATCTGTTGCCAAAAGGAGTATATATCAGTCCCTTATATCAGCTAAATCGTTTTATAGTTTCATGAGGAAGCAAAACCAAGGCATTATGACGTTAATCCCACATACTGGTTTACTGAGAGACTTTTCAATATTAAACAGGATATTATGGAGTCAGAACTTGACAAGCTTAATTGTGTGCTTAAGAGTCAGTCTGACTCGCAGTTTGTTCCTTCTGGGATGGTGGCAGTTTGAAATTAAAAATCTCAATGGATTCAGTGTAATGTTTCTTTATTTTGTAATTATCTCCACAATTTTTATGCAGGGTCATTTCTATAGTTTTCTAGTGAAGAGAACCCTGCGATTTGGGACAAAAGAGGCCATCTTCAGAAAGAGTATCATTGTGCCCCATCTCTTGTTGCAGGCAGAGTCCAGGATCTTTCAAACCAAATAATGTCACTTAATGAAACAAGCAAGACCTGGTGCCTCAAGGCACCAAAACACACCCTTCCCGCCCCCCCTCCTACCACCTAACCTGGTGTTTTTTCACAGCTGCTAACGACAGCACTCAGGAGATTCTTGTTGACTTCCAATAGGGAATTAGTCATTGAACAAAGCAAATTTACAGCTCAGTATACTTTGCCAAAATGTTGCTTTTAAGCTGAGGTGAGTTTCATGATGTAGCAAGAAGAGATTCAGGGAAATTTGATTTGGTGTGATAGAAATGGTGGACATCCAGCTTCTTTTTTAAGAAGTAAATCTGATTCACACTGTCAAGTGACTCCCAAAGTCAGTTGTAGGTCCCATAGCAATTAAAGGAGTAACATGCTAATTCGTTTCCTCTGTACTGTTCTTTTACACTTCCTGCTAACACATCCTAATTATGAAAAAGAACCCATAATTGGGTGTGAAAGGCAGCAAATTCGTGAGTGAGAGAAGAGCTAAGAGATGTAGTGTTTGGTGCAAAGTGTTTGAAAATGCTGGTTTGTGTTTTAAAGTCACCAATCCTCAACTTGCAGCTAGTTTTCCTGTCAAGTTCACTGGGAGCAATCAGCACAGAACATATTTGAAAATCCCACCTGGCAGTCTCTGCTTGTTCAGATGTCAAAGATAGAAGGCCCAGAAGCTCCTGAAGGCTTGACATACATGATGCATGCCCAATGGTTAGAGATCAGAGACCACACTGGGAGCACAAATAAGAAGACCGAGTAAAAGCAGAATGAAAAGTTCCAGAACTGGCCCTTGTGGTGGGCTGTAGAACATCTTCCTCTTGAAATTCAGACATTACTATAGCAGCTTTTGAAATGGAAAAAAAAAATCTTTTTGTTGCCTACAGTTGCTGTAAAAGACAGCTGTTCATTTATATAAATTATTCGGTAAAGTGACCTCGAGCCTTGGTTTATGTGTGCAGTGCAAATGTGATTTGCCTTCGAATTGTCTTTGTTGGTTTGACAAGGAAGGGAAACAGGGCCAGTGGCCGGACCACATCAGCAAGGCAGCTGCATTTGTGCTCGCCTCTATGCAACACCCAAAAGCAGCTATTTTTAATGAAGGTGCAACCTGGAATCAGATGTAGAGAGGAATTTTGAATGGGGATCGGGGTTACTAACAAAGGTAACTTCAGTACCAGTCATATCAGCTGATCTGATTGGAATAGATAACAGTTCAAGTATTGCTGCCTTCCCCTTTATTGTTTCTCTGTACGTGTGAGGATGCACAGGCATTATGTGTGCGGTTTTTAATAATGAACTGTTCCTGACATTATTCTAGTAGCTTTATTATTCTTAGTAGTTATTAAGTTTTTTGGTCTGCTCATTTTGGGGGGGCTTAAATTTGCTCATCATGCAAATTCTTCCTGCAGTAAGATTAGTCATTTCATCTGTTAGGCTACTGGTTTTTAAGAGTCCTGTAGCACAGCAACAATGAAGACCAGAATCCTGTTACGGTAAGTACTACAGAGAGGTAAAACTGAAACTGTCTGTCCCAAGATAGTTATAATGGAGTGTAGATGTATGTACATACACATACATATACATATACATATACCTACACCTGCCATATATATGTACATACACCTGTAGATGTATGAAATGACTGGGCAAGTGCAAGGATGGAGCAACCGTGTCAGTTGTGTTGGGCATAAATATGATATTTCAAGAGTTTTGGTAGCTGTAGGGTTAATTGGGGCTAAATTACAATTGATTTGTAGGCTTTGCTGCAGTGTTTCAAAAAAATTTGGAAGAAAGAAGACAGTAATTTTACCTTGGCAAGGACGACTCTCTCCTGTAAGGACAGGTTTATAAGAAGGCTGGTCGTTTGGTATTACCAGCAGGATGAAGACAACTGGAGTTTCTGCTCTCCAATTCCACCATGGCCCATTTATGGGAAGGTCTTAGCAAATAGTAGTGAAACAGTTTACAGTTTCTGGTACTGTCTGTTAGTCCCAGTGTCTGCAAAGCATGTGGCAAAGCAAATAGTCAGGGGCTTTTTATTTCTAGCACTTGCACTCATCACTAATAGCACTAGTGAAACTGGAAGCTGTTACTTAAAATCCAAGCCTTCACTGTATCAAAGGTATGGATTAGTGGCTAGAAATCGACTGGGAAGGACTACAGCTGGTACTTGGCTAACCACAGAAACTGCCAGAGATCTAATACAGTGCTGAGATGTGCACGTTGGGTAGAGCACAGTAGGTCAGCAAGTCTCTTCTTTAGAGGGTTGAGTTAATTACTGGTTAATATGAGGGAAGTACTCAGTTTAGAACTGTTCCCCTGCCCATCATTCATACTCTTTTAGATGAAGCTTGATGCACAACAGAGGGGGGCGGGGAAGAAGATCCCCACAATCAGTTGTTGAGTAAGATGATTTTCATAATGCACTACTAGCTACCTAACGACCTTTATGTAATTTGCATCTGTATAACTTTCATAGTCATTGTAATAACAATAGACTTCTCCACTGATGTTTAATGGGTTTATTTACAAATAAACAGCATGAAGTGAGAATCAGGGGGTATTCAGCCGCCATTTGGGGACAGATATGATAATTAAAGCTGTTCTGTAGGCAAAATATTGGATGTTGTGCTTTATGGGACAACAAAGGCATGTACGTGCCTGGTGAAGTATATGCTGAGACCAAGAGTAGTACTGGGTTGTAGTAATGGCTTCTGTGATCTTATGGCTTCCTCTTCACACCTGCCCAGCTGGCACACTCTGCATCCCGAGGGAAGCTGACTGAACGAACATGTAGCAGTGGAGTAAAAGTTGAGCTGGGAAGATTGTGAGGCACAAGGTCTATATGTTTCTCAACTCTTCTGTCACTCCCTTGCCCCCAGGCCTTTTTGGCTGAGACTGAATGTGAACAAAGATACATTTAAAAGCAGTTAGAGAATAGTTTGCAGATGCAAACTACAGTAGCTGATGTATTATTACAAGCACCAGGCTGGGAGGCCACATTTGGTTCGAATGGAGTCTGTCAATTGGGGCAGCTGTATTCTATTTCTGTCTCTCCCATGGAATTGCTCTGTGACTCTTAGTGGTGCGTTATGGCAGGAATCCAGCTGTAGTTAAAATCAGAGTCAGACTTTTCACAGATGGTAACTGAAACGAGGTAGATGCCTTTTGTGGTGGTTTTAACCTTGCCGGCAGCCAAATACCACACAGCCGCTTGCTCACCCTCCCCTGCCCAGGAGATGGGGGGAGAGAATCAGAGAGCAAAAAACTCACAGAATCACAGAATTGCCTCGATTGGAAAAGACTTATCAGATCATCAAGTCCGGTTGTTAACCAAACACTGACAAGTCCCCTAAACCACTGATGGCTTTAATAACAGTTTTCTCCTCCAGATTTCTTTCTTTCCTTGTCTATAGCTGCTATCAGATTTTAAATGTTCTGAGTTGGCACCTAAATGGTATGATGGAATTCTAAAATGCACTCCTGGAATGGCTGATAATGGTAATGCATCAGTGATTTTCAGCTTGTGGTATGAAACAAGTCAGGGTTTGAAATGGCTTCAAAGGCATGAGTAAAAGGTCATTAATAAAAGCAATCCTTTTGTTAAATTTGCTCTGTGGTGATTTATAGGTCTCATAGAAAAAGTTTATAGATCTACAAACTATTGGATAAGCAAAGCAACTACAAAAAGTAAAAAAATATTCTCAGAAGTCCTTTTTAGACCTGCATTTCCATGACTGATTCAGAGGCTGTCATGGAAGATGAAGAGTTAAAACTTTCATAACATTACATTTTTGTAACTGTTACTCAAAAATGTGACCCAATATTTTGACATTTGAAATGGCTCATCAAGGACAAGAAGTTGATAGAAGGTTTTTAAAATACTTTCTGTAAGATCTCAGCAATAATCTGTGATTATTTCTGCGCCTCTGCTGCTCACGTTGAGTAAGCAAAGCTCAAGTCTTATTGCAAGGAGAAATTACAGAAATGCCAAGGATTGCCTGATAAACAGGTAGTGCCATTGATCACTAACTGTACTTTATGAACATAATACCTTTGTCTTTTGAATAACAAACGATCTGTAAGCCAACACCAGAGTAAATCTTACTGACCTTTTACAACTACTTGTGCTTTTATTGAAAAACTGTAACTCCATCTTCATTAGAATCACTTTCAGTTCTATATGAAGCCAGATACTGAGCAGACTAGTTGTATAAACACATACTTGCATAGGAACAAAGAAGGCATGCAGCTGTTTTCTTTACTTGAAGGTACATGGCATTGGTCAATACAGCCTGTAATGGAGAACTGAAAAACACCATTAAATTAATACTAAGTTAATTATTCCCATGTCTGTGAGTGTGTTACATAGTCCAACTATATTATATTAAGTATTTCACATCACCTGAGTCTTGCTTCTGTCAGTGATGGTTCAGCTGCTCTTTAACATGGTGCTGTGAAAAGAATCTGGAGACTTCAACCCTGTCTGTAGTGTGAGATGAATGCCTAACTTAGAACAAAATTGTGTGCTGGAGTCCCAAGAAAAAATGAAACTCTCCACTTAAACTGCTAGACCTCCAGTGTTGATGACAGACAATGTGGATTTTGCCTTCCAGAAACAAAACATCCATTTTATTGGGGCTAGAACCAGTCAATGGCCATTACCCTGGAGAGTAGACTTTAACTTGGTCTTACATAGAGAGTTTCATACAGCATAGATCTGAAATGACATCAAATCAGGAGAGGAGAGTCCTCTAGTTGGCACTTTCTGAGCACTTGGACTGGCAGACTGCTTAGTACTCATGTTAACTCCGTCCCAGCCAGACCCAGTACAGCCGTAGATACAGAGGAGCTCTGACCTGTTAGTAAAGCTGGCTCTGAGTTAGCAAGTCCTTTTCCTGGCTTGTATAATGAAGCCAGTTTTGCTTGTCAAGCCAGGTGCAATGTGCTTGTTCTATAGAGGACTTAAATTGCAAGGTCATTAAGTCTTTTTGCTCTCTGGTAGCTGCAAACAGCTTAATTACAAGGTCAGTGATGTATAGTAGTAGAGAGTTTGGGGAACTTAGGAGGTAAAACAGTGATTACTCAATAAATCATGGCTTCTCTGAGCTTCAGCTTCAGAATCCTGATTACATGGTGCTATTGTTTGGACCTTCCTAGTATAATAATTTAGCAGTCTGCAGGACTACAACAGTTTTGCTACCGCTAAATTCTAGTGTTCAGAATTCTCAACTGCCTGGCAAATTGACAACATTAAAAAATTAAAAACAAATTAATGACCATGCATTGACAGTTATGTGATGAAATTTTCAAAGGTTTATCTTTCCCATTTAGACACAAATGAAGTGTGAATTGTGAACTGCAGAAGTGCGACACTTTGGGACAGAAAAAGCCTTCAAGTAATGTAGATGTGGGTAGCTGACATTGGAATTGTCATCTGTTGTATGAAGGATGTTGAAGGCAAAGGGGCCTAGGAGAGCCCCTAGTGCTGGATGCCTGTTGATGTGTGTGACTCACAGATAAATGTCCCTGTTACCTATATTACTGTAGGCCAACCTCATAGTTTCTGATCTGCAGTGATATTTAGAAAAATTACCAGGAGTAGAGGTCTGGGTGGACACCTTGCCTACATACTGTACACCAGCCTCTGGTCAGGACAAGTCAGCATAGCTCAGTGGAAGCATTAACCTTACTCCCATGCTTACTGTCTCAAGGAATAGGGAACACAAGTGGCATAGGAAGTGTGTTTGTAGAAATGCTTGTTATGAGTGGAAAACAACTCTTAACTCTTCAGTCCTGTTCTAATGGATAGCATGCTGTAACTGTCTTAATGTTCTCTTCTGGTTCTCAGGAGTGTGAGAGTTTAGGCTTGACTTGTTCAAACTCTTATTTTTTATTCCAGTAATGTTGACACAAGCCCTATAGCCTGTCTAGCAGCAGGGAGAGAGCACAAATAACAAAGAGCTTCTCTTTCAGAGAGGCTCATACATCCAACTAAGGAAAAACAATCAATGACTATTTAGACATTTCTGACTGAACAAGATGTCTTTAAATTAAAGTCTTGCTGCTTCTCATGTGAGATTTGAAAATAAGAACACTCTTACTTCCTAATTTAGCCTCGAAAAAAAAGAGAAAGAAGTTTTGGTGTGGTGTTTGGCCAGGTGACAGATCTTATACTTCCACCAGGGTTCTTTGTCAGGGAAGCATTTTTCCTTAGGTATCTGTCATAGTGAACAAACTACCTTTAGAGGAGCATAAAGACTGAGGAGAAAACTAAAGTACTCAATTGTTGGCCTTGTAATTAATCAGCAGTTGATGATAATTCTCAGATTATTGTCTTGGTTCAAGGAACTCATTAGTTTTCTAAGTAATAGCTGGTGCAAGGGACAGAGCACAACCACATAGCTGGAGGCATAGAGAGGGTAGAATTGGAGCAGCCTGGTTTTAGACCAGCGTTAACTGGGTCACTGTTAAACATAATCAGATCTAATTTCAAGTAATCACTGAAAAAGACAGTCTCCTTCCTCTTTCTTCCTATCCATACCATATTCTTGCATAAATTGCAGGGACTTCTCAGACCTAGTTGATTTAATTCAGCATACTGATCAGATGGATCAAGAAGGATCAGATCTTCTTGGCACAGGGCTAGACATTCACAGGACAAAGACTGAAATCTTTACTCTGCCTTCATCCTGATGTAATAAGACCTGCTTCTCAGTTCAGGTAATTCTGGGATTGCAACAAATTGTGCTGTTGATTGTTTGCTTATTTTATCAAGGGCAGGGGTTACTGTCATCTGCTTATTTAGAAAAGAAAGATCCCAAACATTTATTCAATTACTACTTGCCAGAGAAAATTCCAGGGCCCCTGGGGCCATCCTGTGACATTGTTCTTCACAGGATGCTTCCAGGTAGAATTGGAACACAACTCAATTATGTTTAACTATGGTGAGGTAGTGAAGTGTGTAGTAAATATTATTGTTTCATTAGCAGCTCTGCATTTAATTTAGATACCTATTTCTGCACAAATGAGAAAATGTTGCACGCTTTAATGATAGCACCATCCCATGTAATAATTATGGTTTGTACCCCGAGCCAGACACTCTGGTGTGGGCCTGCCCTGCAAAGCACCCCACCCCCGGGACAGGGAGCGGAAGACAAAATGAAACACGTATCGGGAGCACATCTCAGACAGTCCGTAGGTGTTTGTTGGCAGAAGGAAGTGTCTTTTCTGGTTCTGTCTTTGGCATGGGTCACAGCACCGGCAGGCAGCTTGTAGCCAGATTTCTGCCTGTTCTCTCACCCTCATTATCCACAGACAATGTGATGAACAAGCAAGACCAGTGACTGTTGAGCCAGAACTCCACATTGGAAGGAGACAGTTACCTTTCCAACTACAATGCCTTTGCTTTTTCTCTCCTTAGATCAGTCTGGGAGCTGCCTCTTCAGAGCTGATTAACTTCCTCTCAAAGCTGTTGTATCAAGCATCTGAAAACATCATACCAATTACCTGACTGCTGGGTTTTTTTAGCAATCATTGTTTTATCAGGAGAAAATCTAAATTATTTATGTCCTGTGCATGGTGCTGTATCAATATGTAAAACAGTATCACTCAGAAAATGTTATCTGTAACACTTTATAATAAGTTTAATTTCTCTCCAGCGGTAGTTGTGATGTTTGTGTCTAATTTATGACCTAGTTTACCATAGAATAGAATCGTAGAATTGTTTTGGTTGGAAAAGACCTTTAAGATCATGAAGTCCAACAGTACCAGCTTGTTCATTTCTCAGTTATGGCTCTTAGACACAGAAAAGAAAATGTCAGCTTTACAGTAACTTTGCTATGTGAAATCCACCACTAAGCAATAAAACAGTACTTTCCACTTTCTTCTCTGATGTTTCTTTTAGGTTTTAATTAAAAGTTAATGTGAACTGCTGTTGATAATTGTTGAGCAGAGTATGGTGGGCATAGGAATTCACTTGTGTGTAGGGAGATTACAAAACAATTTGTAGTGATGCCACTGGCAATCTTAGCACCTCATAGCACACAGTTTGTCATACAGCACTGTCTTAGACCAGTGGTCCATCAAATCCAATCCCTTGCCTCCAGCACTGCACAAGATGTACTTTATTTGTGGTGTACTTTATTTACTCTGTTCAAAAACAACACTTTTCAACAAAAATGTCTTTCAAGGCAGAAATGAAAACAGCCATAGCGGTAATACATGAGAACATGTATTTCCTTCCCATTCACATGGAATTCTCTAGTCAACAGACTTACTGAGACCTCCTCTTCATCCCAGTGCCTGTCCTCCTACCCTTTGACTTCCCTTGAACATCTGTCCAGCCAGATAAGCAGACTGTGGTCCCGAAGACCATATTTCAAAGGTGAACATGCTGTGAATATCGTGTCAGAAGGCTTCTCTCTTCTAGTTTCATCCTATAAGTGATGGTACTTGTAGTGAAGTAATATAGGGAGAGAAGTAACTTCTTAACAGGGATGGAAGATGTAAGTTGGGCTTAATGTATCAAACCCTTACTCTTAAAATATTTTTATACTTACACAGTGAAATAGGAAATGAAACTGTATGCTATCCACTTCAATTGTGTGGCTTGCATTTTCAGCAGGGCTTCATCCAATCTTTTTTTGCCTGGGTTTCTCATTATAGCTACTGGTTCTGACCAGAAATAAACCATATGCACTAGTATTAGGAATTAAAAGCCTTAAAAAAATCTCCTGGACCTGCTATTCATTTGAGCCATAAAAGGGGAGCTGCCAAATTGCTCTCATAAATATCAAAAAGTTAAATCTGGTATGGAAATAAGAACCAGAGTGATTAAGAATTGATTTGCAAAGCAAGGATTACAAACTTGTTTATTTTCTCACACCTGCTCTCCAACAGTACAATAAAGCAAGGCGTATCTAATGCACCTTTCCCCTAATTGGATAATGGACTCAGGGGAATATGATCAACTGAGGCTTTTAAGATCACACTACTATTTGCCCAATTATACCTAATAACAACACATTGTTCCTGCAAAATGCGTCTTTGTGCCTTGGTAGGTTACATTTCCTTTCAGCCTTTTACCTATTGATCCAACAGTACCTCATACAGAACAAACTTCTTTGTTAGCAAGTCTTGTTTATGAGACCAGAAAAATCTTTTATGCCATCTTCTCAATGTCTGATCAAGTCAGTGAGAGAAAAAGCTTGTTGTACGGAGCCTGACAAATTTTAGCTATCTTTGTAAACCAAAGCAATAAACAGAGTGTTCGTATTATACAGATAATTCATGTTCTGTGTTCACTATTTCTTTGTGTACTTGCTGAAGAAGGTGCCTGCACTACATAGTACTTACAGCAAATGATAGTTTTCATCTTGGACTGCAAGTAGGTATATACTCACTTCATTACAGAAAACAAGATGTTTACTGTGCAAAGCTGCAGCACCATGAAGCTTGAGGCATATTGACTTCACTGTTTTTGTGGGGATGGAAGGGCTTGAAGGAAGCTGGTGAAGTGATGTATCCCCAAATAAAACATTTTTCTGTCTGTCTTCTCTGAGCATTCATGACTACAAGTACAGGCTGATAAGTAAGAGCAAGGTTGCATTCTGCTTGCTCTCACAAATTTTCTCCTTAGTTATTTTTACTAGTTGTAAATTGCAATAGAAGAAATGCTTTTTTGCAAATGCTGAACCATTTAATAACTTCATAGTTGTCATGCTAGCTCACTACTATCATTCAGCACTTTCTAGTGGGGTTAACCTCAACCCGCTGCTCTGGTCTCCAGACACTTGCCTAAATGAAAAAAATGCATCCTTGCCCTTTCCAAAAGTAATCCT
The DNA here is from genome assembly GCA_907165065.1 of Caprimulgus europaeus. The sequence goes on along the minus strand of OU015535.1, from coordinate 23,272,612 downwards.
GACTTTTGCCCAACTCTTACTATGATGTAGTTCCTTTGCCAAGGGAACAGTTTCATTATTGGCCAGCACACTACTACTGTTTTCAGTAGTTCCCCCCAGACCCTGGTATGGAATATGAGCATTTCTGTGTCACCTGCATGTTGCCCCTCCTGTCCCTTTTCCCAGCACACCCTATGGGATAGCTGGAGCTGGTTCCATTGACTTGAGTGATTTTGTTAGATCTCTTTTTCAATTAAATTAACTTCCAAGACTGAAAAACACATCCAGCCAGTAGATCTTACAGTCAGGTGAGTTACTTCCCAGAGCCTGTACTGGTATAATCAAGTGTCTGGCCTAGCGGGACTTATGGCTGCTCAGAATGAGCTCTGGTGGGAACTGGTTTTAGAGGAGTGAGTAGTAGTTCTGACTGTGTCATGCATCGTTAATTCCTAGCTATTTTACCTCAAGCAGCACAACACACATGCTACTTTATCAGGCTTTGAATGGACTCTGCATTGTAGGCTGGCATGTGCAAATGTCGCACAAGCCTTGCTCAAGATCCTGTAGGACCTCATTGACAGAGTGGATTAATGTCAAACAGCAGTCCCTTTCAGTCAGAATCCCTCTTTGCTACTTATATACTGAGCTGATAGAAAGAAAAAACTAAATTGTCATTAAATAACTTCTGCAATTTAGTTTTTTCTTTCTATCAGCTCAGTGGTTCTTACCACTAAATTGAGCTGAGGGAGTATACATGAGCTTTGTACCTGGGAAGCCTGAAAGCAGAGTCTCCGAGAAATGCAGCTGAGTACACTGTGCTCACCTGCTTGAATCCATTTTGTCTCCTCCACAGACTTGATTTTCTGCAGGCATCCTCAGGAAGTTAACAAACCTGGTAAATTTTACTTACATTGAAGAGTGGAAACATGTTTTTTTCTCTTCCAGTGTTTGAGAACTGGGAGTTTAGCACTCACAGTGACACAGGGAGAAGCTCATTATGCTGCCAAGTCATTCCTTCCAAGCTGTCTGTCTGAGTATTGATCCCTTGTTCCTGAGTAAGTAAACCCTGCGGTTGATTGTAGTTATTCTGGGACATCTCATTCCAGTGACTGGATCAATAATGTCTTTCACGGCCTCCTGCTGTGTGTTCCTTGCCATGCCTCGGCACCTCTGCATCACCGCATCGCCTGCTGTTCAACCAGGAGCCCAATGAAATAATTTGCCGTGGTGGTGAGAATGCTGTCAGCCACTTCACTCTCATTTAGGTCTCAGCCAGGACACGACATGAAGCCTTGGATGTACGGCATTTGTAATGAATGTCAGTGTTAACTTCACACTGGCCTGCACATTGAGGCTGGGAAATTTCCCCTCAATGTCACGTTAAGTCAGGCATAATGCCTATAGGATGCTTGTCATGAAGCCACCTTTGAGCAGAAACAGGGATGAATATCCAAGTTCCCCTTTTCATCCAGAGCCTCAGAGTAAAGCTGTCAGGGAGCAGCAAGGCCAGGGGCTCACTGAGGGATGGAGGACCAGGAGGTGCGTGGCAGCAAGTCCAGTGATGGTAACCAGGGTTAGACACAGTCCAGTGATTGCCAGGCAGGTCCATAGTGACAAGGCAGGTTTGAAGTGAAGCTGAAGTCAGTCCATGGTCAGGATCCAGGTCAATGGGGCACAGCTACGAGAGAGCGAGAAGCTGGTACACTTTCAGTGTAGCTCAGGCAGGGACTGGAGGCCCAGGCACAAGCTGAAATGGAGCTCCTGGGCCGCTGGGCAGGGATATTGGTGGAAGCTGCAGGTGAGGGTGTTCAGGGCCATTAAGTGCACTGGGGACCCTGGCAGAACCTTTTGGTTACATTCAAAGCTGTCAGTTTTGCAGCCTAATCTTCTGCTGAATTTCCTTGATCTTTTCAAGGTACCATGACCTTATTCCTATCTATCTGTAGAATGTATTTTTAATTCTGGATTAAAATATCCCAAATTCAGATGTTCATATCCATACCTGAACTCTATAATCTGAAGTCATCACAAAGTCTAGCATTAGTTGCTCACCTCAGACCATCTTTCAGTTCACTGATACTGTACACTTCAGGGCACACAGTGTGCATAATGCTGTTCTCATGCCAGTCTCATTCCCTTGTTCTCTGTCATGCACACAGTTAAAATGGAAGACAGGGAAAAAAAAAAGGCAGAAAGCAAGGATTTGTTGCATTCTTGTATTTCTGTTTTTCCCCAGCCTGATTTGTGCTTCTAGGCAGATTGTGAATATTCAGCTCACACAGTACAGCCAAAGCAGAGCCTACACTCAGCAGTCTCAAAAACGAAGAGAATATACTCTATACAAGTCTGTACTTCACAGTCTGTTCCCTGAACCAGCTCATGTGGCCTCAGTAACTCAAAAGGCCTGCAGTTCCCGCATTTTGTCTGTATTCAAGTAGTAACTGCATTTTAGTAGATAAAAAGTTCTCAGGTATTTCAGCTAAAGTTTGCAAATAACTTCATGGGGAAAAAATGATACAGAAATGTATTTATGAATTAATAATAGTCAGGTTTGTATATTGATTTCTAACTGACCTGAATACATGTTTCTTGAATCCATCTTGGCACTAAATTGGTTTGAATAAAACCCCATTTTATTAACCCACCCTTGTCTGTGTCTGTAGTTCAGTGTTACAAGCTTAGTTCTTTATGTAGCCTTTACATGAACATGAAGTGTGAGGCAGGAAAAACATTTAGACAGCAAGAGCAGCTGCTAACAAGACACTGCAAACAGGCAATGAAGTCCCTGTGGTCCCAGGCACGGACAAACACAATCAGTCTGAATAACGCTGTGGTGTTGGATATGTTTAAAAGAGTTCAGACTAAAGGGTTGTGTGTTAACATTTGATTAATTGTCATTACTTATGGTGTAGCTGAGTACTGCATCAGAGGAGCAATATGAACTCTAGGGCCAGAAGCATGAACAGTGCCTACCCACTCCTTTCCCTTAGAGAGGGACACCACTCAATTAACCAATCTGAGCCAGATGCTGTGACTTATTCCACCTGAAGATCTGGCCCATGTGAAACCCTGTAACCCATGCTATGATACAGTTGTGTTGGGTGCACCCCCCGAAATGAGTGACCTTCTCTCAAAGGTCACCACCCCCTCAGTTCAGGCATTCTACCCATTTTGTACAACAGCATTAAACCATTTCTCTCTTGATTCTCAGACATGAGTTCAGCACAAAAAAGTTTGAGTTAAAAATGCAAAACCAAGGAAAAGTGCAGTAGCAGTGTGAAATAAAAATGGTGGAAATGTCCAGAATGGCTAGAGATCAGAAAATAGCTTGGTTTTTTACAGGAAATAATACTGGCATCCACTTCAAGTCCAGGGTGCAGTTCTGTAGTAAGCAATAAAGGACCAATATGAAATTCTAGCTCAGATACTAGATACGAAACATGGGCTTTAGCCCTAATTTGAGTATGTGCTCTTCCTGGAAGTTGTCAGTATGCGCAGTTCTGGTCTGACCCTTTTTTCTTTTTTATGGTTTTTTTTTTGTGTTCATGTGTCTTCATAATACCCATTGTGTACAATAATAGTGTCTTTCTGCTGCAGATTAGTCGTGACAGAAAGAGCTATGGAGTTTGCCTGTCTGTTTCCAGAGGTCTGTTGTGTAGACATATCCTGGGCAGCTATATCCCAACCCTTTCATTTTAATTTGTTCTTCAAACAAATAAAACTATATTTTGTTAACATTTAAAGAAATAGTTCTGTATCTCCCAGTTGACAGAGGGGAGCACTAAGCTAACAGGAAAAATGAAGAGGCATCACGTGACATGAGAGTGCTTGAATTCTGTGTATGCTCACATATATGCTGTGAATTCATCCCCCTCTACTCTGCCCTGGTGAGGCCACATCTGGAGTGCTGCATCGTGTTCTGGGCTCCCCAGTTAAAGAAGGACAGGGATCTTCTGGAGAGAGTCCAGTGGAGGCCACAGAGATGATGAGGGGCCTGGAGCATCTCCTGTGTGAGGAGAGGCTGAAAGAGCTGGGACTGTTCAGCCTGGAGAAGAGCAGCCTGAGAGGGGATCTGATCAATGTCTGTAAATACCTGTGTGCAGGACCCCAGGGCAGCCAGAGACTTGGAGCAACTCTGGACTGGGCATGGGATGAGGAGTTGGCTCCTTTGCCAGCCCGGCTGCAGTGAGACGAAGGGAGCAGGAGGTGGCACTGCTGGGTAAAAAAAGGAGATTTCACGTGTTCAGGTTGTTCGCTCACACTCTTCCTGCTGCAGCTCTGCCTCACCAAGGGGAAAAAATGGCCAGGGTTTCATTCTACTTCTCTAAAGACCGCTGGGAATCATTGGCAATCCAGTCATGAAATAAGGAAATGTACAGGCATACACAGCAAGGTGCAGTTCAGCTCAGCCCTGGGGCCTGCCGTGCTCCCTGCTGGGAGCTGTGATGCTGAGCAGGATGCTGGACTGGGGCCCATCCTCTGAGCCCCAAACTCCCTCTGTCTGGAAATCTGGGAAACACTCTCCCCATACCTTGGCAGGTGTAATGCAGATCAGTTAATAGTGAATGCATCAGCTTGGGAAGTGCTATATCATTCTAAGTATTCTGCACTGATTTTGTAGGGTTAGCATTTGACTGGATGAAAGGCCTTTGAAAAATGGGGTCATCCTGAAATAGAGTGAGAAATGCCTGAGATACTTCTCTGAAACTACAAGTGCTGAGACCTTTCTGCTTCAACAGGAAGTGCTAAAACCTACAGAACCAGACCTAAAAAAAAAGGTTAATTCAGACTACAAATGCATTTGCCCTGTTCAGGCGAGAGTCTCGGCTGTTGCCAGCCTGTGCTATACGCATTTCCACCTGGGCCATGCTTTGAGTGGGAGGGGGAATGACCTTCCCTGAAGGCTGCTGTGGTGTTGATTCCTGAGCTGAGCACTGAAGGGCTGAATAACCCCAGCAAGGTGCTGAAATGACAAGGAGCTGAGGGAGATCACAACCTGGATCAGGCTCTCAGTAGCAGAAAGTAACTTGGCAGTGTCCTTGCCTTTGCTACTATGGAATGCTTGAACAAATGTAAACAGTTTACAAAAACAAGAAAATGTTTTATTTGTAAGCCAAAGCGAATCATAAAAGGAGAGTCTATCCCAGAGATACGGCATTTGGCCTTCTCTGGCATATGCCACAGAACATCATCAGTTTGGAATTAGCACATTTCCCTCCTGGTTCCCCTGCTATGGACTGGGACAGAATGCCAGGGGACGAGTGATGGTGGGAGTAACACAGGAGCTGTTGTGCTGGTGAGACAGAGATTATGAACTAGACCCAGCTACTGAAAAGAAAAAGGGAGACAAATTTTAGGGCCTACAAAAACCTCTTGTTTTACCTTGCAACCTAAAATCGCCTTTCCAGATTCTGTACCCAATGCTCACAGGTTGTCAAAAGCTCTTCCTTTCTGTCGCCTTTTTGTTCCTGTCTTATCTTGGCCAGGCCCTAATTTACTTGATTCTAGTTGAGCTGCCATCTAATCAGTGTTGCATGTGATTTCCTCTCATGATATTACCTCCTTCCTCCAGGAGCTAAGGAAGATACTGTAGCCAACACCCTGCTGTGAAAAAGCCTATGTAGATGCAGAGTAGCTTGCTTTCTTGCTGTATACATTTGCCTTTCACACTTAAAGAATCACACCCAGGCCATTTTAGCAGATCCATGCAGGAATCACTACAGGTTGTTCAGAAGCACAGCTCTCTTTGAGGCTGAAGAAACGGCTGATGGTATTCTGTAGAACAGCACGAGGCATGACAACGTTTAGCCTAGCTGCTCGAGCCTCACTTCTAATCTTACAGCAAAACCATAATTTCCTTAATGTGTAGGAGTAGCAGGTTAAGATCTTTGTTTTATGGTCTTAGTAACTCTGTTACACACTGCCTGAGCTCTGCTTGTGGGAAAGTGGTTCGGGACATTTGCAGGCCATCTTTGCCTTGTGAAATGGTTGCTCACATATACTCAGCCCCTCTTTGGTTGGTGTCAGTATCTATGGGAGTCTTGCCATCAGTGTTTGTGAAAAGCTCAGACTTTCTTTCAACTCAACATCACATGTTTTAATACAGCATCTCCATATGCAGAGGGGGTTGATCATATTTATCTAGCTCAAGAGCAATGGTATGAGGCTGACTTGCTTGGAAATGCCACATGGAAAAGGCTACATTTTTATTAGTATTTGCATTAATTACTTTTATTAACTTTCTTGGCTGGATTGGAGCACTTAAAAAGAGACAGAGCACTTTGCAAATGAAAGGGCATTATTTTTCATCATATTATTGCATTACATCATTACTGAGAGAGTAGAGTGCACCCTTCAACTTACAACAAGCTGTAATTTCATTGAAGGCTCCCTAGGATTTCTGGACCGCAAGAGCAAAGCTGCAACAATTTAGTCACAGGAGCCAGAAAATCAAATTACAACCCCTTTCATACCCAACTGGGGATATGCTATTGCTCTGATATACCCCATGTTGGATTAAGTGTTTCTGATATACTGAAACTGGATGGATTGTACCTTTTGAGGACATTCAAGCCACAGTAACCATTCAGAGCCAACCTTGGCGTTGCTGTCCTTTCCTGCTCCTTTGACAGAGGTCAGAGCCAAGAGTCTGTTTGTCAATGAAAGGTGTGTTTTTTCCTGCTCCTTGGGAGGCTGTGCTCTGCTTTGTGAGCCATGAGGAACAAAAGCGAAGAAGTACCTAGAGAAAATGTTTTCTGCACTGGAGGTAGCTGCTGACTTCAGGTCCTGTAGAAGCAAGCCATTTGCTGGCAGAGGTTATGGGAAGTCTGTGTGAAAGAATCTCATTGCTCTACAATGAACGCTTTGCTTTTTGCAGCACTCCTCTTTGCTTTCTTGCTAGTGTTGTAGCTGGGTGCATCTCACTCTCACTGTGGCCTGTGGGTGACGTGTGTGCACTGATGGGTGTTGGATGCAATGCTCAGCTCAGTCAAAAACACAGCAATGTTACGAGCTTGCTTTGAACTCATCGCTGAAACATAAGCAGCTGGCTCATTGGTACAGTAATATGGCATGGCTCTATCTGCATATCAGCATTAGAATAATTTCTGGCCTGGTATTTTTTAAGTTGTTCATGCATGTACTTGGGACTAAGTGAGCCCTTGATCAGGAACTGTTCTCGGAGAATTTTGAAGCAAGGCACTATTACCATTCATGGACTTCTGAGATTTAGCCTGGAAAGATTCCCACTCAAGCACTTTACTTCCTGCTGATTCTTTGCCCTAAAGTCATTCTAGCCTTTTGTGATTTGGAAGTTTTAATAAAAATTACCCCACTGTGTTGACCCTGCAGGAAAGAGGTCATCCAGCTTGACCTCGAAAACTTCCAATGATGAGGCATCCACAACTTCTCTGGGAAACCTGTTCCAGTGTCTCACCACCCTCATCGTAAGAGATTTCTTTTACCCTTACTAGAAAAAAAAAATATTTTTCCCTACACAAAAATTTATATTAGTCATCTCTGTGGGAGCAGTGTAGCCCTTCAGTGAACTGGCTAAAGCACACGAGCTTTCGCACTGTGTCGCACCCAAGGAAGTGGTGTGGCTAACATTTGCACAGAGCCCTTCTGACTAGCGACTACAAGAACTGTGGGAAGAGGAGCTCTGGCACGCGTCCTGTAAGCACACACTGCCAGAAGGAAGATGCTGGGAGCTTGGGTGCACCCACGCAAGGCCAAGGCAGCTGAAGGGCAGCTGTCTGACAACTCCCAGCACACATGGGGCATGTGACATCAGGATCTTCTCTGGGCCCTGGTCCAGCTTGTGTGTGAGCCACTTGAGGCTCCAAGGACAGATGGCAGAGGACTAAATGTGGCATACTCTCCTGAGCTCACCCGTACTGCAGGGGATGTGGTATAAGCTTGGAAATGCTGAGGTCAGTCGCTCTACCAGTCTGGGAGTTAAACAACTTGAAAACTTCCTTGTCTAACACCAAAGCCAGAAGGTTCACTGCAAGCAGTGGTCAAACAGGCCCGTGCTCAGCCTACGTTTGAACTGCCTGGCATCCAAACCCTGTGAAGTAACCCTTTGCAAAACGTTGAAAATTGATTGTGACCTCTTTTTTTCTCCTCTTTTTGCCCAGTATCCCTCCAAATGCTATCCCCAGACATCTGTTGGTACCAAGTCCAAGTAATAATTCCCTCATTGTGAGAGCACTGCAAGACTGAACTGTATCACACAGATATTGGGAGACATCTGACACTATGCAAGAAGGAATGAAATTCCATGTGAATATAAAGGGAACCAGACTTCAGGAGGATGGCAGTCACAAAACAAACTCATGGTTGTTGCAAGAAGGGCTCCCTGAGAGTTGATGCTGAATTAAAAGATACATTTTTCCAGGTCAGATCAGCAAAGATTTTTCACCATTCAACCAGAACTACCCCCCAGAGCTTGTGTTTCTCTCTGTAACAAACTCCCAGGGTAGCTCATGTCCTTTATTCACCATTTCTGGCAGTACAGCTGATGCCTGCTGGTGCTTCTGAAATGGTATCCCAGCAGTCAGGCAGGGTTAGTTTCTATAGTGACTGGAGATTAAAGAACTAAGCTTTAATCTGAATGTAATTAATCAGTCCCCTACATTCAATTTACCTGGTTATTTCATGTCTATCTTTAGTCTGCTACTTGGTTTCTTCCCAGCAACTCCAAAAATTGTACAAAGTAGGACAAAAAAAACCCCCAAAAACATCTGGAAGCACAGTGGTTCATATCTGCAACGCTGGGGACTCTCACCTTACTGAAAGGCCTGGCTAACAAACCAAGGGAGGCATCATAAGGATTGACCAGGATGGTGTAAGTAATGTTTTGAGGAAGGCAGAGAAAGGTAAATCTAATCCATCCGCAAGCGGAGTCAATTAATAGAAGCACAGAGAGACCCACCCCAGTTTCAGCCCCATATTTGCTCTGGTGTGTCAGTCCAGCTTTCATCCTCCTACATTCTGTTTAGACCTACAGCCTGTCACAGGGCTTTCCTGTACAAATGAGCATTAAGAGCTGTGCTGAATGCCACCAGCTCAGAAAAATAACTGCTCTGCTTCTTTTGCATTCAGTTTGCACTGGCACAAGCCACTGTGTTGGACAGAGACCAGTGAGGCCCAAAATGTTTTATGCTGCGCAGAGAGTGAACTGATTTTAAGTTGGCACATTGATCACCTGAAACTCTAGATCTCTATTACAGTGATAGTTCAGATAATTGTCCAAAACAGAAGTCTCTGTAATAAGTGTTGGCTCCTGTCCATAGATACACGTAGGTCTACAGATCTGGATTGTGCATGCACAAAAAATATTGTGCTGTCTGGCTTTCAAAGATACTGGGCTCCCTTGGCTTCAGTTGTTCTGAAAAAACAGAGAAGATTCTACAAAGCTATGATATAAAAGCCTTTCCCTGAATATCTATTTGTAGATTTGCAATGTTCCCCTCTTTGAATTAGTGAATATAAAATATTTTTTAAAAATTAATTACACAGTACAAGATCAAATATGTAGACGTATATTGCAGAAAGTCCTCTTAAAAAGTATATAGAGAAGAAATATAATTCATAAGGCAAAACATCAATACCCACTACCCGTGGAGAGGGATAATTGTGCTGTAATTACTTCCTTGGCTACCAGGTTCGTCACTTCTGTATGTTGTCTAAAACCACAGATTACCTGTAAGCTTTTGAATCTGATATTCTTAAATATGTTGTAGTTATTAGGCCAGTTTAAAGCCAAATTTAATGTCAACTGGAGATCTAACTATTTAACAGTTGTTACTTACTTGGATATTTCTTATTAATAAATAAGGCAAAATTGAATTAATAAATATTTTTCATAGAAATGCCACCATATCTGCTGCTTGTTTACACTGAATACTCTCTGAAGTTAGCCAGTGAAATTCAGCTGTTTGGGTTCATTTGCTGCTTTTGGTCAGTCTCACTTGCTGTTCTCACGTGCTGACACAAGATCCCAGCGTTTGGTTATTCAGCTTTAAAAAGGGGGAGAGGTGAGAAATGGTTTAAATACAAATTTTAAAGGATCTCTTACTTGTTTTGAAAAATGTTTTTTAGGAGATAGGGGAAGGAACAAAGTTCCCATCAGCTTTAAATACACTGTCCTCGTTTCCTAGGTCCTGCAAATCATGCAACGCCCAGCCAAACCAATTGTTTATGAAAGGACGTAAGGCTTATTTGACCACTAAAGCATCAGAGAAGGAAGGCAGGAAGGAGGGACAGGCTCTTGGCAGATGATACATCCATCACGCTCCTTGCTCCTCAGCGGAGCTCTGACCACCTCAGTGGTGGGTAGTGGTAGACAAAGAGTCACCATCTCTTATTTCCTGCCTTTAGGCTTTCTTGGTGTGTCAGGATCCATGTCCTCTCTGCACGCTCCGTGACTGTAACGTCAAGTGGCAGTGCTTGAATTCAGCATACAGCTCTTGCCTTCCTGTGCACCCCAACGTGTCACAGCCAGGCTCTGCTCTGGCTTCAGGACACACTGGAGTGTGACCTGGGGGAGAAAGACATTTGGGGGCGGTGAGGAAGGGATCTGGGTGGCAAAGGTATTGGCTGGTGTTCATTAATTATTGAGCTTTATGTGAAAAAACGTAAGAAGTAATGAGCACTGGTTTGAAATAAAAGTCAAGTTGTATAAATTGCAACTTTTTTTGCAGCTAAATAAATTAATTGCATCAGACAAATACAGATCAAGGCAATTTTTTCATCGAATCAGCTTCCAGAAAGGGTGCAGCCTTCTAAAAATACACAAGCACAGTCACCCTAGATAACACTGCTGTTCAGATGAAGAGGGATGGTCAGGTCAGCTGAAGTAGCATCTTTGAGACCCTGCTCTTTGGTGTCTCCTGGAGCCCTTCACCCAGCGCACCCGCACATGAAAATGATGGTGGAAAAACCAGCAGCAGCTGAGCGAGGAGCCGCTCAGAAACGCGTACGATGCAGTGTGACCGAGTCAGAAGTTTCCGTACGGTCATCACAACCCCGAGTGCTATGCCAGGCGACGAACCGGGGACCACGCACCCGTCTGGAGCCTGGCGCCATCCGGGTCCTTCCTACAGCGGAACCTTAGCGGCTGCTGCCGCCGCGGGCTTCAGTGGGAGCTCCGGCAACTGTCGTGTGAGGCTGCAAGGAGCAGGGAGACGCCGGCACCGGGACACCGGCTCCCGGCTGCTGCCGCGGGGCGCCACGGTCATCCCGGGGCGGGGCGAGGAGGGGCCGCCCGCGCCGGTGACAGCGGGAGCGCGAGCCGCCGTCCCCGCGAGCACGTGACCGCCGGCAGCCACGGTCCGGGGGCGGGGCCCTGCTGGGGGCGGGGCTTCGTGGTGCTGGGAGCGAGCGTGCTCTCGCGCCGCCCCGCCCCCTGACGTCGGCGCGCGTTCCGCCCCGCCCCTCGAGGCTGCGCGCTGACGTCGCGCGCGGCCGGGGCGAGCGGTCTGGCGGCGCGCGCGGGGATGGAGCAGCCGGTGGCGGCGCCTCCGCTCGGCTGGTGAGTGACCCCGCGGGCCGGGGGCTGCCCCGGCTGCGCCCATCGCGGGCGGCCTCAGCCGCTTCCAAACGTGTTGTTCGGCCGCGCTTTCCCGACTCACCCCCGCTGCTCCGTTTTGCTGTGGCCGGTTCGAGCCCTCCGGAGGGGCCGCGGCCCATCCACCTCGGGGCCGCCAGCTCCACTCACCTCGTTCCGGCCCATCGGGGCTCGCGGCTCCCGTTCCCGGGACCGGCGAGGGAGGGGGGGGGGCGGGTGCAGCCGGCGGGCGCGGACGCGGGCAGGGGGCGGCCCGGGGGCGGAAGCGCCGCCTTCTCGCAAGCTCCCGCCGTCGAGCTGCGCAGAGGCGCTGCCCGCCCCCCGGGGCGGGGGGAGCCGTGGATCCCGCTCAGCCCCTCCCGCGGCTGCGGGGCCCGGTGCGCGCGTGCAGAAGTGTCCGCCAAGGTGCTGCCGGCACGTGGCCCCTTTGTTTTGGAGGGGTCGGCTGGGTCCGGCCGCCCTGGCGTTTGGGACAGCGAAAGCTCGGGTGTGTTCTTCCCCTGTTCCTCCCTACTTTAGCTTTTATGAGACTGTAATTAAGATACTAATTATTTCCTTGTGCTGACATGTGAGTGAACTCAATTTTTGCTGTTCTAAAAACGGGTTTTCAGAGACAGGCCTTTAGAGGAGACAGCTTCAGGGGTAGAGCGGTGGCTTCTGAGGCTTACAAGCACCAAAAGTCACAAGGCTTAGAACCAAAGCTGTCAGCTTAACATGAGTGTACAGCTGCTGTCAGTGACGACACCAGAAATAGCCAGTGTGTGTTAGGAACAAACGCTGTGCCCAACAAAGCACCCGTAGTGGGTTGATGTATCACTTTCTCTACATGATTCAATTGATAAGGAAGCTTAAGGAGGCTTCTTGGGGGGCAGAAGGTATGAACTGAAGGTACAAAGATCTGAGTGGAAGTGTAGAGGAGGAGGAGGACAGTAACCTAGCTACTGCTGCGTCAGAAACGGTGTCCACAAACCTTAAAATCAAATGTTTCTGCGAGGTGTCAGCCCTTCGTAACACGCATCTGAGCTACAGGTGTGGCCAGGGAAGTAGTAATGCCCTGAACCTGAGCCAGTGTGAGAGGGTCCTCCTGAGTCTGGGGAGCAAGTGCTCACTGCTGCTCACAGCTGGTCTTGTCTTAAGCAGGATTAACATGTTGCAGGTAGCATTGTGTTTAGTCAACACGATGATTCTTGGTCCATCTGGAAATGTCCAGAGGTGCAAGCCTGGTGTACTAGGTGGGAGCACTGTTCCTCTTTGCTGCTGGGGAACTCTCTCCCCTCTCTTGTCTGGGAACAGTGGGGTCCCCCAGCTTGCAAGACTTGCACTGCTCAGCAACCTCCACAGCTTCACAGGGTTTGGACAAGTTTATTGGAGCTTTGTATCCACTGTGTCCACTTCAGCTGTCTGATAAACCCCTCAACCGATCTCAAAGTCATTCAAAATATGGAAGCCAACTGAAGATGGAGGAAGATCTACTTTGTGTAGGTTTTGCATTAGAAATAAATTGGGACTTCAAGCTTTCATGCCATTAAAAAAAAAAAAGTTTTTTGACATTAAAAAGTTTGGGGTTCACCCCGCTGCCGTGTACCTCATAAAAGTTGCTGGGTTTTGTTTTTTAAGGAGGTCTCTGTCACGGTTTGGACTCTCACCTCTTGCTCGATCATAGCTAAAGATCCAGTAATTGAAAGCTGTGTTTAATTCAGATATAAAATAGAAATCACAAAGGACTACTTTTTTTTTCCCCTGTATGTTTAAAGAGGTGCTTCCTTTAGGAAATGGGTTATATCTAGCAAGTCAGCTCCTGTTCTGGTTTGGTGAATGGTTTGATGCCTGCCTATGAGCTGGTGTGTTTGTATTGAGCAGGCTGCTGCAGCTTGCACTGGACCTAGACAAACCTTGTAGTGTCTTGCCTGGTCTTTCAGAGAATTGTTTTTTAACCATTCAAAAGTAATTGGTGTGATAATATCTTGGGCTGGGTTTCTAGGAATTTTTGCTTAGATGTCTGGGGGAGGAGTCTCCTCTCCCCACTTGCTTCTCCGGTGTGTTTTCCTCATGTGGTGTGTTCTCAGCCGGTTTCATAGCCATTGTCTTCTAATGGAAGCTGGGCTTTGGGAACTGGAATCACTGAGTTTAAGCTGTTGCTCAGATGGTCTGGCTCAGTGGCTTCACCTTGATGCACCTGAAGTCTCCTCACCTCTGAAATATGGCTAGTGGTTCTTCCTTGTGCCTGCTCTAAAGCGTTGTGAAAGCTGACCCTTGCAGTGTGCTTAGATACTGCTTGATGAAATGGGACTTGCAGAGAAGATAGTAAGTACCCTCTTGATGAGGATATGAGTTCTTTAGAGCTAATATGGGACTCTCATTTACTCTCTAGGGTGAGGGAGAGGGCCATATTTCAGTATGAACAGTGAGACTTGTTGAAGTGTTCTGCGGGAAGCCAGCTCTAGGTGGACCTGCTTGAGCAGGGGGTTGGACCAGGTGACCTCCAGAGGTCCCTTCCAACCCCCACCAGTCTGTGGTTCTGTGAACTCGGCACAATGTTTAATAGTGGATACGCCAGCACCTTTGCAAAAGGGGAAGATACACGAATGAAATGCAATGTGGAGGTGACTGAAACAAGATACACTGCGGTATGGTGTTGTGTTGTATGCTCTTTTGTGATCAAACATTATCTGAATGCTTAGAGAATTTTCTCCCGTGAGATAATTTATTAGTTTAAAGTACTCAGAATATGAGGTAACTTCAGAGGCCACTTCTGATTTTAAATATCTCAAAGCTGGCAGAAACCCAGTATTTCAAACGAGATTTAATTATTTTCTCTGAAGGAGATTCTGAATCTGTGTGCTCTTTGGTTGCTTATCAGATGTTAATGGTGTTTCTTTTATGCTTGTTAATTCTGGCAGGTCTTTCTCCTGTACAAAGAAGCTTTGTTGCCAAGTTTTACTCTGAAAATGACCCACACTACTGACTGCAGCTGCCTGCAAATGTAGAGGCCAATAAATCGTATCTCCTTCCCTCCCCTGGATTTTGTATTTCTAAGTATTTTGAAAGTTAGACATCTGTTGAAGAATTTGGATTACAACTGTGAGCATATCTATGCAAAGAGATGAGCTAGCCTGAGCAATTTTGAGGTATGTATGTCTAATATGACTTAATAACAAATGGGAAGAAAAGGCCAAAGAGAACTCTAGGTGTATGTTTTCTAGATTCAGATTGATCTACACCATTATTTGTGGTTTTAGCAATGGAATATGCATGTGCACAGTGAGACTATATGAGCACCAGAATATCCAGCTGACGTTGTATGGAGGGTGACCTTGTTTGAACCTGCTGTAGGAATAATCAAAAGATTCCTTTCAGAAGAGCAAGTGGCTTGTGTTGTATGACCTTAGCCTCCACTGCTCACCCATTCAGTTCTTCAGTGTGCCACCAAGGTCTCTAGAGGTTTAGTTCTTCCAGGCATTTGAGGGACACTAAGTAGTCATTGAAATGCGCCTGGGAGGCAGTGGCGATTTCTCTACTTGGTTAGATAAAGCACTCAGATGAAGTTAGAAGATACTTGCCTTGAACTGGGCAGCATCTTCAGTGAAGGCTAGCAAAGAAGTAGGTCTTGCTTACCTTCCTGTGCACAGGTCATAGTGCAGTGGTCTTTTTGCTCATAGAAGGCAACAGTCTTGTTAGGGCAGTCTGTCTGTAATGTGCCAGACTAGCAGAGCTGGGTGGGCTTTGCTTTGTGACTGTGCAGCTTTGTCCCACCAAGGTAGCAGAAGATGGAGAACCTTGGCTGCTCAGGATGCATAGAAATTTACCAGCTTGCACAACTGTATTTTACCTTAAGGCTTTTAGTATTGAATTCTAAACCTGGAATGAGGAAGGCAGTGAACTCCTTCTGTATGGGCTGAGAAGAGGCCAGTGTGCACTGATGTCATCTGTTGACTCTCCTTTTGTAAACTACTCAGACATGGTTATCTTTTCTGTGATGTGAGTGTTGATGCTAACGCTCCAGGGCAGTGGCAGTCTTACCAACTAAACATGAGTTACAGCAAAAGGTAGCCAAACATCTTTCTTCCAGAAGAGACTGATTATTGGTTAGTTGTTTGGATTTTTTAGAAGGAAAACGAACGTGTTGACAGTAGATACCCGACTGAGTCATTCAGCATGTTACAGTATTGTGCAGTATGTGTTTAGCAGGAATGCTTTTCTTAAGAGCTTTTATTCATGAGCAAGTTTGCAGATGATGCAGGATGAGAAGTTGATACCAGATGATTTTGCTGCTGTTCAGAGGTACCTGGATAGACTTGAGGCAGATGGGAACTTCATGAAATGAAGGAGCACAGGGAAATGTCATATCCTGCACCCGGGGAGGTACCACCCCATGTAGCAGATGGTATACTCTATATGGGCCACCCTATATACCTGTATACCTTCTGGGGGCCCAACTGGCTGGAAAGCAGGTCTGCAGAAAGTGACGTGGGAGTTCTGTTGGACACTCAAGTTGAACAACGGTTCTGTAAGGAGTCATTAACATGAGTCTTGCTTGGTTTTGGCTCTGGTTATAAGGCTGCATCTCCTCAGTGGCAGGTAAACTTCAGCCTTATTTCTGCTCACTTTCTGTGTTGCTCTGGGTAAAGATTTTGTGGATTTTTTTTTTCATATGGACTCTGCCATTAATGTGGGAGGAAGCATTCTGATTTTGGCCGAGGCTTTAAATGTATGCCTACTTGATTCCCATTGGCAAGGAAGTCATCAAGCCCAATTTCTTTGTACCAAAATCACTGACTTAATTACTGTCTTTGTGTAGTTGGATGTGGAGGTGGATATTGAAGAGCTAGCATTTCTGTGTGTGCCTGTTTAGCTGTGCTGTGTTTGTACAGTTTGTGTGTGTTCTGTCTAAAAAGATGTAATTAGATGTATTAGAAGAAAAGGACCATAGGTGGGCATCAGTATTTTTATTGCTTAAGTACAAAAAGTGTAGGCCTTTACTGCTTTTAAAAGCCTTCTCAAGACTAGTCAGCTAAAGTTGAACGTATCTGACTTTGCAGTGAATACTCGTTATGTCTGTGCCAAGAAAGGTGATTAAAAGTAAATGTGGAACGGTGATCACACTTCTGGTATATCAAAACTTGCACTAAAAGGGTCCCATATTGGTGCAGAAGCAATAAAATAGCCCTCAGCGTGCTGGGGCTGCACGTGTTCGTGTTCAGTGAACAGCGTGGGGAAGTCCCAGCTCCCGTGTGGCGAGAGTTGCTTCTACAGCCCCTGCCGCGCCGCTCCCGAAGGCTGCGCCGCAGTGAGGGCTCGCGCCCGCGCCGGGCTCTGTCCTCGGCACAGCTGTCAGCGTGCCCGTGGGCTGCCCGACAGGCACTGTGACTGTGCCTGGACTGTGTTCCTGGGGCACAAGGGCTAGTTTGCCACTATTTCCGACGGGCGGGGTACGTACTCAGTTCTATTGTTCCTTGTCCCAAGCTGTGCTTGAGCTACCTGAGACCCGGAGAAGTGGTTATAGTGGGTTGAGTTAAAAACACATTTATGCCTGTATCCTATTTCTGTTGGCTGCTGGTAGCAGGTTCTTAGGAATGAGTGTAGGTAAGGAGGTATGGGTGGGGTGGTAGGTTCTCCCAGCCTGTATCAGGTGTTGGCTGAAGGACTCCAAGCAGTGTTTAATGGGCAAACTGGACATCTTGTTTGTAGTGCCACAGGGAGGGGCTTGCTCGAGCTTAATGAGAAAAAAAGAGCCATTTCAACAAACCAACCCCAGATGAAGGCCATTATTGTTATACAGTTTTTTTAAGAGTTGCACTTAATTAAAAGGTCCCTGGACTAGCTCACTTGAAGAAAGATCAGGAAGGACAATTTTCTTCTGAAAGATGGAACTGTTTTATCATGAATATGAAACACCATTTGGAAGTGGTAGAGCAATGTAGAGCTATCAATTTGTTAGTGAGTCCTGTTAACCTCTGATTGGAATTTGTTTATCTTTCCTGTTTTGTGTCGTGTTTTAAGCAGTACTAACGCAATGAGCTGTAAGGTTTTGCAGCCTGCAAGCAGCTTTTTCCAATGACAGCGGTCTTCTGACAGTAGAGCTTTTCAGGTATCCTTCTCAACAGCATGGAGGGAACTATCATATATGAGATGCATATCGATTCTTTTGGTTCCGAGTTTTATGTCTGTAGAGAGTGGTTCAGGTACACTGTTGAGAGCAGACATGATAAACTTCCCCATACTGCAACCCAGGTCTTTAACATGTCTGCTCAAACCATATTCAGTCTCTGGAAGCTATTTGAAGTCAAATTTCTGCTTCATAACTCATTTCATGCTAAATGTCAGTGGAAGGCTTTCATATACCTGGTACCAAGAGCACCTGAATCAATGGAATAAGCATTGTGATTTTGCTGAGCCAAGTGAAAACTTCTTTTAATGTCTTTTAGTCTCAGTAAGTTGAGTCAACGCTTCTGAAAGATCAGAGAGTTAATACTGGTTTTGAGTCATCAGGAGGAGTATTTTACCACTCTGTGCCAGGTTAGTTCTACTTTCTTCTTTCATGAGTCATTGTAAATATGATACTTTCCAAAATGCAGGTCTAAAAGCACATGTTAAAATCACACATAGTGTGGGTTGGTGGTAGATGTTATCTTTCTTCACAAGCCTGCTAATTTAACTTGCTTTAAACCTCTTATAACTCCAACCCTGAAATAAATGTTTCTTTTAGAATTGAGATGCTACATCTTGCCAGCTTCTGTGCTGGCATTGTCACAGGTGAATCTGCTGGGAGTTAAAGTGAGAGGCTGTCTCTTCTTTTCTTTTCTTTCTTTTTTTGTGACTAGCATGCAAAAGTCTCTCTTTAATGCCTGAAATAGTTGTCTTCCCTTGGAAGTGGAATGAAAATACCTGTGTTTCCACTTTGCAATTCTCCTGTTCCCGACATTTGAGTCAGCTTTGACACATTGAAAGAAGCAGCATCTCCTGGCAGACAGGCAATGGGGATAAGAGCGGCTTTGATCTCTTCCCACACTGCCCCTTCCTCTCCTGAAAAGGTCTTGTCGAAGTGTTTGGCATGGCCTAGTAATGTTGTACTTTTCCATAGGCTGGAGAATCTGATCCAGATAATGCAAATGTTAGTAGCAAAAGTGGATAATAGGAGTGCACATCACCACAAAAATATTTGAGAGGCTTCAAGGAATGAAATCTCTTCCAATGGAAGATTTCTTTTAAAGAGAGGGAAGCTGAAAGAAACTGAATTGCTCCTTTTCACCTTTGCACGTATGGAATTAATTTGGTATTTGAAGGTAGGCTTTTATTGTTTCTGTGTACCCTGAACAGGCTCAGTATAGGCTCCTGCCTGTGAAGGAAATACCTCCATAGCTGATCTGAACCATGCTAAGGAAACAGTTGTGTCTGCTGTGGTGAAACGTTTCTGCTGCGATGTATCCCTGCAATAGTGAAAACCAGTAAAAGAGCTTAAAATGGTTTCTTCAAACAATGAACTGTGGCTTTTTTTTTTTTTTTACAAACAGGTCTTGGTGCTTAAAGCTGCATTTTACATGAGACAGATGCTTAATGAGTGTATATTGCTGTAGCAATTTTTCCTTGTCATGGTCCACATAAGACTGGAGCTTTCCTCGTCTCTGAGTTAGAGGGGAGCAGATTGTGCTGATGACCATGTTTTCTCTCTATTCCTTATGCATTCTCCACAAACATCACATACCTTAACTCATCTTCCCCCTCTTGCCATCCTCTGGGCTGTGGGGCTTTTAGCTTCCCCTTGATTTTGCCCTTAGCCCTCAGGCAGCTGGGATGGACCCAGCCGTTGCTGCCTGTGTTGGACTGTGCACCTGGGACTGGTGTGTCTGTGTCATCGTTTTCTCTTCCCTGCTTGAGTCCTTGATAATCACACTGCAATTGCTTTTGACTTAACTCTCTACATTCCATTAAAAGTCATGTTACTAAAAACCCCACAACTCACACTCACATCTTGATTTTCATCTGCTCGGTTGTGAGCTCTGGCTTCAAATTGTGAGTACATGCAGGCATCTAGTGAAAAATTATTTGTTGATAATGATGATGTTAGCTAGTACCTCTCTCTTGTAATCCTGATTTATTTGTTCCTTGTTTCCATGCATGCAGACCTTTTTTCTTTGTGGAAGGCCCAGTATTTTGAATATTTGCTTAATACTTCTTCACTCTTTTCCAGAATGCTTTAGGGAAGGTAGTTTCTCTGTTAACAAAATGCAGTATTTGAACTGCAACAATGAAATTATTCTTGTTTTCATGAGTCCTTACTGAAGCTGATGTGCTTCCCTGTTTTTACCAGCTGTTAGGGCCATAGTTTCACGTACAAAGTTTTTGATAACACCATTTTGGAGTAGTTGTGCCATGTTGCTGTATTGCTTCCTTTCTTTCACCTTACCCAAAGCTGTTATAACTCGCTCTGTGGTCAGATTCTTCCCGCAGTCCTGTTTGCCTTCAAAGCTAAATTCGGTTTTGTTTGTTTTGGTTCAGGGCACAGCCCCGGAACCAGCTGTGCCTACAACAATTAAAATGGTGGGAGGTCAGGCTGTGGTCCTGAAAAGGAGCAACGGGGGTGGGCAGAAGAGGTTGGAAATTCTTTATATTGTGATTTCTCTCCTACCTTGTGTTGCGAAAAGCCAGCCTCAGAGCCCTGCTGGGGCTGTGGAGGTGGTCCCTGCCGGTGCCTTCCAGTGCAGCCTTCCATTCAGAATATGCAGTTGACTGGTGGGTGGAACACGTGAATGTGGTTACAGCTTCTTCCCCTTCAGCAAAAAGCAGAGATGTTCTTGGGCAAATGCTGCAGTTTGTCTTTCCTTTCAGTTTGGCCTTGAAGAAAGCTAGGTGAGGATGTGGCTTTTCTGAAACAGATCAGGAAATCAAGTGGAAGTGTCAGCTGTTGATCATCTCTTGGCAAACTGCATGGCTGTAAGTTGCAGCCTTGTGTAACTTCCACAGCGTACATACTTGTGGTTGGCACAATGTAAAACTAGTAATTTTTAATCTGTCTTGTTAAAAAGAAAGACTTTCTAATAGGCAAGTTTCCTCTTATGTCTAGTAAAATAGATGGTCTTTAAGTATTCTTTGTATATGCCTAGATCTGTCAAATTTGGTTTTGTTCTAAAATAGCAGCAGACTACATTTTTAGTGTTGTCCCATAACTTTTAAGTACATTGGCAAAAATAATATGGAAAATGTATATGTAATTGTGAATGGTGGCAAACCAGAAGGCTCTAGTTAAATCTTTCCTTAACCTTGATTTAGCTTTCTTGAAGCACTGATTTTATTGATTTGATGGCAAGTAGCTTGTGTGTAGCCTTTTCCAGGAAAGGACGTTTTTAAAAGGGGTTCTTGTGGGTTCCAGTTACGTGTGATACAGTACACTGTCTGTTCATGAGCAAATGAGAAGGTGGCAGCAGTGAGAGATCATGTAGGTGTGGCATTAACCTTATAAGGGTAAATTTTAAGTTAGGTTCTGTGCTCTAAAAGTCTTGCATAACCTTAACACTGCTTCTTCACCTGCTTCTTCACCTTTCTATGTTTTGTCATCTGAAAACTAGGGAAGTAATAGTGATTCAGTATAATGTAGGAGCATTCCAAGGGTAAATTGACAGATTGCTCACCTGTTGTGGTAATGTAAACCTATAAATACTTTATGTAGCTAAGAAGGTAATTGGGCTGAAGGAAGTGCTTTAAAGATAACGGATGCTTTCTAGGAGGAAAACCAAGAAGCTCTGCTAAACTGTGGCACTGGTAACATTGGCCCACAGTCCGACTGTTGTGGAATACCAGCTCTAGATGCAGCAGCACGGTCTTGAAAATGTTCTAATAAATGTACAGGTCATAAGCTATAGAAACATACCTGAAGTACTTTGCTTTGATTTTAATGTGTTGTTTATAGCGTATACCAAAAACAGAATTACTGTGTATTGGTACCTCTGCATGGTTCTTAATTTGGGGAGAAGTTTTGACTTCTACTTCATAGCTTTGATTCAGACAACAATGTAAACACTGAGTTACTGGAATGTTCAAAAAGGGATGGGAAAGATTTCAGTGACAATTGTTTGTACTACAAAGCAGTAGAAACATTTCTGAAAACCAGTCACTGAACTTTAAGCCACAGCAGTTTCCTAATAAACAAGGAAAGTTATCTAATCTTTGATATTTATATCTGTGGTCCTTACAATGTGAATTTCTAACCTTGCAGAGAGTCATTGGTCTCTGTAGAAATCAATGAGCAGTACTTGTTACAGGACAGCAGTAGTTTAGAGGGAGCCCTGGGGTGGTATTGCAGATGCTGGATTCTGATGGGGGTGTATGCAGGAAGGTGTTTCTTAGGAAGGAATTGGAAGGAGAAAGGGTCTGTCGCTTTTTGAGAGTGTTTAGTATCTGCTCATTTGTGACTTCAGTGCAATTTTATCTGCAGGATTAATATTTGAGCTTTCAGGAACAAAAAAAACCACCTGTGTGCATTAGTTTTGTTGGTCAACACTCTTAAATACAGAGTTACAGGAGGGAACTGTTTCAACAGGATATGGAACTGAGAAGAGGCTTGTGTTGAAAAATCACTGGTGTGTTTATGAACACGCTACCCTGGCACAGTATGAGCATGTGAACTGTTAATGGATGCAGGGGTAGGAATGGTGAATACATTCTGGTGTGCCAAAGCATAAAACCTGCTGCTGCTGAACCCTCTGAAATGACCGTTTGTTAATGTGCATGGGAAAAGGTGACTCCCTCCCTCCCCACTTCTGCTTCAGAGGACGACAATTCTTAATACCTTCCGCGTGACCTCAGGGATCTGCTCCCACCCTCTTTTCCTAGCAGCATGCTCACCCCTAACAAATGAGTGGATGGACTGTGTAGATCTATTTTAGGCTTGTGAGGATTCTAGGAGGGAAGCTGTATGTCTCGTGTTTTGTATGGGCTCAGACATAGTGCCATTTTTGTTCCTGAATATCTTAAAGATCTTGTTATGTTGCTCCTTGGTGATGATTGTGTAATTCTTATATAAACACACTGCCAGCCTCTCCATTATTTTATTAACAGTGTGCTGGAATGAGTTTTTATGTTTTTTGTATTCATACATTCATATTGTGTAAGTTGTGGGACTACTGAATGAAAAATTGATTTATAGTGCATGTGTCAGTTGACTTAAATAATCCTTTTACCAAAAGAATACGGATGGCTACCTTTATAAAATTCAGGTTGGCATTCTAAGTTTGAGTTATTCTTAACTGATAGCTGTACACATTGCCTTCAAGGGAATCTTAAGTGTTTTGCTCCATTAGAAAGCATTTTTTTAAAGTACCTTCACCGATACTGACCTCAGCGTTTCTCCCCTTCTTCAGCTTGCTGGGTTGTTCGTGTTTGGCGCATAGGACATCGCTAGGCACAGGGGCTGACTTGCTCAAGATAGTTCAACAAGACTGACAAAGCTGGTTTAGCCCAGGATGTCCAGCCTCTCGGCCTGTGCTTTAGCCACCAAACTGTGTTCCTGCTGAATCTGTGGTATGAGAAGGGAGAGAGATGGCATCATTCAGTTGACTTCCTTCTTGACCTCTGGATAATGTTGGGAATAGATTGGAGGGTTTAGGGAAATCATTGGGCAGAAATCAGTAAAACCTATTGTTGTCCTACTGTGTTGGTTTTGCCCTGTAACACTGTACAGTTGGTTTAAAAAATAGGCTGTAAGGATCTTGCTTTGCCCTGTGTCCGCTGTTCTTATTACAGTGGCAGTTTCTCTCCATCTGGTGCATCCTTTCTTGCTGTATTCAGTGGTGTGGACTCCTTATCCAGAGCACTGTGGATTAATTGAGTGAATTCCTTGGGGCATGCCACCTGCCACTCCTGACTGTTTCATCAAAAGTAGCTGGCTTTGGGCTTTTCCACTGTTCTAAAGTCTTGAATGCAGAACCTCAGCAAAAGTTTGGCTTGTTTTACACATACTTGAAGCTGGGGGTTTTCTTCCCCCTTGTCTCTCAGCTGCACTATTTAAGATGCTGAGTCTTTCTGGTTTTGTCTTTCAGTTTGTTCTTTCAGCCATACCCCATTTCAGTTCTTGCAGAGAGAACTGTCAGTGTTTGGGTTGTGGCCAGGTGAGGAGCTTTATCTCTCTGTCATCCCTGGTTTTTCTGGTATGAGGAGAGGCTGAAGGCACTGGGTTTGTTCAGCCTGGAGAAGAGGAGACTGAGAGGAGATCTCCTGGCGGTCTGGAACTTCCTCCCCAGGGGCAGAGGAGGGGCAGGCGCTGAGCTCTTCTCTCTGGCCACCAACGCCAGGAGCAGAGGCCATGGCAGGAAGATGTGGCAGGGGAGGGGGAGGTTGGCCATGAGGAAAAGGTTCTTGAGGCAGAGGGTGGTGGAGCACTGGCACAGGCTCCCCAGGGAGGTGCTCATGGCCCCAAGGCTGACAAGATTCCAGCAGCATTTGGCCAAGGCCCTCAGGGACATGGGCTGAATCTTGCCACTGTCGTATGCCAGGGCAAGAGTTGGACTCAATGACCCTTGTGGGTCTCTTCCAACTCGCAACATTCTGTGATTCTATGATTCTTTTGGACTTCATTAGAATTCCAGGAAGTCTTTTCTTGGATAAATTTTGGAGGAGGGTGAAGAAGAATTATGTCTTGAAAACTACAGGGATCCTTTCCTTTGAAAATAGTACTGTTTTCTGGTCTTTATTAAGTGTTTTTCCTGTGTTGTACCATCTTGCTTATGTTCTTTAATTATTTCTTACACACCTTTTTCTTCCATTCTTGCCCCAGTTCTCCACTCTGTTTTTTAAAAAAAATGTTCTAATAGGTAAATACAACTATTTCTTTAGGTAGTTGGTAGTCCTGTCACTATCCAATTGTTTTGTTTTTTTGGGGTAAAGTTTTTACTCTGTTGCTGTTGTCTTCCTCTCGAAATGTTTTCCAAACCACAGCCTCCTTGAATTTTGCACCCATTCCTATTTCTCATGAGTTCCTCTTTCTGACAGGATTAGCTGTGAACACCCAAAGCTGTCTCTCCTTATTTGCTCTGCTTTTTGTTGCTGCTGAACAATGATGCTTTTAAAATATCTTGATCCTCCTGTGGATATAAATAACTTTCTAGGGTTCCCAGTTTCTATAATATGTGATTTTCCAGTGTGTGACTATTGCCTCTGCCTTGTCTTTCTTGCTACTGTTTGCCTTGGTACAGAATTCATTTTGGTGTGAGTTTCTGAAAATAATCTGAGATTTCTCAAACTAAACTCAGTTGTTTCTTACTAAAAATCATTCTTATCCTGAAGCAACTGAAAAATGTTTTTCTTTTGCCAAATAGGAAGAATGGGAAGCATTTCCTACCCAAGATCCCTGCTAGCTCTGGGCTACAACTCCGTGATGAGCTGTTAAACTGATCTGTTTATGGAATAAAACAAATCTGAGGGTTCCTTAGGTAGTTGTGCTTCAGCATTAATGTTAAGGGTTTGAGATATTAAAATACAGTATAAGTAATAGTAATTTGAAATATTCTACAAAAAGACAAAATCTTTTCTGTTTTCTTTTGTTGAAAATATTTTTTATTCCCTGTTTCTACAGTTCTGCACTGTTTATATCTGTAACAAGTACTCCAATTGCAGATAGGTCAGCTCAGAGCTGGGTTTCAGTGGTAACTTCAGAGTTCGTTTTAGTTACAGAGAACTGTGGTTTTGAAGAGAATTCATTACACTGATGCATTTAGAGTAAACTTTTACTTCAATAGAGTATAACTAAAATCTGACAGACCAAAGTTTTTTCAGGCCTCTGATTTTGATCTTAGATACTTGACAAATTTTTGAAATTTTCATGTTATGAAATATTTGATGAAGAAAAATGAAAGAGTGGGAAGAAACTTTTTCTACCTGCAGACAATCTAGCTGTCTGAAGCAAAATAGCACCAACAGGATTTGATTTATTTCTACCCCTCTAGGTTCTCTCTAATGTGTATGTGTAGCATTTGTGCTAAGTAAATGGCTCTGCAATAGAGCTGTTAGGTATGCAAAAAAACCCCAACTAAGATTGTATCTGATCTTCATAAATACAGGAAAGTGAAGGATTTTTAGCTCAGTGCAGCAACTTTTCAAAGTTCAGAAAAAAAATAGAGCTTCTGACAGAAAATGGGACATTTGATTTGTATGTCAGCGAAGGCTGTGATTCACAAGGGAGAAAATACAAGTAGTTTTCATGACCTTACATCTCAAAACCTATCTGTGGGCGCTCTGGAATGTGGACTCTGCAGTATAAAGGCTGGGAATTTGAGTAAAAAGTATCTGTGAATGTACAAGGTCCTGAAGTGCTGTAGACCATATCTATGAAGACCTTACTGGCAGAAGCTCTTACAAATAAAAAATAACATTAAAAGTAAAAAGGAAAAAAAGACAAGTAGAATGGCTATGAAGTTATGTTGGCAGCACCTCCTGTGTTAGCAATACTTCAGACATTGTGCCTAGTTCTCCACTCATACTTTTGTAGAAATGCAACTTCTTCCATTTCAAGAGCTTTTTCAAAAATGTGTTCCTTCATTTTTTCTAAGTTCTTCATATTTGCTCTCATCACTTTCTTCATATTCTAGCATCCCACTTCGGTGGTTCTGATTAACATTTTCTTTATCTCTGCTGTCTTCTTGGAGGTGGGAATCTGGCGTGTAATAAAACATTCAAAATCCCCCAGTTGTGCACTCTTGTGTTGTTCTGAGTGCTGATGTCTTCTGAAGCTTGTGTCTCTGTTTTCAAGAGCTGGTTGAGTAACTAATCACCTTTGGAAAATCTGGGTGATTTAGCTGTGTTTCAGAATAATATGTGGTCTGGCTAGAGAAATGTGGTTATTGTATCTGATTTCAGCTGTCCTCTTGTCATCCCCTGTTGAGTTCTAGCAAGCATCTGGCCGTACCTTGGTCTTGTTGCAGAAACGTTGAACAGATCATCAAAGTGCCCTTGAAATACTCTATTCTCTCCTTCAGGAAAGGAGAGCAAAACCAGGATGGTGTCCTGAGGCGTGGTGTGCTCTGCCTAGAGTAGGCTCAAGCCTTTGAATCCTTCACGCTCATTCTGTGTGAGGGCTGTGGCTGGATCCGTTGCCGCGTCTCTGCGTAGACAGGTTCAGCGTGCGCGTGGTCTGTGGAGGGTGCTGTGCCGGGGTCACGGCTGTGGAGGACGGGTTGGTTTTGGTGGCCTCCTGGCAGAGGTTGCTGTTGTGCACAGGAGCAGTTCAGCCAAGGTGGCAGAGGCTTCCTGCTGAGAGGTGTTTGTGTTTCAAGGTGATCACAGTTCTGGCGTCCTTTTAGGTGAACTCTAGATAAACAAGAGCAAGGGTTTGACCTGTGCCCAGAACATTTGAATAACTAAACAGGAGGAGAAAATAAGATCTGTGTGGACCAGTCTGACCTTGCAGGCTAGAGCTCTGAAATCTACCTGTGCTTTCAGTGCATACTGGTGGCTGTAAACCCAAGAGAAAAAGTTCCTTCACAGGACCTTATCAACTCCGTAAGATTCAGTTTTAACTTCAGTTATGTTTGTATCCCTTCAGTTATTTGAAAGGGTTTTAAATAGCCTAGCTTCCAGAGGCACTTGCATTTAAATGGGGGGGGGTGGGGAACCTCTAGAAATTGGAACCGTGCTCACTTTGTTGTTTGTGTACATCTTTCCTCCCATTTCCAAGAATTGCATCTCATACCCAATTTCTTTTGCAGTTTTGTTCAGTGGAGGGACTGCTGTATGTCAGCCATGCTAAAGGGCAAGTGATGGAGGCAAGTACTAGTTTATATATTCACAGTTATCTAATGTTATTTTTGCCAGTTTCTCCTTTTGAACTGTTTTGTTTCCCAGTGCTGCTGTGAAATAATTGCACAGATGATGGACTATATTAGCATGTTCTGGGGTTAATAATGTTATAACATCTACTCAATGTGACTGTATATGGAATTGTGAATTTTGTCCCTGATGCATTGTATTCTTGTACGAATAAGAAATGTATGTTTTTGAAGTTAATTCTATAAAGTACTCCATTTCCTCCTTCAAACAGAATATAAAGGTTGTTATAAGTGGGGGAAAAAACAAAGTATAACACTTGAATCCTAATGGAAGTAAATGTGCTAATTAATTCTGCTGATTCTCAGTTCTTCACATTTAGGAGTACTTTTTTCCCCAAAAGTAGATACTAAGACAAATAAGTAGTTTTAAGGATCTTCATATCAAATATGCAATTTGAAAAGCTCTTTCTAGGCTCACAACAGATTCAGCATGTGGAAATATGAAGAGATAGATGACCATAAAGCTCCTTATAGGAGCCTCTTAAAAATAGAGTCTGTGTAATTTCAGAAATCAGAATACACAGGGGTAGGAGCAACTTGTTTGTGAGCTAGCTGCAGGCTGATTTGCTTCAGGTTGGTTTGTAAACTGACACAGGGCTAATTTAAGCAGGTTAATGGTTTCCAGCAGATAATGCATAGAACTCTAGTTAGACTGGTGTTCTTTGAGATTGGCAGTATTACCAGTGGTAATCTGGATAGAGTGTGGGACATAAAAAAGATACTGGTTAGAGAGTACATTGGGCATCTTTGATATGAACTATAGTTCTTAGGGAGCTGGGCCTCTTTAGCTTGGAGAAGAGGAGACTGAGGGGGGACCTGATTAATGTTTATAAATATTTGAATGGTGAGTGTGAGGAGGATGGGGCCAGGCTCTTCACAGTAACGACCGATGGTAGGACAAGGGGCAGTGGGTATGAGCTGGAACACAGGAGGTTCCGCTTAAATTTGAGAAAGAACTTCTTTACAGTGAGGGTGACAGAGCACTGGAACAGGCTGCCCAGGGAGGGTGTGGAGTCTCCTTCTCTGGAGACATTCAAGACCCACCTGGACACCTTCCTGTGTGATCTCATCCAGGTGTTCCTGCTCTGGCAGGGGGATTGGACTGGATGAGCTTTCGAGGTCCCTTCCAATCCCTGACATTCTGTGATTCTGTGACTGAAGAATGAATACTGAGGGAATTAGCTAGAATGAAAAAGGCAGTTATGGGTCAACTGTCAGGTTTGTATTTTATATGACAAATAATTGAGAGAGACTCTTGCTTTTTAGCCAGTGAGGTTCGTTCACAGAACCATTAGGCCTGTTGGATGAAAGGGAAAATCTAGTTTTGCCTTTTTTTCCCCAAAATTTAAATTGAGTAGAGACCAGCAATTCAGCTTTCTGGAAAACCAGTTACATGAGAAAAAAGAAATATTTAAGAAAGGGTGAGCTCAAAAGTCAAAGCATAATACTAGTCATAAAGGCACTTGAAGTCATTTAAGAAAATGTTAAGTATGTAAAAATAAAAGGTTGGTTGCACTGTTTTGCTTGTTTTTTTTTAATTCTTCCACACAATTTCTACATGAATATGGGTAAATATATTTTTCTGGGATGTAGTTTGTTACTTTGCATTTAATGTATTTATTGATTAAACTGGCCAATATATTTAGACTCAACACTTATAACATGTTCGAAGTACTGAGATAAAATCCTGTATGTTTCCAGTGTTTTGCTTTCTGTAAGTACTGAATTTCATCTAGCCTCCAGCTGATAGCAACGACATTTGAAAATAAGTGTGAGGCAGCTCTTCTGATATTTTTGGATGCTAATTTGGAAAGCATTTTGGAATATCTGTTTAACCCATTGTGTCAGGTTTCAGATGCACAAAATTGAAAGCGCTCTAATTGTAACCTCAGTGCATTATGTTTCTGCAGCTCTTTTAAGATAAAAATTAATGCTCTCAAATCCCAAACATATATTGCATTTCAAATAAAGTGGTTGGTTTGGGGTTTTTTTTAAAGCCCAGACTGCTTTCTGCCAAGATTGAGGTAGACCTCTGTGATCTGATTTCTGTATTTATAGAAGCCTAATCAGAGCTTTCTCCCGCAAGAAAACAATGATCAGCTTCTGAGCATGTGATCTCATGGTGCTGATGTGAAACTCTTTGAGGTACTTTGCCCTTCCTTCCTTCCTTCCTCATTCCTTTGCTGTACTTCTCCATTAGTGTGTTGCTATAGAAGTGCTCAGCTGCAATTCATATAACCAGCTCCTGCCTGAGCCCAGCTGCCAGCTGAGGTTGAGCTCTCTTGGAGAAAAGCTGCCTGTTTCCCCTCTGCTAGAGACTGAGCTATACATACATGGTGCTGCTCCCTTTCAGTTTAATCTTAATCTATTTTTAAAAATGCATTCTTGTTTTCTCTGAGAACTATGGACAAGACTATGCCAATTGAAACCATTTCACTTGCCTGTTCTTTCTTGAAGACAGATTTTCACATCTAGTTTCCAGGGCCACCAGCAGATGTTGGCAGTAATAAGCCATTTCTTACTATTTGGAAATGCGTAACTGATTTGGAAATGTTCTGTTTTCTTGCATATATTAACTACTGTGAATTTAGACGTTCTACAGGAAAATCAGGTGGGCAGAGCAGACATTACATTTGAAGCACAAAATACCAGATCTTTGTCAAGGAACAAAATTAATTCTGCCAAAGAGACTAACATGCTCTTCAGAAGTTTAACCTCATGTTCTGTTAGATATTTTTACGGCCTTGTTCATAATAAACAAAACCCCATTGGTTTCTCCTTACTTCTCTCCCTTTTGAACAGCTTTTTTTACCTTTCTTGCTTTCCTGTACCCTTTGTGCTGGGCTTCTTCCCCTAGGCGATGAATGACTTGTCTCATACAAGCTTTGGCTTCTACATACAGCCCAGTTGCAACTAATACCACGTGGAGGGATGCGTGGAAAACTGATACGTTTTGTTTTGTTAATGGCATGTTGTGCGCATTGGATTTTTTAACCCACTACTTTCTGCATGGATGTATAATAATGACTCTTTTGTTTAACATTAGATAAGCATGAGATCACCGTGGCACAGCTGCATGTGTAGTCTCTATTGAAGCAATTGCACACCTAATTGGCTGACAATCTTGGCATTTTTAAAACAAACACCAGCCTTTTAAAGACAGGGGACGTATTTATGCATGAATAGTTAAAATAAACCTGTTGGGTGTCATCAATGGAGCCCTCTGGCACTGAACAGTTGTGTGATGACCCTGATCCTGGAGGCAAATCACAAGATCAAGAGACCAAAAAACAACATGAATCAGAGCAAAAATTATCCAAAATAACTCATAATGCTTTGGAGAACATTAATGTGATTGGTCAAGGCCTGAAGCACCTTTTCCAGCATCAGCGCAGGAGGTCATCAGTTTCTCCGCATGATGTTCAGCAAGCTCAGGCTGATCTGGAGCCTGACACGGATTTGGAAAGCCAAAGCGTCTGTGCTGAAATTGATGGTGTCTCCACCCACCCCACAGCTCTGAACCGGGTGCTTCAGCAGATCAGAGTGCCACCTAAAATGAAGAGAGGGACAAGCCTGCACAGCAGGCGGGGCAAGGCAGACGCCCCGAAGGGGAGCCCGCAGATCAACAGGAGGTCTGCCCAAGATACTCAGTCAGGTCGGCCCAGATCGTCATCTACTACAGATGCTCCCACAAACTTGTCCGTGGTGGAGATTGCTTCTTCTGTCTATGTAGGTGGAGAGGAGGCCACAGCAGCAGCAGTAAGTTACTCAGCTTTACCTTTGGTCTTTATCAACTCCTTGTATGTTTTCTTACGCCTTTTGAATCTTGTTTTTAAGACCAAGTTTCTTTCAGCAAACCTAGTGCTACTGTGTTCAAAAGTTTCTTCAGTGGTGAAGCAAAGAGCTTAAACGATGCAAGCATTAGTCATTTTCTCACTTGGCAAGTGGCTTACTGTATATGTATTTGATCAGAAATGAGAGGTACTTTTGAAGCACATTAGGTTGGTTGGATGGCACACCACAGTCAAACAAGGAGTGATGGCAGCAGCCAGAGTAGTCGCCCTTAGCAAATGTTATCTAGTTCTCACACCAAAACCTTGCGTTTACCTAGATGGCTTTTTTCTTCCCCTCTAGTTTTATCACATATTTTATAGAAGTGAGGAATTCCAGTTTGAGTGAATGGTGCTCTCGAGAGGCTCTGGCAACGCTGGCTGCAGCCTGTGACGGCACCACAATGTGAGGTTGACTGAATCTGGTTTAGATCAGCCCAGCTACTGTGCTGATACATGATCACTGCTGTCTCTTTTAGTTTGTCTAACCTATGTGGAAAAAGTGTCACCGAAATGACAGTCTCTGTACTGTGACGTGTTCTTGCAAAGCTATATATATCAGCTTATTGATGATACCAAGAAGTAGTGTTTGTCTTACCATCTCTCTTCTTTCACAGATCAGTTTAGTTGAAGCACTTGAGGTTTTGCAAAACTACAATTCTGATTTAACTTTAGCTATAACCTGTATTTTCCTAAAATTCTTTGCAGGCTTGTTCATTGGAGGACAAACCCTTTGATAAAGATAGGAAGCATTCTGAAACTGATTTCTGGTTCATATGCTCTAAAAGATGGTCTGACCACGACTCTTGGTCCAGGACAAACAATCCTGCCAGTGTTTGGTGCTGTTGAGATAGCACAGCCCTGAAGCTTACGTAGATTTTTCGTTATGGAAATTTTTTCTCATATACTACAGTTCCTTTGATGTTGGCTGGATGACAATGGATTGGGACTGAATAAAATCTCTTCAGTCATCCAGAGATTGCCTCACCTTGCCTCTGCAGCAAGATTATTTCCTTGTTGTACATTGTTTTCCTTGCCTTGAAGCCTGCTTTGATATACTCTCAAGTGCAAACCTTTTCAGAATATTTGGCAGTATAATATGCTTTCAATGTATTTCCCTGATAGTCATCCAGAAATTAGCATATCTTGCATTTATAGATGGTAATGACAAAGTATTGGCAAAAATCACTGTATCATTCTAAGGCAATGGGTAAAGTTTCCTCTTGGGAGAAGCATTGAAGGAGTCTGCCTGGATCTGTGTCTGAGGCTTTTGTTTCTTACCAATAGTTAAAAGAATAGAAACAGTAATAAAGTAGTGAGAAAGAGTGTACACTTTCCTAGGATGGGTGAGTTTTGCAATTGAGCAATATCAGTTGCGCCATGAAGAGGCCTCTTTATGGCTTCAGACTTATTTGCTTGCTGTCTGTCTCTTCATGGTGAGTGAACACATGATCTTTGTTTCAGGAGAACTTTGGGGAAAGTTACGAGTGAGGTGTCCTTTCTCCTAGCTATGTCAGCTGGTCTGATAAGATGTTACTACCTTTGCCTAGATCAGTGGTCTCCAAAGTGGGTTGTGCACAGGACAATACACTGGAGTGTGGGAAGAAAATATTTTTTGTACCATTAATAAGTAAAATAATTTTTTAAAATAATGTTTGTTTTTCTTTCTTTTCCTTTTTCATGTCTGTTTTTGTGTATGTTTTATAATGTACCTAACATACTAGTTCAATAGTACATGTGTATAATTTATAAATAAATGCATGTGTATTGGCCGTCTGTGCTCAAAAATTTGTTGCTGGTAGGTATGTGCAATCAAAGCTTGGAAAACACTGGCCTGGATGAATTGGATTGCTTGGCAGGAGGGACTGGCAAAATGAGAACTATTAATCTGATAGGAACTGCATTCTACTGCTACGTGTGAGAAAAAATTCAGGAGTCAGTTTTTGGTAGATGTGGCCTTTGATTACTGAGAAGCAGCAGCTGTAGCTGTTCTTCCTATTGATAAGTGTTTTCTATGAGTTTCCACAAAATACCTACAGTCAACGTCTGTCTTTCATTCCTGATCCAGAGTTTCTGGCATGCCACAGGTTTCTCGTTAGGCTTCATTCTTCCTTTTCCAGGAGCTTCCTCTTTCTCCAGCCAGCTTATTTCATGTGAGAGGGTCAGTTTTTAGCTGTCC
Organism: Caprimulgus europaeus; assembly: GCA_907165065.1. Next base: position 23,239,240 of record OU015535.1, on the reverse strand, counting down.
CCTGATGACATACACCTGCACTTTCCTTTTTATGCTTATAACCCTGTTACGTCCCCCATACTACACACACTGCCAGGAAGCTTAGGAAGTTAAAATCATCCAAGTATTGTATCATTAACCCAAGAGGGTTTTTTGTTTGGTTGGTTAGAATTTTTTTTTCCCTCCCTTCCCCATGCTTTATGTGTGAACGCTGCAAAGTTTTGGAGACACACATCTTAATTTCTTGCTTATTCTGTGAGGCCCATTGGAGAAGGTCTGGACTCGGTGGGGTGGTGAGTTCCCTGGGTAATTGGGTCAGCCTGAAGTGTTCAGTGCATCATCACTGCTGCTCACAAAGGCAGTAGAGCTGCCTGATTAGTGCGTCGATATAATTTAGAAGAGGTTCTCTTACTGCACAAACAAAAGCATAATAAAATCTCTCTGTATCTTTACAGCATTAGTTCATGTGAAGAACAGGGTTAAGTCTGGGGCAGCTGTCAGAGTTTATCAAGGGGTTGGATAGTCTCTTTCAGGTAGATGTGGAGAACTGTAATACTATTTTACCTTTGCTTGTCAATACATTGATGTTGTAAGCTTTAACTCATGTTTGTACAGTTCTCCAAAATAATGAGTACTGGATGAGCCTGATTCTGTGTGATGCTGAGATCTTGTGCTCCCAGTGGGAATTAAGGGCACTGAGCACTCTGTGGCATAAGGAAGAGTAAATTCTTAATAATCCTCTATGCACAGAATATTTTTAGTTCACAGTATTGTTCCATTCTCTGTTCTCTCAATTTGTTGTTGAAATAGAAGGGCAAAATGTTATCCAAAAACTACAGATTGGATTTGTTCTAACACCTCATTTACATATATTTGCATGTGTTATAATCCTGCTGCATGTTGTCAGGCTTTGTGTAGAAATTGAGAAATGAGATTGTCATAGCATGGAAAATAATGTAATAATTAAAGTCTTACTGAGGTACTTCACTTGGTCTTGTTTTTCAAGCAGTCTAAATTTAAATATTTTTGCATAAGTCTTTTCTTGTAGTGGCAGCCCACTGAGATGAGAAATCAGGATTGTGGTGATTTGCAAATGATGGAGCCTGCGTGGGTCTCATTTTGTGTTACTGTGCGTTCAGAGCTTTTTCTGAGGTATATGCAAAGATGTGTTCAAACAGAACAGTATTGTGGTCCCAGAGATACAAGCGTAGCAGTACGTTGGTGAGAAATTGTGTACACATGAAGTGTCATCGGTGCCATGAAAGTAAGGACAGTGTCCGAGCACTGCATGTCATTGCAGCCAGTGCCTCTGAAGTTAGTTCTGGTGATGGTGACCTGAAGGCTGATGTTTGCTTTCATAAAGAAATGGGGATTTCTGAGTGATGTCCTCTTCCTTTCCCTGCTGGCAGGAAAATGTGTGGGAATGAGCAATCAACAATAAAGGCAAGTGTTATGCTGAAGTCTTACCATAATTTTAGCAGGATTAAAAAATGCATTAACCACACCTGCAGTTCGGAGTGTCCACCTCGCAGCAGGGACAGTGCCATGGCCTGGGTAGGTCTTTCCCTCAGGACACCAGAGTAGTGCTTGGTGTGTCCATTTCCTCTCCTCCCTGCCCCTCACCCACGGTCACTTGTTATCTCTTCCTGTTTGACACTTGAAACATTACTGGTGTGCTGTACCTGGATAGTAAATGTACTTCAACCAGTCATTTTCTTTAGGTTAGATGAGCAATGAGCAGAGCAGAAGTGTGGCACACAGAGCCAGTAGGTGATCAAAAAGGTAACAATGGGATGTGGGAAGAATAAAGTCAGGATTACCTTGAAGAAAACCAGTAAGAGTGTGAAAATAACGGAATGGAAAAATGGAGGAAATCACACTCTCTTTAGTTGAAAGAAGAGTAAAAGACCTGGCCACTTCTACTGGAATGACTGGAATTTGTATAGACTTTGATAATAATAATAATAATAATAATAATAATAATAATAATAATAATAATAATAATAATAATAATGAAGCACTTTAATGTTGTTAGGGTTTTATGAAAAATATGCAAAATCAATCTTATTGAAGTAGAAATCATTGCAAATACACAACACCTTGCGGTTTTTTTACCACTGAGGTTTGTACATAGTTTGCTGTCATCTGGACTTGGACACCAAACATTGGTGTTAGAGCAGGGTGGTAGTGAGGTCAGTTTGTTCATTCAGGGTTTCTGTAGAGTGAATTGTTTTGGAATATTTTGTGGAAGCCCTTGACTGACACCTCCTGGTATCACTAAGAAGGGAGACCAACCTGAATTAATTTAGTAGCGAATTGTTCAGTGAATTTGTAGCTTTTTGCCTCCCTAGACCCAAACATTTCCAGGTTGTGATTTGCTTGCCGCATGGTTACAGGAATGAGAGCGAAAATTATTTGCTGTCCTGCAGCAAGACCCCCGTAGGGCAGCTTTCCAGGGCAGCACTCTCTTCACTTATGCTGCGTCCTGATGGGACTTCCCGTGTCCTCATCCTCTTTCCAGTTTTGTTGATCAGTTTTCATAAATATTTCACATATCTTTGGATTTTGCTTAACAGCTTCAATCTATGTTATGCTAATGTCCACGTTTTAAAAAATGACTACATATGCTTCTAGAATAACAATTTCCAGTCTTTAGTTTGCAGACTCCTCAATATTTTTCAGTGATGATGTTGACCCCATGGGTATCAAAAACCTACTAACAGTGCTTTTCTTAGTTACTTCTAATGACTCTTTTCAAGCAGTTGCATTGGTCTACAAACTACATATTAACATAAGTAAGGTAACATTCAATTGTGTGACCCTTTCAGTATATGTAGCAGAGTTGTGGAAGCATGAACAGTTTCCTTCCATCTTTTCATAACTGATCCTGAGTAAAATATTTTGAAGCTTTGGCTGAAAAGGACTGGTTTTTATATCGAAAATGATATTTGTCATGTAAATAGATAAGGTTAGTCACAAGCCCTTCTGGAAATAATATGTGTGATTTTACTTCCAGTACCTGCAGCTGAGTCATGTTAAAAGAGCACTAATGTTGCCAGTTACTATAAAGAGAGAGTTTTTACTCATTTGGGAGGGTAAAGTAGGAGTTACCTGTATCCTGACAGCAAGGTGTACAAGAACCTGGATGGACTGGTGTATGAGGAGCACTTCAGGACAAAAGTAGTTTATTCTCTCTCTTAAAACTGATGCTGCAAACACCTGGAACGGATCTGGGGTTCCATCAGATGTGAGTGGACAGCTGTGTGCTGCTGTGGTGTGCTGCTGTGGTGTGCTGCTGTGGTGTGCTGCTGTGGTGTGCTGCTGTGGTGTGCTGCTGTGGTGTGCTGCTGTGGTGTGCTGCTGTGGTGTGCTGCTGTGGTGTGCTGCTGTGGTGTGCTGCTGTGGTGTGCTGCTGTGGTGTGCTGCTGTGGTGTGAGTGTGAGTATGAAATGCAGCTGCAGCCCTGGTGACTTGAGCTCTGTTCTCCTCCCCAACACAAAGGCGAATCCGATGTCGATGCTTTGTACAGGGATAGGGTTGTGTTGTTTGCATCTTGCAACAAGATAAGATACTGGCAGGTCACTGTAATAGCTTAATTGCAGATTAAGATAGGTCAGAAGGCGGCTGAGGATTGTTTCTAATTGCTCAGAAATTAATCTTTAGTTGCTTAATTGCTCTGAAAGGCCATGCTGTACCAGGCGCTGCTCTTCCCTGGCTGCTAACAGTAACCTTTGAGAAGCACAGGGGTGGGTTGGGCTCAAAGTCTTGTTTATTGGCAAAGAGGATGCACATTATATATAAGGAGAGCCAAGAATTTAATGTTGGTATAATTGAAGTCTTAAGGGTCTAATCATTATTAGTCCAGATCTAACTGTTATGGAAAATAAAATAATAATGCTGTTAAAATCGTTATACGCACACTTTTTAGTTTATAACCCATTTCTTTGCATTGTGCTTGCCATTCCAGTGCTCCTCTTCATCCTACAGTTTGTGATTTCATTCTGGTGACAGTGGAGGTGTGTGGGTATTACAGCAGGTTGTTGACATCTGGAATCCTTCACTGGGAGGAATTCAGTGTTCAGGTTGATGTTTTTTTCCTTCCTCACCCTTGGATGTACTTGGGATATTTTTAATGTGTTTGCAAACACATGTTTAGACCTTTCTTTTTCTTTGTTGGTCTGCAGGTCCATATGCATCCAAGTTTACTATGTATGGTGCCTTTTCTGTGTGTCGCATACTGTTTCTTTGTTCTCTCACCCCTAAACAGCTTTCTGCAGCTCCACATCTACATTTCTTTAACTGGCCATTGCAGAGTTGTTTATAGCTGTGAGGTTTCCAGTGTCAAGTGTGTGCCCCATCTCTTGCCAGCCTGTGCCTGCACTTCTCAGTGTCCCATCCTACATCTCCACTTGTTGCGGCCTCCCCTGTTTTTGTGCACACCTATATTTCATTACACTACATCAGTGGAGCTATAGCTATATCCACAGGTGTCAAGGAAGCTCCTTGCTCTTGACAGGTCAGGGCACAAAAATCAGGAAAAGTGCCCTCTGCAAAGAATGTTTATATATCTGGAAATTTAATGACAATGTAATTATAGATTTTGATAATTGTGTATATTTTAGTGTAGTTTGGGGTATTTTGGGTCAGTACAGGTCTTTGTAACTGACTGACAGTAAGTGAAACACATTAACTTCCATAATAAACTTGCTAATATTTTCTTGAGCAAGTGTGTGGTTTGGTTATTTGAGGATTGTGTCCCTGCTCTGAATATTTAATCTTATCTCAGGTTACTGGTTTTTACTCCACAAGTAACAGCAGTTTCGCTGGTAGGGACTAAAATGACAAGAAGGCTCAAGATACAGCGTTGTAGATTGAAGCCCCTTTGCAAGCCCGTAGTTTTCACTGGTTAGATTCAGCGTGGTGAGCACCTTTTTCTGCCCAGGCTACTTTGTCTTCCAGAGTAACAGGGAGACACTGTTGATGATATACTTGTCTGACACTTTCCAAGGCTTTCTGCTGCAGTATTATGTATTAGTGAATAATAGTAAATGCTGTAGAATGGGAAGAATCATTCATTATGGTTAAGGGAGCATCAGTAGATACTAGCAGATGTGGAATTAAGAGGATATTTTCTGACACCACAACAGGAAATGGACCAAGATAATAGAAAATATAGTGTAGGTGAACAACCCACACTGGCTGGTAAGTAGATAGAATGACTTAATAGACATAGAGCATCTTCAGGTTCTCTGTAATAGGCTGCTGTGGTTTTTAGCTGAGAGCATGTGCTACTTGTGGTTACCTCTTTCTCCACAAATGGCTGGTTACTTGGTTGCTCAATGAAAAAGTTGAAAATTCAAACTTGTGTAGGCAGCACTGTTAAAACACAGCCATGTGTCTCTTGCTGACATGGTCCAGAGTCATGATAAGCAAGCTGTGGAGTCAGTTTGTATCTGCGAGTGTTTTGCTGATCCTTAAATGTGAAGGGCTTTGGTAGGAAAAGGAATTTGATGTGATCTGGCGGAGGGGCAGGTGCAGTGGGGCAGGATGGGTGTCCCCTGGTTGCGGTACAGCCCGTGAGCCTGGAAAGCGAAACCCAACCAGAGGTGTTCGCGTGGTGCCTTCGGTTTGTGTGCAGTGTTTTCATGGCAGTGACACTTCAGTCAAGAGAGGGAGCTGTGGCTTTTCTGAAAGTGTACACAGACACAGCTCACTTGATCTGTCCTGAAAATGGAGGGGTTGGAGCTGCTACCTTAGCCTTTGGAGACAGGGAGAGGGAGAGAATTATCTTAACACAACAATGAAATCAAGTGTTTTTTGGAAAATACAAGTGATTATGGAAGTAATTGCATTTAAATAACCCAGAAGAAAAATATTTAAACGCTGTATTGACTCTAATTTTGTTTTCCTAAAAGGAACTTGTACCCTGTCATATGCAGAAAACTGGAGACTTGTTGTAACAAGTTGGTTTTGTTTGGGTTTTTTGGTTTTATTTCTGGTTTTGGTTTTGTTTGGGGTTTTTTTAAGAAAAAAATCTGGCAATGCACACAGAGACCAAGGTGCCAATGTGTGCAGGAGACTGTTGGGCATTGTGCTGCCATCGAGAAGAACCAGTGTATGGCACAGTCCCATGCTGCGTGAGGCTGGTTTGCACAGAGCCTTGTCAGAGCCCTCTGAAAGGATCTCAGTGTTGCCACTCTATATGCGGAAGCAGCATTTGATCAATTAAGTGTATTAGCATTTTTAATTTTTTAAAATCTCAAATAGCTAAATCATTGCTTGATAAGATTGTCTTGACTGCTCCTTGTAATGAAGCCACGTGTTTTCTGCACACAGGCAAAAGCATTCATGCTGCTGACCTGGCCAAGGTGGTTTTTGTTTTGTTTTGTTTTACGTTCTCCTTACCTAAGCTCCACTTGTGACAGTTCTGTTGCAAGAGGAGCAAATGGAGTTCTTGGCCTAACTATGTAGGGATGCTGCTCTGATGGAACAACGGAGGCATTTCACCACAGTGGCTACAGTTTACAGCATGTGGATCAATTCACATGAAAACAATGTGACTGTGAAGTATTAGCTGACAGCAAGTTTTCTTGTAATCCTGTTGTCTGTGGAATGTGCCATTCATGGGGCTGCAAGCCTTTTCCGTGTGTGGACAAGTTCCCAGACCTGCGGACGTACAGTGAGGTAATTCTGAACCAGCAGCACCGAGTGGAGCCTCCCGTGAAGTTAAGGCAGTGCTGCAGTCAGGGTCCTGCCTTTGTTTCTGCCAGGGCTGATCACACAGCACGTGCTTGCTTTTACGCTCCTTTTGGGTAGACTTGTTGGCAAAGCTCTTAATAACGCCCCAAATCTTACTGCAAGCATTTCGCTCTTGTGTGAACTGGGAGAAGAGAGTACAACCTTCTTGCACAAACCTTAATTGCATCATCTTTGTTTAACATAGAAGTGCTGCTACTAAAAATTTACTGTTTCAGCAATAAACTAAGCAGATAATTGTAAAAAACTCCCTCAATTTATAAAAAAATGAAAAGGGTCAGGGAGACCATTTGATTTCTTCAGGAGGACAAGGCTTCTTGAAGTTTTAAAACCATAAAGACAGTACCTTGAGTGGAAATAGATTAAAACTATGGAAGTTTCATGTGTGGATATTATGTTGATAAATGACACTGGAGTGTCTGTACCGATAGCATAAATATAAAATATTACTTGATGTTTTTTAGTCCTTCCTTTCCTTTAATTTACACAACATATTATTAATTGTTTATGACCATACTTTATACTGGTTTACATATAGAAGGCTTTGTCACTTCACTGGTTTTACTTTTCAGTGTTTGCTAAATATTCATATGTAGTTGATTGTCTGTATACTACACGTTTATGCATACTTACACATCTGTATTTAATGCCATTGCCTCTAGGAATTCTGGTGCAGTAAGCTGTTTACAGTATCTCTTCAGAAGTTGGCTATGTCCAAATTTCCCATTACTTCTTTAGTCTGTGGCTTTACAAGTCCTATATATCATAGGCAGCTTTGGAAGTGTTAGCCTGATGAGAGATTATTTTTGAATGGTTAAAGCCTTTTACATTTCTGATTAGAGAGAGAAGAATTCACCAATTACACAGGAGTGAATTGCTGTAGGAAGGTGATACTAGGAAACAGAGTGATGATAGCCAAACGAAAGGGGACTAAGGAAAAAAGGTGCCTGTGTCTGTGTAAGAGTGTGAGCCATTCATTAACTATGCAGATCATAAAAGTCAGTTTGGAAATGCTGAGTGTGAGGCCTTGGCTACACAGGCAAAGGAGAATGTTGCTATCATCAGTTTTGCTAATCTACCCGTTCCATCTCAGTCTGCTGTGGATTACATTTCAGCCAGCTGGCTCCTTTCCCTTATCTATATCTGTCTGGCCCAGACTCTGAGTCCTGCGGCCTGATGGGGAGAAGAGATCTGGGTGTCCATGAACGAACTGAGGCACTGTGTGTCCGAAGCATTGGACAGAGGAGGTGCTGGGTGGTCCGTGGGACTTTTGGCACCGAACCCTGTGGGTGGGAGGGTAATTACCCAGAGCCGCCCGTATCTGCTGTCAGACAGGGTGGAAACAGGAAGCTTTAGATGCAGCAGATGAAGTGGGGCAGGATGGACCAGCCTTCCCTGACTGCTCTTGTTCCCTGTTATGTTCTGACGCGGTTGCAGAGGGAGTTTGTCTCCCACGCTGCATTACTGACTGCTTGACTGCGCTTCCTTCACAACCTGTCCAACTGGTCAGTGGGTTCCCGCATGAAGTACAGAAATCCTTTGAACACACAAAAAAAGACCAGAAGATGATGGAGAGCTCATTCTTTGGAGAAGCTATTCTCGTGCCCAGGAGGATGTTGTTGCAGGAATGCTGACAAGCCTGGTGGTCTCAGCAGTGGTGTGTGGCAGCTTCCCAGACGTGGAGAGTGTTCAAGATGGTATAGATGTCCTGCACTAGGAATCGAGTGGTGTGCACAAGGCTTCTGAATATGGTCAAACTGCAGAACAAGAAGTACTGTCCCAGTTCAGAGAGGAGAATGATGCAGCTGCTAGATGCAGAATCCCCTGAGCATCTGGTATGTGCTCTGCCAGCACAAGGAGGTTTTTCTAGTGTCCCAATCCCGTCGGGTTCCTTTGCTGGCGGCTCTACATGGTCATTATAAAACTGAGGCCTGGTAACTGGGTAATGCACTATCTGTGTATTTCCAAGAAAAGTGAGCATTTTGAAAAGAAGTCCTGGGTTCTGGCAGGGAACACTTCCTCTGTACAGAACACAGTTTTGGAACCTCTGAGTTACCACTGACAGGGCAGAGTGCTACGAAATAATGCTCTTACGGCAGAACTGGGGTTTTCAGTGCTGAAGTATGCATCAATAGATGTTACTTTTGGATGACAGTTCTAAAATAAACACCTCTGTTTAATCTTTTTGTAACTTTCTCATCGAGTTCTATTTAGAGAACCACACTGACCCTTCTCATAACCCTCTGTGGCCCAAACACAAATGTCTCTTCTATCTCTAGCCTCCAAGTCATTTGATGACTTTAAAAATAAGCTAAAAACATTTTTATTTAACAAGGCAAATATTCTAGCCCAAGTCACCTTCATTTTTCTACAAGACTATGTGACCATGCACAACAGTGAAGTGTACTTCCCCAGTACATATCATAGAGAGTAATTTTGTATGGAGACAGTGCACACCTGAGCTCCAACAGCCAGGTGTTCACCATAGCATGCTGTGGGATGCAGGTTGTAGCTGGAGTGTCAGCAGATGAAGTGGGGCAGGATGGACCAGCCTTCCCTGGCTGCTCTTGTTCCCTGTTCTGTGCCTTGATTTGTCATACCTGGAGTGTGCCATGGGATCCTTTTGGTCACTGTGCCAGGGCTTCCCTCCCATGAGCAGTGGAATGCTGGATAATCCAGCCTTGCCCTGATATGGAGTCAAAACTTATCTGGGACATGCTCTGGCCTCAAGACTTGTGAGCTGTTCCTGATTCCGGTAGTTTTGCTCATAGACTAGAGTTATTCAGAAAAATATCTCCCTGTGTAGGTCAGTCCGTGTACTGCAGGGATCAATGCTATAGCCATTTAAATGCTGTGCAAAAAGGAGCCCTTCCTTTTGGATTCATGTTGCAATTCTCTGTGTTTTAATTGTATTGTAAAAATTGTACATGATGTGTAACTTCTCAGAATGTGGAGGAATGTTATTCAAGTATATGAGCCTCCAGTAATTTTATAGTGAATGGATAAATTATCAGAAAGGAAACAGAATTGTGTAGCTTTGGAGCTCTAGGCATCAAACCAGACATTTCCTGACTTTAGCAGCTGTTCTAAAGCAGCTGGGACCTACTTTGCAGTGTAGGGTACATCTTCAGTCTTGAGTTTGACATATGGTTCAGGTCCTGCCCATTTGCCTCCTGTGTCAGCCCAAACACCTACTGAGAGTTAAGTATGTGGCACTGCTTGGGATGTTGTGTTCTGCTTTTGCTCCGATGAGCAATGTCCCTGTCTTTTTGTGAGCATACAGGCCAAGTCACTTGTCTGGTGGTAGTCATCCAGTGCCTTTCTGAAGTTTTCCACTATATGCCCAGAAAAATTCCATTGCTTTCCTGTGAAAGAATACTACAGCAGATCTGTTCACTGCATTGTACGTGCTGAGATAGATGCCACCCGGCCCTAGCTGTATGCAGCGCACGTGATAGCCTGGTCAAGTGCGTGTGTATTTGCATCACGGGTACTCAGACTCTGGTTAGACCAAGTCTGTGTCATGCGGACTGAGTCTGCAACAGTGATGCAGTTGTAATTTTTTCTTTTTTTTTTCCTGCAATAATAAAATCCCTTTAAATTTCCTGTTGCTTTAAAGCTTCAGGATGTGCCCAACATGTGAAAGGAAACATGGCAAATCACTGCCTGATGCATTGATTTTATTTGCCTTTCGAATGGCTAAAAATACCCACACATTGATTAAAGTAACTTTCTTGTGGCTGAATGTGAAAACATACTGGTTTGCATTGGTCTGCAAAATAAGGATTATGGATGTAGTCAGAACAGAGAAATCTTGCAGTTACAAGTTAGCATTACATTCACAGAGCACTCAGATGGTGGTGGTGCAGAATGTGCTTTGTGGGTTAAGTAGTGATAGTCAGTTGTGAGTACTCTGCCATCACAAGCAGACTTTTTGATCCAATTCCATGTTCTTTCTGAGTTGCATAATGACAGCCCATTTAAGGTTTAAGTTTTACTAGTAAATCAGGCTGTGTAGTTGGCGCTGAATGATTGCTGCTGTTGTAGATGACTGGAGCAAATGAGCTAAATGCTGTTTGAACAGTAAGCTTTTGTTTAATTAGACTTGGAATATGAAATCTGTTATGGGTGGTTAGCTTAATCTCTGCCATCTGACAACATCGTCCATACCAATGACACGTCTTCTTTGGATGTCCTAAGTCAAATAACATACATACAGGAAGGAGTAATTTATGTAGTATTAAGACTGTGATACAGAAAAAAGAACATAGAAGCAATCAAGTAGAGGAAAAGTTTTGATATTTGTATGAACAAATTCCTGTGTTTTCTATAGTGAAAAATATTTGTCTACATATTATGGGCAAAGCACACCTATAACTTTGTCTCCAAGGTAAAAGGAATTTCTGAATAGCATTTCAGATTCACTGAGATGTGGTTTCTTTTTAATTTTGTTTTGAATTGCTTTTCAATAACTGGAATTGAAGTCTTTAGCCATCACGTTCAAATGTCAAATCTAGTGCTAAAGAGACTCCACAGTGTCTTTAGCCAATATTGCAAGTACTGGGCAAAAAGGAAGGCACAATGTTTTTTGCACCCTCTACAAAAGCCTGGCCTCTGTTGGTAGTGTTTTAGTTCAGATAATGCATTTTTTACGCTTTTTCTCATTAAGGACTGTCAAACAATACAAAAACAAAAGACTTTGAGGCATCATACATTGTTCCTCATCTCTGTCCAGAAGACTGCACCACACTGCAGCAGCACAGTGGTACTGCAGGTGAAGCACAGGCGCTCTGCCCTTGAGCAGAGGAAGGGCTGTATCAGCTGCTGGGATGCAGTAGTGCTCAGTGTCCCTTTGTACTAGAAGGCACCACCACTGCAGATGAGAAGAACTACCTGTTAGAAAGGTGATCGTGCTGCTTAGAAATGTCATTTTTTTTCTACAGCATCCAGAACTACACCTGTATTCACCATTTAACAACTCCAGCACAAACTTTTTACGCCTCGTTGTCTTCCATGCCAGGCAGAGCTCAGGTGACAGGGTACTCACCAGACATGAATCACCTTACTGTGAAACTCCGGCTTGGTATTGAACCCTGCACGCAAAGATGAACAGGGACTGAGAGCCATGATGATCATCTGCTTGCAGAACAAATACACCTGCAAGTCAGTCACTGAATTCTATTAGTATTAACAAAAATCAAAGACAAAGAGCAGTGCTGTAGGAGCTGTGCCTAGTGTTTATGAAGCCTGTCTGTCAGCTTGAGCCTTTTGCATGGCATGTGGTATTTGTATCTTCTCACGTGGTGACTGAGTGAAGACTAACCTTGCTCTCGAACTTTGGTTATGTGTGTGACACAGGATGTACCCTTCTCCACACAGGAGGCTGAAAAATGTATTCTGGGAGGCAAATTTTACAGAAGGGTACTTTGGATAGGATCTAGTGGTCAAAACTCCAGACGCTTTCCTATAATGCTACTTTAACACAGACACCAAGTCTGGAAACTCAGTATCTCTTTGCTTAAGTCATGTGCCATTAAACTATATAGGGGTGTGTGTAACCACACAACCTCATTTCTGTTGCTCTTATCTTTCCCATCGCTCCCTGCATGCTTGCGTCATCTGTCATATTTAAGTGATAATCCATTCGTGTCAGGGAATGCTGAGTTTACCTGTTGGCAGCATCTGCAGTGACTGCAGCCATTCCAACAATGAGCTACTTGCCCGTACCTCGTGAGATAGATCCTTCCAGCACAGGCCCTGGAGCTGAATTCAATCCTTGCCCTGAATATGCCCATTTTTCAATCTGTAAAATGGGGCTAGTAGGGGCATTTGACAGTTATGGAGCTGAAAGTGACATTTTTCTGGAATTCTTAAACTGTTGGTATTTGCAAAATTTCATGCTTGCCATATTCAATATGATGCTTTGAACCCAGCCTCCCCACTTCTTTCAAACGCATTTGTAGAAAATCTCCATCAGTTTTCCAGTGTCCGACTGTCTGGGTTGCACCTAAATCCAGATATAACATGTGCCTTTTAAAAAAAAAAATTGTGTAAGAAAGGGAATGGAGAATGCAGGTTATGTATTTAAGCTTCTTAAATTTATTTACTGTATATAGAAAGAAGTAGGAGGAAAGCATTCCTGTTGGCTGTTGTTCTATAGAATTTTGTTTCTCTTCAAAGTACCATTAATTTTTTGTTCAAATGTACTTTATGTATTTCCTTACCAGGAAAGCTCCTGCCATAAGCGTGTTCCAGAAAGGCTGGAGATGAGGCGAGGCCTCTGTAGGGAAGGCTCACGAGGGATATTTTGACACCCAGAGCAGGGGAATAGGAAGAAGTGAGAGCAAAGTCGCAGGCAGGAGGCAATTACACAAGGGCTTGGAGGTAAAATCCTAGGAAGTCCAAAATGAAAACGCTGAGCCAGGCCCACGTGAGAAACTGACTTATTTCCTCGTCGTATCTGGGGTTTGTGGTTTCCCACCTCCCGCGGTGCAGCGGGGCGGGGTGGCTCTGGCACCTTCCGGCGGCTGCGGAGGCGCGGCCGTGCTGCCCGGGGCCCAGCCGGGCCGAGACGGGCAGAGCGGGCGCCGCGTCCGATGCCTGCCGGCGGACGGAGCCCCTGCCCGGGAAGGCCGGGGCAGCGCGGGGCCCGTCGTTGCCCGCGGCCGTCCGTGCTGGGCGGGGGCGCGGCTCTGGTGGGCGGGGGCAGCGTTCGGCCGGCTCCCCGCGGGGCCGGGCCTTCCCGCCTGCCGCTCCGGGGGCTGCAGGGCCGGGTTGGGGCGGGGCGGCGGGCGGAGGTGCCGGTGCCGTCTCCCTCCCCCCTGCAGCGGCAGCGGGGAACGCCCGGCCCGGCCCTCCCCTTCTCGGGACGCCCCCGGACAAGGGAGAGCGTCGGGTCTGAGGGCGGGGGGTGCTCCGGACCGTGCCCGCCCGCCGCCCCGGGATGCGCTGCCGCAGCTGACGGCAGCCGGCTGCTGCCCCGCGCCCTCCATGCCCCGCCGCGGCCCGCTCTGTCCGGGGAGCGGGGCAGACCATGGTCCAGCGCTTCAGCCTCCGGCGGCAGCTCTCCAAGGTGGGTCGCGCCGCAGCCACGCGGTCCCCGCACACCGCAGCCCTCCGCGGGCCCGAGGCGCGGAGTCCGTGCGGGGGAGGCAGCTCCGGCTTTTGTTCTTGCCTCGCAGACACACAAAGGGGTCTGTTCGTGCGGGGTTCGGTGTTCCCAGGCAGAGCGTCTGTCAGCGGGTGCAGGGCTTGTCCCTCAGTGCTGCAGGTGCCGGCTGGGGTTGTGGGGAGCCCGCGGTTTCCTCACTCGGTCTGGTCTCGGAGGGCGTGTGTGAAGAGGGGAGCGGAACCAGCAGCTGTGCGGGTGGACGCGACAGCTCCCTTGCAGGGCACTGAAACACGCTTCATGCCGGCTGGAATGTCTTTAGGAGCCAGGAATGTGAATTGTCCCAGCGACACACCTGCAAAAATGGGAGGAAAGCTTCCCCTCCTCTCTGAAGTGCTCGGCAGCGCTTGCTGTCAATACAGTGTTAAAGAACAAAGGAGTTGCTGTGAACAGGGTTTGCTGTTTAATAATTACAAGTATTCTAATTTATTTCAAGAAGCTGCTTTATTGGAGAGAATAGTTAATCCAGGTACCCTTGCAGTTTTGTCACCAAATCAATCCAATGCGTGTAGTTTGAAAAACATTTGGAAATGAATAAAAGCCTGGCTGGCTAGTGCGGTACAGGTAAGAACACTTCTACAGAGCTGCCAGCACAGCCCTGTGCTTGCATCTAACAATTCCCACTGAGCAGACTTGGCTCTGGACATAGGAATTACAGTATTAATTGGACACTTAAATGGCAAGCTGAATTTTCACTTTACATTTAACTTCTCTCTGCCCCTCCCTCCATATGTGCTTGTGAAGGTTTTAAAATGCATTAATCAAAATTTTAAAATTATGTTATCAGCATTTGAAATAGGTCAGAATTCATGTCCTGCAGACTCTCTTGGGAAAAGCTATGGCTTTGCAAGAAGTTGATATCTTTATTTATTTTTTTTTTGGTGGGGTTTTTTTTTTTATTATTTATTTATTTATTTATTTTTAGTATCTCCTCATTTTAAAGAAACTAGGTGGCCATGTTTAGGGGATGTGAAACAGTGAAACGTGCATCTTTTAAGGGTTTACCTTGTGCCATATCTAGAGCTGTGCCTGCAAGTAGTAGAGGTCTCAACAGGCACTACAGAGCTTAATCTTCCCCTCAAAAGAGACTTGATCTAGTTAGTAGTGAACTTTGTATCTAAGCTCTGTTTATATGGGACAGCCAGAATAGCTTTAAATGAACTCCTTTGGGTAACTCCACTTTAATTCTTGTTTATCAAGGCGGGCAGGGTGCTTTGGAAAAATGTTTACACTGATTTTTCACTATAGGAGAAATGTTTCCAGTTTGTTTTTCTATCTCACTCTCCATTTTTGTGTTGCCTGACACAATTGTGTCTCGCACAGAATTAGCTCTGGTTGTGTCCAAGCCTACTTTAAACAATTGCCTAGCCTTGGCAGCTTCGTAACTTCTTTGTTGTAATTGTAAAAGATGCATGACTTTTGCAGCACGATGAACTGAAGGAAAAATGAGAACTTGGTCTGTACTTACGAAATTAAAAAGGGTAGTTGTATGAAGGAACAATCAAAGTGGATTGTGTTTATCTAGGTTTGGATATAGGATGAGAACTTCATCTCCCTGTCCCCAATGCTCTTTAGAATGGGATTGGGAAGTCCCTTTGTGTTTGAGTCTTTGGGAGGCAGGGGGGAAAGGGTAGCAACTGGTATTATAAAGTACTCAGTCATCTCCTGGAGAGAAACTATAGAAAAGACATAGAATTTTGCTAATATACTTATCAGACAAAATGTAATGACTACCAGGCTACATAAAATGAAGCAGTACTTCATTGATATTTCTTGTGCAAAAATCTTGATTTTTTTTTTTTTCATGGTTGCTGACTTAGACTTCAGGGTTGGCAAATGTCTATGTAGGATCTGGAGCACCTGCTTCCAGGATGTATTCCCTTCTTGGGTGAAATAGGACATGATTAAATGATGTGCCTGTGTTACCAGCTGCAAGGTCATAATTCCAGTTTCTAATGGTATTTAATGGTAGAGGCTTCAAATAGAATGTGACTGAGCAGATTTGAGAGCTACAAACCGAAAAATGCTGCCACTAGTGCATATAAAATGTGAGCACAGAAAAGGACTTCATGCAGGAAGGAAAAATATGGCTTCACGATATGGGTTTAGCCTCAAATAGCTGGTTTTCCTTTCCAGCATGGCTATTTGCACTGCATGGCTTTGATCAAATCCTTTAAGCTCTCCCTGTCACCGTCTTCCTTCTAGGAATGGGGTTAATGCCTTTATCTTATTTACATAATGGCTGTCGAATCTTGAAATACCGTTCTGGGGAGAGCTGTATAAGCACTTAACAGTGTACTAATTTATTAAATGTTTCCATTTGGTAACCATTTGCTTCAGGAATTTCAGAAAGTTTTTCACACACTTATCTTGAAGTATTACTTCTTATTTCGCATCTACCAAACTAGCATTTAGTGTTTGTGGGTTACTGCTTGGATTCTGTGTTAGTTTGCCAACTGAAATGTCTGTAACTGTTAAAAGTTTGAGTCATAAATTATTGTACTTTTACTGTTAAACTTAAAGGCAAAATACCTGATGGCTTTTGGATTGGTTTGACAGATGTCTTCCCCAGGCCAAACTCAGATTGTTCACTTTGTTCCCCGCTCCCCTCCTGTCCCCCTCCTCCATAAGTATCGAAAGTGTTTTCCAAGTATTTTGGTTCAAACCACTCTCCATCTAGCACTGTTGGGAAATTCTTGGACAGCCTGCAATTACTGTCACCCAAGACCTCAAGAAGTGCTGTTGGTGCTGTGTGATGTTTAGTTGGGGAATTCCCTCACTCTTGGAGTGATAGTATCAAAGTGGGTCCAACTTTTACTCAGCATGACTTTATGCAGGTGTTTTAGCTGGATTTATGAAAGGAAAAATAATGGAGATAAATTGAACTGTATTTGAGGAACTTTTTCTAAGTTAAAGGTATAGGAGTCATCAGTGGGAGTCTCTATCCACAGACAGAAATTGTTTGGTAAAGATGAATGTAGTATAAAATAATATTTTTAGCAATCTAAATTTACTATGAACAGATATGGACTACTGTATAATATCAAAGCAATTAACTCCTTAAGATTGTGTCCCTTAAACTGTCACCTAGAGACATTCCTGTGCAGAATCATGATGCTTGGGATTCAAGAACTGTTTGTCTCAGAACAAAAAAGGTGAAATAATTATCTTTGCTAAAGTTCTGTGAATTTCCAGAGCGTACTGCTTGAATTGTTTGTGGCCATATCCTTATTTTTTATGTCTACTTCTGTCTTGAGAGAAAGTCACTAAAGAATCTTGTAATGGGAAATAAAATTACTCTGATCTTTCTTGAGTCAGTAAAACAGTTACCCAGGAAGTTAAAAGAAGAGTGACACGATACTTCTGAGCTCCGGGTTCAGTTGTTGTGTGGCTGCTTCCTGTCTGTCAGTGTTCTACATGGAAAAAACACATTTATTTATAAGATCCGCTGTTAGAGATGCTCAGCTCTTAAGAATTTTTTCTTATCTGGAGTAGGCTCATTTTTACAGCAGCATGTTTTGTTGGTACACCCTGGCTATAATTTTATTTATAATTTTAAATATTCAAAGGAGAATTTACATTTAGCAAAGTTATGGTGCTCATTCCACTTTGATAGCTAAAATGGTCAAAAGGTGGATGCTTCTGGCTGGCTGGCCTATTTGATTTTTATGATGCATAGCATCAAAAATCATAGCTATGTTCAGAGTGCATCTCTTCACTATTAAAATATATAAAATAAAAGCTCTCAGTAAAACTGTTCATAGAGCTGATATCTAATGTAGTGGGGGAGGTGGAGAAGTAAGAGAAGGGTTTGAGAGTCCGGTGCCTCTGTTCTCATGTTTAATAGAGCAGCAGACAAGCAGTCTTCCTGTGGCTCTTCAAATTCTGCTCTGCTCGCAGAATTGAAGTAACATCATTGCACCCTCGGCTGAGTGCCCACGGCCAGCTGGGTGGTTTGATCTCAGGAGACATTCGGGGGTAGAAGGACACGTAAGTTGCCACATCGGTCGTTCAGTGATAGATTACCTTGATTACATTTTTCTCGTGGTAGATGTGATGCAGCTTGAAGCAACTTGCAGTCTGGGGAAAGTGATAGATAGGAGGTCGCTCACCTCCACAGCAGACTTTCTGGAATGCTGCAAGTCCGTCCCTGGCATAGCTCACCGTGACTCGCGTGTGTGCACTCTCTTGGTCACGAAGGGGGTTAGCTTATCGCTGTCGGTGCAAGGGCAGTTATTGAGAAATTTCCTGTTGCTCCTAATGGAAAGGCGGGTTTGCTTGTGTTGGCCATTTTGAGTGCCCTGTTGGAGATCATGCCAGCTGGAGCATCTCAGTGTATTACTCCTCACATTATTTAGTTTTTTAGTTCTGTTCTTGCACATATACTTTGTGAGGTTTACTGGGCAAAAGGCTTTTGCCCAGTAAACAAAGCTGAGAGGTGGTAGGATGTAAATAGGTCTCCAAGGATTGCTGGCCATGCTGGTGTTGAATGAGTACTGTCAGTGATTCGAAATACTATGAACTTTTCTGGGCAAGATGGGTCGCTCAAGAAGGGAATGAGCTTCTACTGTGTCATCTCATTCATAGGACTGTGTGGGAAAATGTTGCAGAGCTATCACCTTCATCTTACAAAGGGAGAATGAGCTTCTGGCACTCAGAAGTAGCAGTAACAGGTTTCATGAAGACTTGGTCCTGTCTCAGTGTAACAGCTTCATGAATGCCATGACAGTGTGGAAGTAAAATAAACTTGAAGCATCTTCCCACATCACTAGTTAACAGGGTATGTGAACCTACACAGCAAAACCTACACCTGCAGAGATATTAGAGATAGAACTAGGGACTTATCTTTTTGAAAAAACATTACTAATAATCCAAAGAATTACCCATAACATGCCAGCTGGGGGTCTGGTGAATTGCATGTGGTGGCTCCTTGCCAAATAGACCTAGGACATTAAAGGATGTAAACACAGACTACATTTGGAATGCAGCTTACATAAATGCATCTTTCCTTTTAATAATGAAATTCCACAGCTTGTGGTGGTTTGTTCTGCACAATATCATCATACTTTATAATAGGTCCTTACATGGGGCTGGATAGCAATAACAATTGGAATTTCCTAGAAGCAGCAATCAAAGGAAGCATTACAAGTGTTGGCATCTTTACTCTGAATTAGTTACCTTGAGGGGTCCTTTGTAGAGATTTTGGCTTGTTTATTATTTGCCCCTCTCCCCTTAATTCCCTGTGATAAACCAGCTGGCTTCTTCCTCGGACAGTGTTTCTTCAGAGGTAGAGAAGAGTTTGCTCTCATATTCCAAATCTTTCCATGGCCAGCAGGTCGGGGAAGGAGATTCTGCCCCTCTGCTCCGCTCTCCTGAGACCCCACCTGCAGTGCTGCCTCCAGTGCTGGGGCCACCAACAGCACAAGGACATGGAGCTACTGGAGCCAGTCCAGAGGAGGCCACGAGGATGATGCCAGGGCTGGAGCAGCTCTGCTGTGAGGACAGGCTGAGAGAGTTGGGGCTGTTCAGCCTGGAGAAGAGAAGGCTCCGGGGAGACCTTCTAGTGGCCTCCCAGTACCTGAAGGGGCTCCAGGAAGGCTGGGGAGGGACCCATAAAAAACACAGCCCCCAGAATGCTGGTGTTGGTAAGAGGCCAGGGATATTTCTTTGCTCCAGGTGCCCACTGGGCTGTGGATGGCATGGTGGCACTCGGCGGTCAGAGAATGCAGCAGCGTTGCTGCGGGACTGGCGGGCTCAATTAATATCTGTCAGAGCATCTGTCTCCGTTGGAGCTTGGCTAAAAAATGAAATTCTTCTCCAGAGCAGCCCCTGTCTCTTCGCAGGCCACTTACTGAAGCACTGGTGGGACAAGCGCAGAGGTGACGTGGTGGGCAGACTGCGCAGGCGCTCTCCCTGGCCTGGCTCTTCCCTGACAAGTGTCCGCGCTTCGGCCTGGGCTGGTTTCGTGTTTTAAAGTTTGGTTTGCTGGAATACTGAGGGACAATGAATGTTCTCCTTGACTACTGAAACCGCTGTAGCTGTTGCTCTTATCCCCTTGACCCTCTGGGGTTCATGAGAACACGGGACGCCTTCTTCCAGAACCTATAGTTACTTGGTGTCTTAGAAAATACTTGCTTTTTCAAAGCCTGATTTAGGTGTTACAGCAAGTAAAATATGCATACAATGAGTAAAACTGCATGGTTGCAATTTAAGCTTTCTTGTGTTTGAATAGATTCTTTCCATCCCATTCTTTAACAGGTCTTCCGGGTTCTAAAACCAGTCTCCCTGCAAAATTCACAAGAGGAAATCAGGGCCAATCCCATCAAATAACTTAGTCCATACTGCTGTTAACTAAATTTTAAATCGGTGGAATTTTTTGTTCGTATAGAGTGAATGAAGTTGTGTGTGCAGTTCAGACTGCTCACTTCAAAGGCGATGTGTCTGAATAGGCCATCTTTTGAAGACAGAAATTAATTCATTTGAAAACTTAGGTTAAGTTCTAGGACACTTTGATAGACATTGAGAGGAAAACTACCGGGGCAAGTTGAGTTTTTTTCTTTAACTTAAGACACAGTTTGGATACCACTGGGATCAACTGGTATTTGAATAGGGAATTCATCTTAAAAAACATTCCCTTCTTGAGTTGTGAGCTTTGAGACTATTTAAAATAGACAGAAAAAATTGCTAAGGAAATGAGGCAAGGTTCTAATCCTTTGAAGAATTGCTATGAATGTTTTAGTATGTATTAAAAAAGAAAATACTATTTAGATTTGAAATCGGAGCAGTAAAATGTTTCAGCAATACGTTATGAGTTATCATTTGACTTTTTTGATAGAGCGTTCAAAGGGCGCATACTTAGCCAGAATGGAGTCCAAGATCACAGGAATGGAAACTGTAAAGTTTTACTACAAGGGTTTTATTTGGGTTGGTTTGTTTGTTTTCCTTGAGTGCTGTTGGTAAACACTCAACTGCAGAAAAATATTTTCTCCATGTTATCTGCATACATCATATGTAACCCTCAGAAGCCTATGAGAACTGATGTCACATTTGGGAAATCCATAACTAGTAAAAGTTTCAATTCTAGAATCACTAACTTCTCCCAAAGAAAATGAAATTTGAAGGAGTGCTTAAATGAGCACGGGATAGCCTTTATGCAGGAACATTTTTTTTGCTTGCTCAAGCATGTCTGCCTTGGGGGTGCGATGAAACCCACTGCCTACACCATCGATGTGGAAGGACCCAGGGTCCTGTTGGTGGGGAACAAAAGCTTACAGGGGAAAGAAATATTTCTGTCATCAGAAATAAATTATTTCAGCCTGATGACATTGGTAACAGGACAATAGGAGCAGAGGA
Organism: Caprimulgus europaeus; assembly: GCA_907165065.1. The sequence goes on along the minus strand of OU015535.1, from coordinate 23,217,984 downwards.
AACACAGAGGTTCCAGTTGGTGTGGAGGAGGTGTTTCACTGGAGGCTGGATTGCAAAGCATGTGAAATATTAGTGCAGAACTGTTGCCCACAGGTCTTCTGTGTCTGGGACTACTATTTTGGAATGGGACTAAAGCTTCTAACAATTTTCTCTATTTAAATAAGCTTTTAAGTGGTGTGTGTTCTTTCTTTCAGCAAAATATAAGTTGTCTTTCTCTTTATGGTAAAGACCATTTCCCTGCCACCCCCCACCCCCCACCTCCCCCCTCCAAGAAAAAAAAAAGAGGACAGGAAAGGTATTGTCCTGCTTTTTATGCACAAAATATTTCAGTAGGAGTTGGACTTGGGATCAGGCCTGTTAATCTCAAAAATAATAGTGTATCATAGAGGTGTAGAGACAGTCCTAGAACGAAGTACGGAAATTATGTCTTAGTCATAGTCATTATGTGGCAGGATAAAGTGCTATAAATTAAATATTTGTCAGATTTGGAGCTGTTCTCATGTTTGCTTAGTGCTTTCAATATTAAAGTTCTGAATAAAATAATTGCTTAATTAAGGTAATGTATTGGCAATACTCTGATAACTTGATCTTTTCCATCCTTCAGTCTTTTCATTGGGTTACATGAGTTCATGTAATTTGGAATTTAATTTTCTCCCCTAAAAGTCTGTTTAATAGTAGCTGCAGAAGTTCAGAGTTATGCTGTAGCCTCTATACATTATTTAAAATTATCCTTTTTGTACCATAACAAAGCTGAAGAGAGAACAGTGTTTGTACATAGGCTGCTAGAAATAAATAGTTGCATAAAAGATGAGATCTTAATCACTCAAAATGAGACATTTTAAAAATTAGACAGTCCACTGAACAGGTAGAACAGGTTGTGGGTTATCCAAACAATTTACCTAATCAGTAGTGAGGAAAGAATTTCTTGGCTGACAAATGAGTCTTTCGGCCTATTCTTTCCCCCTATGCCTTGCTTTTAGAGCAAGGAGATGTCCCAGGCTAGACTGTCCCTGGTACTGCAGTGAAATTCTACATCTTGGACTCTGCTGTCCTAAGGGGATACAGCTCTTTCTAAACACATGGTTAATCCTGCAAGAAAGGAGGCTGTGTTCCAGCTCCTCCTGCCATTTCATACTGTTGTGTCTCTAGCTGGTCAGATGTAGTTCAGACACGTCTGTAACCAGCAGATAGATATTCTTTATATATAAGATTGAGCAACTGGCACATTACTCAGCTGAGTGCTGTTTTTCACCCCCTTTTGATGTACTTTTGTCTAGCCATCCGGATCTACTACCAAAACTGCTGCCAAAGAGCAAAGACATTTGAACCTTTTATGCATAATTAAAGAATTAAAAAATAATAGTAAGCAGGATGAAAAAGGCCTCCTAGTTCTGTAGTGTCATTCAAGCCATTTTCTTCTAGCATTTTATTAGTAAGCAGTACACATTTGAAAGACTGTTATAACCATCTTTTGTTGCTGGGCCTGAAATGTCAAAGCTTTGAATGCTTTTTTGACACTCAAGAAGTGCATGTACTATTGATCAACTTTAACTTGACTTTTCTGATATTTTTCATAAGTGGGTATATAAATATTTGCCTAGTGAATTGGTGCTCTCTATGTAAGCTTCAGTGTCTGGGCTGTAAATTGAAAACCATCTGTGAGTGCCAAGAGTCAGCAGCAAACAAGCAGTTCACAGGTACCTGGGGCAGAAGTATTGACTGTGGAGTTCTCTTTTAGATGGGTGCTGATGGCTTCAGGTCTGTGAAGGGAGAGGTGCAGAGTGTGGAAGAGGCATGTGTGTGTCATCAGCAGAGAACTTCTCACACCCAAGGTGGTTCTGCAGTTAATTAATGCACATATTAATGGCAGATGAACTTCTTTTCATAAGCCTTTTTTTTTTTTTTCTGTAAAAGGTAAATGCCAGTGGTTTGTTACATTCAGAGATGAAGCATCACTGCAAAGAAGCAGCGTTAGTGACAAGCCTTGTAAAGTTATCTTGACACTCGGCCTAAAGGTGCGATCTCCAGAAAGACTATTAGCATATTTCTGTTACTAAACATCACCTTTGAAAAATAATTGCAAGCTGGAAGCCTCCATGTATCCTGGTGCAGGTGACTCGCGTTGTGCGTGATGGGCAGAGCTCCACAGCTCCGGACGCGAGCTGCCCAGCACAGTGCTCTCCCCGTGCCTGACTGGCAGGGAAGAAGCTGCTGGGTTTCCTGCTTTTGTCTGGTTCTGTTCTGTGAGGATTCTCATTTACGCAGACACCATCAGGGACTCGACGCATGTGGCAGTGGGTAGAAGAACATTAATGTGAATACAGTTCCTCCTGGCTGTTAGGTTTTTTTCCTGAACAGTTAAGAACTATGGTGTCGCTTTGAGTTAACAAAGCAGCCCTTCCATATCTCATCTCACATCTTTGAAATAAAAAAAGTAGGCTGTTGGTGTCATTAGCAAATGCCTCTTTAAAGGCCAAATCAAAAGTTCAAATATCCACAGTCAGGAAACCATATTCAAAATAATTTGAAATGGGCCCTTGCAGCAGAGCAGCAGTACTCTTCGTGTGCCTGGTAAGTGATGCCACGTTCCTGATGGTTCAGTGTGCAGACATCATCTGAGCTAAGGCATGATGTGCCCGGTCTCCAAGGGAGAGAATGAGAATATGGGTTAAAACTGCCATATAACAGCCACTGTAAATTAAAACCAATTGGATTTCAGGCTCACTAACAGTAGTTCTACAATAGCCAGGTTCAGAGGAGGAGTAATAAACCATCTGTTTCAGGGAATACTTAAAAAAAGATCAAACTGATTTTTAAATGTGCGCTTCTTTATATAAGCATTTAATAAAGAAATAACAGTGGGGTACGTTGTGTCTTAGAGATCAAATGATGAATAGAAGCGACTTGGTATCATGCTTTGTCTGTGAATTAGTTGGTTGCGTTGCTTCTGGAACATTAACCCAACCCACTTAGGAACTCTCCACTGGGGGTCTGGGTTCAGCGTGCTGCGTGTGCCTCTGCTCAGTGCAGGGCTGGTCAGATAAAGGCTTCCAGCTTCAGCTCCTGCAGGCTGCTGGCTGCTGTTGCATGGTCTAATCCCCTCTGCACCTGGAAAGACCAGTAGCTTTCACTGAGTTTTTGCTATTAACGTGTTCTGGTGGTTTAGTGAACTGCTAATTAACTGAGGGTTAATACATCAGCAGGTGGCTCTAGGCTTTGTTTCTTTAGTTTTATGAAATGGATTCAAACATAAGTATGCTTGGTGGTGAGGAATGAGTTTTGCTACTCTTGCTTATCTCTGGGATGCTCAGAGAAGTGCTTCCCCAGAGGGGAAGTTGCCACGTTAAATACAGAGTATCTGTGATCTCTTTGCAACTCCGTAGCATGTTGTCTGGAGGAACTATTCCAGACTGTTAACTGACTGGTCTCTTGTATTGTTCAGGACTAGAAAGCTGTTTCTAATCTTTTTGCCATTAATTATCCTACATAGATTGTCTCGGGTATATTTTTGGATGCTGCAGTCACTCTTCTAATGGTAGTGAGTAAATATGGTCTTCTGTTGCTTAGTTTTTCCTTTTTCCTCCCAAATAATCAGATGGATAGGTGGATTTTACAAAAAGTGGCTCAATTCACATTTGCTTAAAATTTCCATCCAAATACAGCAATACTTTCTAAACCTAGAAGCACGCAGATGAGACTGTGATATATGTTGGCTGTGACCTCACCCTGATAGAGAGTTTTCTAGCATTGGATCACAAGCTGCTGATTCAGCACCCTCTGTTTTATCAAGGCAATGAGGAAAAAGTATCCAACTGCATTGAGAGAGCTCAGCAAAAGTCATCTTTGAGTCATTGATGAGCCAGCAGTACAGGAATTAAAATCCTGTTGATGTCTTGATTACAGTTCAGGCTATTGATGGGGAAGAGTTTCTTTTGAAAAGATAAGAAGAGAGGTGTCTTTTTCATGCCCCTCTGGTGTTGCTCATAGTTAGTTCAGGCAGGAAGGCATCTCTGGAGTTCACCTGCCCAGTGATCTGCTCCAAGCAGGGCTATCTTCAGCAGTAGATTCCTTTCTCTTTCAAATCTCTGATGTGGCAGATAAGCTCCCATACAGTAATGAGCTTCCAGGAATGAAGATGTCTTTATTATGTCAGTGATTTCACACATTTATGTAAAATTCCTTGTTCATACACTAATTTTCTGAAGAACTTTCTATTTCCATTTCTGGAGTGGATTTGTGTTACTAAGTTTTGTGCTTTGGCTGTATTCTGGTTTGGGAGTACACAGTAAACCAACTGCTGTCAGCTGCTTTGGTAGTTAATTTCTCAAGGGAGATGTGCATGGCTTTCAGTTCTGCTGACTCTTCTGCAGTGAGTGGAAGGTGCTTTTGCCACTTCTTCATGAGTAGGGCTCTCTTCAGAGCCACCTTGCTGGCACAGAAAGCCTCAGTTCTTGAAGTAGTTGCTGTTTATGCACTTCCTGCCTGGCTGGCTGTAGCAAACCTCTGGGGTGCTCCGCTTAATTAATTACCTTCTGGTAAGAGGGGGTGTGGGTCTATCACCCAGTTATGTTTTCATCGTTCAGTCAGTCACTTTTCCTCTTAACACCCACATCTCTTTCTCCCCCCCTGCTTTCTCTGAAGCTGTTGGACTGTTAATGCGAAGGACTTTTCAAAGCAGGGCTCCTTTTGCAATTGAGCATTGCCATCAACAAAAAATCCTGTAGAAGTAGATATTGCACAACTTTCCTGTATGTTTCCCTTGTGATGATCAGGCATGTTGCAATAGCTTCCCTGAGATTTGACTGCAGCACCTCTGCTGGAGCTTGATCAGAGCAAGCTATGAATTATTGAGCACTCTGCTTCAATCAGACAGGAGGCTAATGAAATGCTGCTCTCTTCAGCATTAGAAGCTTTAACAGTTTCTTACCATGAGAAAGCAATTCTTATTAGTGTTTCCTTGTAAAGGTATGTAGAATACAGTGATTCTTCACAATTTGCCTTAAGAAATCATTTGAACACATATAAACTCTCCTTTTCAAGCTAGAAGTAAAACTTCCTATACATTTTGTCAGTTTATAATCCTTAGGAGGTAATATTGTATTGAGAGTCTTATTCTGTGCTGTATTAAACATCATGACTAGGTCTCTTACTGTTCAAGGAATTGCTGAAAAACCACAGACCTTTACCTGTCAGGTCACTTACTCAAAACAGACACAGTTCACAGGGGACTGGAAGTCTGTTGCAACCTGGGCACTGCTTAGACTTGTACAAAAAAAGGTACGAAAGGGTATTAGAAACCAGAGAGGTTGTCCAGAACCATAAGCTGATTTGGTTTACATGGAAATGGAAAATTAAATACATTAAGCATGTTTTAATCGGATGCGTCTAATGAGGATGCAGTGTGGCTAATACTCTCTGTGAATGCTAATTTCCTATACGTGTATTTCTCTTCTCTTTTGATTTAGAAACTGGCAGAGACTTTTCTCTTTGTTTTTCTTGGTGGTACTTTTGGAAATCTTAATTTCAATAAGGAGTTCTGTGGATATTAGTAATGATCAGAAGCCCTGTAGCCCACAGGTAAAGAAACCACACTGGCTTCCCCAGGGGACAATGGATAACTGAAATTACAGCCAGCACTCAAATCAGGTGTGGTTGCAGAAGAGGAGGGAAAGCAAGAGAAATTACTTTATAAAGAAGTCGGTAGGCATCTGACAGAAATACGATGTGGACAGACACTACATTGTCAAGTATGATGTCTGCCAAGAGAAGTTAACCTATTAAAATCTCCTGAACTAACAGGACTGCCACAAGGATGTTGGAGTGGGTCAGTGGTTATAGTCTTCGGGCAATTACAGATTTGATTGAAGCTATGGCCCATGGAACTGCAGCTCATGGGTCCTGTACCTCTCTGTCTTAGTGACCTTGAGCAAATGGCTTCAAATTGTTGTGCTTTGGTTTTGCTACCTCTGAGATCAACTGACCCCACTGTGGGAGGTGCATGTTCCCCTGCTGCTGCTTCAGTTTCTTCCGAACAGTATCCAGCTATGAAGCTGCGTATTGGCTGGATTTGTTTTCACGCACTCATGGAATTGCAAGCTACCATAACTATAGCTCAGACATGTCTTAGCAAGGCCTTGTATTCATAACATTTAGATAAGTATCTACCCCCCTTCCCATTTCCAAGGGGGAAGAAAATAAATTACTTGTCATTTTGTGTTAAACTGCTTTTGTGCAGAAGTACCTTGACTGTTCAGCATGTATTCTCCAGTGTTCTTTGTCTATACTTTCTCTGCCTACTTCTAAAGTCGTCTTCTCTTTGAAGGGCATATTTATGCCAAATGACTTTTGAATAACTGTCTGCTGTAATCCACAAACAAGCAAATCCACTTCAGTACTGCTGTTCATTGATGCAGCCAATGGAAGCATCCCAGAACTTTGATACAGAAAAGGTCTTACATGGGTCGCGTGTGATCCCTATGTGCATTGTGGCAGTACAGTGACATTCGGATATAGGAATTTTTCTTTTCTTCCTTTTAACTTATAAATAACATTAAAGTGTTTTTGAGCAGGGAAGAATGAGGCCACAGCACCTGCCTATACAGTGACAGCTACACTCAGTGTTACAGCTTCAAGAAAATGCCTTGCAGCATTAGTATGTCTTACTGCCAGGTAAGGCCAGTGGTTTTCTTCCTGATCTGCCGTATGTCTTGCTCTGTTTCTCCTTCTCTAGCCCTATATCTCTCTGCTGAAAGCTAATTGTGGTTGGACATAACCTGTTTAAAAACAAAACAAGAAATGTAATGGGAAGGGGAAAAATAATAATGGGCTTAAGGGTTTAAATCACACTGGTTTTTAACATAACCAAATGTGTGCTTGAGCCCATTTGTAAGTGAACCTTGACACTCAGAATAGCAGAACGTGAATTTCAAGGAACATTCTCTCTATGTCCTATCTCTGTTTGGTATCCTAACTCTTTGACTGTTAGAAGCAGTTTGAAATCATGAGAACCTGAGCTAATTTGCTATAACTTGAAAGTAACTAATAAGTATATTCAGCATTTCTACTGAAATACTCTGAGCTTTTCTGTGCACCAAAAGGAAGGTAGGATTTTAAGCACTCTAGCCTGTAACAGAGAGAGATGATAAATGGACTGTCATGCTTGGTAAAGTGCTTTGGTCCATACTAGCACATGCTGACTTCTCTTGGTATCTGTCCAATTGTGACTAAAGCAGGAATAGATGTCCTGTATTCATTACACCACATAGATAAACCTTCAGAACACTGGGCATGTGTATGTGCAGCTGCACCAACATTTTGCTGTATAAGTATGCTCCACACCTCTGTCTGTGCCCAAAGCTCTTTTCACTTTAGCTAGAACTCTTGTGTTCCACAGAAATGTGGTTTCTGAATGGTGCTGCTGCTGCTCTGAAAACCCTGAGATTCGAGCCAAATGCTCTTCCAGGCAGGAGGTAGCCCAGAACAACGCATAACTCCCCTGCGCTCCAGGTTCCTGCTGTTCTTAAAACTCTGGGACTCCTCCTCACTGTCCTTTGAGGAATTTCAGTGTTGCACCCAGCGACTTTTTGTTTCTGATCAGTGCTGCTGTGCACACTTCAGGTGTAGCAGGAGCTGGCAAGTCAGCTGGGCTGCGCGTGTAAGCGTGCGCTTGTGTATTTGCACATGTACGTGAATGCCTGATGCTCATTCCAATCTTTTTAAAAATAACTTTCATCATGGTCTGATACCGTGGTCGTATGAGGTCACATGATCGTGGTTTTTCATAAGTATCTGTCTATACTTTCAGTTTTCTAGGAGACTGGAATACATATGGTTTTGGCCCAAACCACAAGTACACAGTGCATTTCAGTTTTAATTGAAGAAATTGCTATGAGGTGTCTTAGGGTGTGTCATCCTAGTGTCCTCCTACTAGAGCCAGCCTCACCACAGAAGTATTTGCCACTAACAGGAGCAGACCCGTCTTCCCCCTTGCTCACGCCCTGCGCTGTCACAGCTGCCCCTGGGTTGGATCTAGTGATGGTGCCACTGTGAGGAGTCAGTTCAGCTGATTTATCCAGGGGAGGTTGAACCACACTGAGAAGGTGGGAGAAGGGAGGACAGTTTTCCTTGGGATCAGCTGCCAGAGCCAGCTCACTGTGCCATGAGCATCTGATGGGAGGGGAATGGCAGGAACACATGGAAGATGGGATGTGCGGAGGAAGGGACTGGAAGCACCCCTTTCAGTGGCGGTTTTCTGTTAAATCTGAAACACTACCTTAAAAAAATTAGTAGTGGTGGCTACTTTGGAGGCTGAGGAAATAAAAGCACATGTAGCATTTCTTGCTTTCGGGCTGCTGCTAAAAGGACTGTGGGTTATGTCCTCGGTTCACAGGACCAGCCAAACTGACCTTACAGGAATCTTTAAATAGATTGTTTCTTTAAATTAGTTTGCGGTTGGTATCAAAATGTTGATCTTTTATTAATATTCATTACTTGTATCTTATGTACTTAATAGTACAAACTACTGTAGAAACTTTGGAGTTTGTTAGTTTGTGCCAAGAGCAGAGATGAAAATACTGCTTTTCATGCCAGCAGTGGGCGAAAAAGCTAAAGATTATACAAAGAAATAATTGTGCCATTTTAGACTCAAAATAATTGGGTCTGAACGGGCCAGGCAAGGAGCTCTCCTTGACTGCTGCAGTTCAGTCAGTTTCAGTTCATGTAAAGTGACTGCATCCCCCATTTATTCATAGCTAGACAGAGTCCCTGAAAACGCGTTCTTTACCCAGGGCAGTGTTGAACGCTTGCAGGACTTGGGCATGGCTGGAGCTTTGTGGCTTCACTCTTACAGGTTTCTCAAACACCTGTTGTGTGGTCAGCTGGCAAAACCAGAAAGCTGGTTGCTGCAGGTTTTTGGTTTCAGAAATCATCATCTCTCATTAAGCTGTTTTTCACACTCAACATAATATAAACATCTGCTTTAAAGCAAAATCCTTCCTATGTAAAGGTGATGGTTATAGGTCTGGTCTAGTTTGGAGGGATACTCATTCTTCCTTTATGAATTTTCTCAAAGCCATTGAGATTTGTTGATCTTTTGTAGTTCTTCAGGAATTACTTAATTTCTACATATTCTTCTGGAGTTTTCTTATGTAAAATACCATGAGAAAGTCTTCATTCACTGTGTGGGAAAAATTTCTGTGGTGAACTATGAGGGACAGCAGGTCAACTTTAGTGTTTTATTGTCAGTCTGTACTGGTGGTTTTATTGTCCATCTGTGTTGATGGAGGCAGGAGAACTTGTGAAGTTTCAGAGAGTATCCTTTTATGTGAGTCTAGATCTAAGTGTTTTGTTAGATATCTAAAGTTCAGGACTGTGCTATGTTTCATATTATCTTGCTTAATATGAATAAAGTTCAGTATGCACTGCACTGCACTGATGTGTATGCGAAAATATGGTCTCCTCTTTGAGTATTTTTAGTATTAGGGTATTCAAATCCAGCAAGAGTACAAATGGTGGCTCCCCAAAAATGGTAAATGATACTAAATTATTGTCTGTATGGGAGATTCTCTCTTGTGTATCTGAAACATTGAACCAAGATTATAGGCATATAGATCATCTCATTTCCTCAAGAAATAATGGAACTTGGTACTGCTGCTCAGAACTGTAAAAAATGGACCTTGCTGCAGATGTCACTGGAGAGTCACTGGAAATTCCTCAGACAGATGTTTGTCCCACTTGTTAATCTTTGAAATTGTATCCTTTCAGAATCTGCTTGTCTGGCAAAATAAATGTACCTCAGATGAGTCGAAATGGATGGAATTGTTACAGATTCATAGCATGAGTGTGAAAACCAGAGGACAGCCATTTGCAGACCCCCTGGCACTGCCTTTCTCCAGGAGTCCTGCTGGTATAAGTTCTTGCTTCGGGTGTTTGGTTCTCTTTCCTGTTTTGAGGAATGACCTCCGTGTGTGTGGATTTGCACTTTACACTTGGGGAAGGAGCTGTTTGCAGCTGTTTCTTGGAGCGAGCCCTGTTACTGCTGCCACAGTCCTGCACTGTAGATCCTCTGCTGATTGCAATGTAATTTTCTCATCAGATGACCTGGAAATATTCCCTCCCTCATGCCTCAATCACTAAGAAACACTGGATGAGTCGGAGAGAGAGACTAAATAAGAATTCTTCATTATCCACCACAATTGCATGCTTCGAATCTTTGGCAGGCAGTCTCCTTCCCTTCTCTCCCTGATTCGGTGTTTTTCTCTGTAGCTGTTGGGCTCAGCTGCCTTCCAGAGGAGTAGTTAATTAGTCAGATGAACCTCCCAGGGTGTTTTGAAGTTATGTAGTTACTTCTCTTCATCTTCTCCAGCCCAAACACCCTTCCTGCCTTCTCTCTCCCATAGGCATATTTTTGAGGAATGGTTTATTTCCTGGTGCTCTTTGGTTACATATTGCAGATACTATTTAACAGAGCCCTGTGCATGTACATCATTATTTCATCTTCCAGTTGAATGAGGGGGGCAGAAAAACCCAACCCAGATTTTCAGTTCTATCGGTTTCTTATTTGTCAGTAATAAAGCTTGCCTGAAATGGTAAAGAGAGAGATTTTAAAATTAGAAAGTTCAAAATTAGACTTGTTAGCAAACTGAGGGGGAAGAACTTTAGGTTCTTCTACTGTTCTGATCTCAACAGAGCAGACTTAGATCTAGTAAAGTTTGTCATCTTCTGTCTTTAATCTATTTAGGGAAAGACTCAGAACTCTGCTGTGGTAGCTTGGGAAGATTCACTAATCTGGCATTTAATTTCTAAAGAAGCCTGAATCTTTAGATGCTTTGGTGCACAGTGCTGGGCACTGGCAGTGCCAACTCAGTCTGTGCCTGCACTGCACGCTGTAATTACGTGTAGGGGAAGGAGAACCGGCTCTCAGTGCTTTTAAATAAAGAAGCCCTTGCATTTAGTTACTGTGGACAGACTAGTGTGCAAGTCTTTTCTGCTGACATTGATCTGCGCCCGTGCTGTTTGAGTTGCTTGTGTCACTGGCCCTGCTGTGTCGGCGCTGGTGGTTCTTGCTGACAGCTGTGCGAGGTTGGATTACCACAGAGATCACGCGCCCGGGCAGGGCCAGGGCAGCTCGGCTTTCCCTGCTGGGTAGGGCAGCCCCGCAGCTGAAGGCTCATCCCCACAGGCCCTGCCTGCTTGGATTTAGAAGCAAAACACTCCTGCCAGTGTAAGATATAGACTGTGAGCCTCGCTAGTGAGCCAGGCTGGGGAGAGGACTGGGCAGAAAAGACGGACCAGAGTGCCAGCTCATCAGTTCACCTACAGTCTCGGTGTAGAAGCCAAGAAGCTCTGACCAGTCTGGTGTACGAGGAACAGTTAGTGAAATTTGTGGAGCTTTACAGTACCAGCACTTTATTTAGTGTGCTTGCGTTTTGACGACTATGGTGCATTAAACTGTTATCAGTAGATCCAAAATTATTTATGCTGAAGAATTTAAAATATATCCCAAAAGTTGGAGAATCACAGAATCACTGAAGTTGGAAGGGACTTCTGGAGATTGCTTAGTGCAAACCCCATGCCCAAGGGCAGGTTGCCCAGGACCATGTCCTGGGTTTTGAGTGACTCCAGGGATGGAGTCTGGGGAACCTACTGCAGTGTTTGAATTACCCTCACAGTAAAAAAAAATGTGATTTTTTTTTGGTTTTAATGTTTAAAGCGTCATCTATACATCCTTCATAACTTCACAGTGAACAACTTCAGCACAGACAAATCTTTTAAGATATTTGCTCTCCTTTCAGGACTTAATTTTAAAATTACAGTTGATTTAATACTGTAACCCAGGAATCTCATTGAACTGAGACTTTGAGGAGCAGAATTTTGATGATAATATGGGTTGTAAGGAGGACACAGAGGCCTTTGTGCCCTCACAGACTGAAAACAGTTACTGAGATAGCAGGGGAGTAGGAGCAAATACTTTGAATGGAGAAGTATGTAACTGTATACAGCTGTTCCTCCTGGAGGCCTGCAGTGAAAGGAAATAACTGTTCAGTACATCATGTAGTATGTTCCCGTTAGTATGTGAAAAAGGCAGTTTTCTGAAGTTTTTTGAAATAGAGATGAAATACTAAGAAGATTTGAAATTAAAAACTCTACTTGATTCTGTGAAATACAAGCAGTTCATGCAATATGCGTGGTCTGTGTTACTGTGAAGATTGCATTTTACACGTAGCTCTTCTAAAACCATACGTATACCTTTTTAAAAAAAATCTGTGTGCATCAGCTACTGTCGGTTACTCTGTCTAGCCACGTGTTTCAGGTCACTGAGGATTACCAGTCTAGAGTTTCTTCTGCTTCCGAGTAAACCTGATTTCTAGATTAAATGACTACTCTGTTCCAGGAGGTAATTACCTGGAAGGTTGAATAGCTTGTGTGTACAGAACGGTGCTGATGTCTTGGCAGCCATGGCAGTATTTTACTTTAGCGCCGGTTCAAGGTTTGTGCGTTTGTTTGTGTTCTGTTCATGGCTCTGCCATGCAGCCGCAAAACCTCTTGGAGCAATGTGTGCCAGGAGTGTTTGTGTGCCCATGGAACAGCCATGGGCTGTAGGGGAGGCTGGTGACCCAGTCAGGGTGGTGGTGGCCTGGCACAACTCTGTGCAGACTGAGACATCTGAAATTTTCTAATTTTCTAAAAAAAAAAAAAAAATTTAGCAATATTATAGGATTATCAACAATCCCTCCACTATGGTGGCTTCTGCAAAGGTTCACACTCTCAGTATGGAATTAGAGCTTGTCAGTCCTAGAACTGCCTACACACTTGCTGAGCAAGAACATGGGACAAAGTTCCCTTTAAAAACTGATCGTGGTTACTGATGAGTTGGCAGGGACTGCTGCAAGAACAAAAGATGTGCTCTGGCTAGACTTAAAATGCATTTATTTCCCAAAACTCTAAACTGGAAGGAGGAGCACATCACTTGTTTTTAAGCCCATCTTGTGTTATCAGTCTTTCTAAGTATGTCTGCAGTTCTTGCACCTTTTTCATTTTCCTGTCTGTGAGCAAGGCCTTTGCTCTTGCTGCCCTTGAGCAGGGCTGCTCAGCAAAAGCGGGAATCAGGTGAGTGGGAATAGCTGGCAGATTGATGTTGGAGGCTGAATCCTGGTGGGTCACCCTTAGGCCAGCTTGTGACAGAGCAGAACTCCCCTCAAACAGGGTTGTCATCAACTTGTCAGACTGCTACAAAGCAGATAGTTATTACAAATCCAGAGAATATACTAATGTAGATTATCTGTGTTTGTGACCTGAAAAGCTATAAGGGAATACACGGTGTGGTGTCTCTTAGACTTAGCACCCACCTCTGCTTTCCTTGAATGAATATGGTACAGACAGCCAGGCTGATTAGCAGTTAACAGAACATAATCCATGTGAAAACATGCCTGGTGAATAAATTAACATCTTTTAAAAATTACTTTATTTTCAAGGCTAGATCTGTTATGAATAGATGGCAAACACTGTTGTCTGACTGCAGAGCAGTAAGCTATAAAGGAATTTCTCTCATTTCTCCTTTCCCAGAAGAATAAATTGTCTCACTACCCAGCAGTTTCTCAAAACATACAGGGTATGCTTGCTATGCTTGCTTAAGGCATAAAATAAAAGCCTCATTTTGTCGCGTTTTCCCCAGAGGGCTCGTTCACACCATCAGAATTGCTCAGGATCCGCTCAGCCCGTCATGCCTTGTGGATTTGTGCTTGGTGGAGGAGGGCAGGAGAAAGGCTCCCTATCTACTTCCCAAGGAACGGGGCTGTCTGCCCCACCAGGGAGGGACAGACCAGATGCATCACGTCTTCTCACCTTGTTTCCAGTCCAGCGGCTCCTATTTTTCTCTGGGCATCCTGGAGCTGCGCAGGGGGCACTGGCCAGGTGACGCGGGTTTTATTTGTCTTGCCTGGGACTGTGCAGTGCACAAAGCTTCTGTGCCATGTTCAGCAGAGTGGGTTTTGAATTTGTCCAGTTAGTTCCTTAACTTGTGACAGGAGTCTGAGCAGCCTCCTGTGGCAGGTTACAGAGGACGAGATTTTGATGTTGCACCTTGCCCAGCTCTAGAGGAAGTGTAGAGCATGTCGGTCACACCAGCAAGTCTTCTTGTGGGAAGAAAATGTCAGGTGTTCTTGAGACTACTTGGGTTTTGTTTGTTTGTTTTAAAAAACAAACTTCCAAGACCATTGCCAGCAGATGTATTTTGCTCTTTGGTTTTATTATTCTCCAGAAAACAAGACTCTCACTTCAGATGTGTTCCTGATGGGGTCAGTGATGAAGTATTTTTAGCAGACTTGGTAACTCTTCCTCAGTGCATTCATGCCTGGCTTGTTCAGAGCTGCAGTTGCTTTCTCAAACATGCGTTTGGGGCTTCTGCCAAGACACCCAGGGTCCTACTGCTTCGTATTACAAGGTCCTGCTTTGTCAGGGCAGAGTTCAGCCTGGCAGGGCTGGAGCTGGTCTCTGCTAACGTAGCTGCGGTACAGCATGTTCGGCCGGCGGAGGGGTGCGGGCTCAGACTGCATGCTCCCCTCGCTGAGCACCCAGCATGGAGGGCTCGCTGCCTGCCTCCGAAACCGTACGTCCTGTGGCTTTCTCCTTTCTCGGCTGTCAGTGGTATGAGGGTTGTGAACGCGGCTGGTTTGCTATGCAGAGCCCTGGGTCAGCAGAATGCCCCGGCTCAGCATTTTTGTTAGCTGCTGCTGGCGTTTGCTTTTTAAAAATCAGTCTGCAAGCTGCTGCCTATTGCAGTGCCGACGGGGGTGAAATCAAGTATCTGCTGTCTGTCCTCTCGTGAGACTGGATTAGGTTTTTTTTCTCTGCTGTTGCTTGTGGGCCAGTAGGGAAGTAGATAGGGAGCCTTTCTCCTTGTGGGCCAGCTTGGGCTCACTATTAAAAGAAGGAAAACTGCTTGTACTACTGAGGTGCTGTTTGTCCTTCAAGTGTTTGATCTGTTCTTGCTGTGGAGGCAAAGATTTTGTGTTGGAAGATTCCCTATGAACACAAAGAACCTGCAGTTTGAATGGTTTAGTCACTAGAAAAGATTTCTAATACCAGAAGTCCATGTCTTTTGGGCTTATGGTTAGAGCTTCTCCAGTTATGGTAAGTGATTTCTTCCAGGGAGATTTTAAGTCAGGCTTTCTCGTGACAGTCCTCCAAAAAGTACTCTGGGATTTGTCCCAAACAGCACAGAATGTAGAGAATTCATCAGAAGGTGCCGTGTACAGATTTAGTGAACAGCAAGGAATGTGAACAGCAGAGGAAATGTGGCTGAGATCAACTTTTAATACTGTCTTTAGCATTTAATGGTTGTGTTTTATCAGGACAGTGAGGCACTTGTAGGAAACTCCCTGTCCTTGAAGGCAGAAGCGCACTTTTTTGAAAGTCTGCCTGCATATCCTAGTTTCACTAGTAATATTTTGATTGACTTTAAAATTGGGTGCTTCATTAAGAAAACAATGGTGAACTCCACAGCAGTACCCTTCCTTCAATCTAGAGGAAATTTCCTCCCTCCTGGGATGGCTGGCAGCGTGAGCATCGATTTTACCTCTCGGCTCACACTGTGGTGCTGTGCCCGGCCCTTTCTGCCTTGAGCTCACTCTTGCAGGTGCAGGCTCCGCTGGAAGCAGGTCCTGCTTTGCTCTGGGATCTGCTGGGTGGTGGGACAGCAGACCTTTCTCCGAGGTTACAGCAGGTCAGTCCGGGCTGCAGGCTCCCAGCCTGGCTGCCGGGCAGCTGCCGGGAGCTGATGGCGCTCGGCAGGGACGCGGGCGGGAGAATGACGCGCTGTGTTTGGCCCCGTACGCTCATTCCCAGAGGACAGAGCCACATTGTTGGGACAAAGAAAAGTGAAAATACTAAAAGCATTCAAACTATTTTCTTGCTATTTGGGGAGCCTTTTTCTGTTGTGGAGCTCTGCTAGGCGGCCAGACCATACAGAGCCACTGACAGAATTTAGAGGAGAGCTGAGGGTAGAAGGAAGATCTTGGTTTGGATGTTTTTTGCTTTTTTGCAACTTACAAGGAAGGAGGCTTATAGTTTCCTGTGAGACATTATCAAAGCTAGGCTAAGGTGCCTGGAGAACTAGTACAAAAGATAAGTGACAACTAATCTATTTAAAAGGTGATACTATTTTTAGTCAATCTATTTTCAGCTTTTTTGTGGTACATACTCCATTTCAATGACTAATACTTTAAGTTTTAAAAATTCAGCTTTCTTGTGTTGTCACTTCAGCTGCAAGTATCTGGGTCTTCAGTACGTCTTCAATAAAGCCAGGAAAGATCAGATTTTCTGCTGTTCACATTCCTACAGTTAAGGAAGTATGGGTTAAAGGGAAGAGTTTTTGTACCAGAAAGGGCATGTTATGTGCATTCTTTTATAAGCTGTCAGTGGAAAAAATAGCACAGGGCTACATGCTTAAAAAACTTTTGTAAGGAAGAATTATGTATTTGTTGTTGAAAACAATTTTGAGTTGAGAGGGTTGCTTTTTTTGTAAAACAGAGTAGTGAGTGTTTGGGTTTTTCTGGGTTGTTTGTTTTCATGTGGTTTCTTGTTTGTTTTCATGTGGTTTCTTGTTTTTTGGGGGGGGTTTTTTAAAATACTGTTTGACATTCCACTATCACCAAGGCCACCAAGAAGTATCGACCCAAGACAGGGACTTATTGTTCAGGATGATTTGTCATTGCTATTCAACATGCTACAGTTTCCTCACATTAAGCAAGCTATGAAATTAGCAGGAAATTATCAATTGGAACCTTCATTGTTATCATTAACCCGGAGAAGATATCTGTTAAAATAGCCAGGGCGAACAGTGGTTTGTTTTTTGTTTTTGTTTTTTACAGGACTAGGGTTATATCCTGAATAATTTAATTGCTAGTCAGATTTCCCTGTACTCTGAGACATCTTCAGAGATGATCATAAACCAAATGAAAATTAAATCTTAAAAAAACCCCCAAAAAATCAAACAATCAAACAAAACACAACAATCTTACAACAGTGAGAGAGCAGCAGGGGAAAGGGAGGTTCCAGAGACAGAAAAGCCCTAATAAGCACACCTTCACAATGTGGGGTTGAAATTTGGAAGAAAAAACTGGAATTAACCCAAAGTTGAGTGTCTAGAGCATGTGGCTGCTGACATAGAAACAACACATTCATAAGGTGTCCAAGTGCATAAGGCAACAGCAAAGTAGTGGCAATGGGTGTAATGTGGGAGACAAACCAATGAAGAAAGGTTAAAGACAGTGGTATCTTCCTGGGCAGACCATAGTATTAAAAGATTTTTAATCAAATAAATTGGAGAAAGGCAAAAGCAAATGCTTCCTGCTTTATCAAGAACTCGATTCCAAAGGCAACATCAATTTGGAGGCCGTTTCTTCTCCACCAGTAGTGCATCAGTTTGGATTTAAGGCCACGTACACTATAACCCATAGATAAGCATTTATTGGGAAAGGAAAGGGATGCTAATTTGGGGAATTCTGATAGAAAAGACAAATATAGCCTGAAAATACTCAAAACAGGAATGCTAGTTTCTGTGACATCCGCTTGCCTCTATAGTCTGTGGGTAGGGCCAGAATTTCCTGCTTTCCACCAGAGAGCTGAGCCTGAACACATCTGGAAGCATTTAATCGTTATAAGGCTCTGTGCCTGCATACAGTGCTCTGGTATGATGTGATTTCATAAGCTGCTGGATAGGATCACCATGAGCAAAGATTATTAGAGCTTGTGACTTTCGGATTGATCAATAAATGAGGTTGCTCAAATTATTATTTTTTTCTTTAGAGAAAGGAATAAATAGGGATTGTTGTGTGCCAGCCACTGACTTGGGCAGCCTGCTGCACGTCGGGAACCCAGAGCGCCCACAGAAACAGAATCCTTATCTTGTTCAATACTCGCTCTGAAACCTGCAAGAGCAACAGCATTTTCTTTTGTTTGAATTCATCCATGTCACCAGTGTCCCTCTTCTTAGTTTGCATTCAGTCTTGGTTTTGTATTCTGGAATGAAGGAGCCTTCTCTAGAATGCATTCACATCTCATTTATGGCTCCTGTTGAATCTGCTTTCCTCCACACTCAGTCTGTTGTGACATTAGTTCAAACTATGTAACTTAACATAAACTTATGTTTATGTCATAAATCATATTATGCAAAACTGATAGATGGGCTGACTTTTATGTGCTGCTATCAGTAAATTTAATTGGCTTTTCTGGTTTTAGGATTACAGCTGTAAATGACTGTGGGCATGAAGCTTCTTTAGAAATCAAGAAGCATGTTCTGAGATTATCTTTCACTTTTGAGCTGAGAGGAAAGCTATCAAATTAATGGTATCCAAGCCATTCTAATGAATGTAAGGGCTCAGATATATTATTGAGTTATCAATCAGCCCGTGTCAGCTAAGCTGCAGTAACCCATCGTGCCACGTGCTTATTGCACACTTAAGCTCATTGCAAGGTAGGGACAAAATCTTAAATCTTGATTGACAGAGTAGGTTCAGGCAGTTGCATCCTGCCTCACAACTGCAGTAGCCAAGACAACTCGCATTTTCAAATACTGCGATTAACACACAGCAACTCAGTATGTCAGTATGGGCTCTCTGACACTTTAAGGATCAGGTCACTGAATGGAGAAAATGCTTTTTGTGAGTTCTTTTTTTTGTTATTGTTCTTTTTTTTCCCTTTTTATTTTCTAATATTAAGAAGAAAGTATGAGAGGGTAAAGTTTGGAAGTTCGAAAATCTTTAACAGTGTGATAACCAGAAATAATCAATTTGATACATAGATATCAAAAAACCTGAGAGCTGATAAGTGAAATTTTGTTCAAAGGAAATGAAGGGAGTTTCAACCACAGCTGCTTGCCTTTCCAAGTTGCTAATGAGGAAAACATAGTCTTAAGACTAAAAGAAATGAGGATTTTGGGTGGATGGGCGTATTCTTTATCAATTAGACTTATGTCAGACGCTGGGATGATGTTCATGCCAGTGGTATTGAGAAACAAAACACCAAGCCTACTTGGAAATTTTCCATTTCATCAGTATGCAGTTTTTAGGTTGCAGCGTTATTGGTAAACTTGATCCTTTGCTCAGACTGGGTATTTTGCCTTGATTGTGGTTTCTGCTGAACCAGACTGATTTTGCATAGTATGCTGAAAGTCTTTATTTTGTATTTACCATGTCAGGAAGAAGGAAGATATTTTTAATGTGCAGATTTTTAACAGATTTCTAACCAATTCATTGTGTATTAAAAAAAGAGACTAAACCCGTTTAAAGACTATCACTCATTTACTACTCAGGTATCTGACATCTTAGGCTTTGGCTAAAATTGGATCTCTAGGAGCTCAGTGTGTCTCCCCACATCCCCTTTCATTCCCCACCATCAAGAGAAAGTGCCCCAAAGTCTGGAACCGATGGCAGATAATGATCAGATATTGCTGTTGGGCGTGAGCAGGAACACCACCAGTCCTGCTGCTGGACCACATCACCTTGGGCCAGCTCAGAGCCTCAGCAGTGCCGTGGGGCCGTCCCCCGCCATGCTCAGTGGCCCCAGTAGGTCACCTGTAATGATTGGCCGTTGATTACAGCAGAGCAAAAATAATTGTGCTGTTACACACCTGCAGGTTTACAAGCAAATTATAAGCAATATCCTAAAGGGATTTAAGTTTTTATTTTCCAGTACAACAACTTGTACCTTAATGGCATAACGTGTAAATGTTTGCTATGCCAGGATTTTCCTAGCTGTGAGGTGTCAATGCAGAGGCGGGTGCGATAGCGGGAGGGCTGGGTGTGCTGGCTGTCCCCAGCCAGGCTCTGGAAGCTTCTCTGGGGGTGGCATGTGAGGGGCCAGGAGCTGCTGGCCATGCAGTGCCCCAGGCTGGCCCAGACCGTCACTGGGATCTGCACCACCTCATCTGTGGAGGAACGGGAGGCAATGTGGGGGTCTGCCTTCTGCCTGTGGGGACTGTACCTCAAAAACAGGCAGGGGACTCCCGTGCCGACAGCTACAGCTGCCCGAAGAGGATTGTTGTTTGCTGCTGTCAACCATGAGGTCACAGCAGGAAAAAGTAAGAGCTGAGAAGCATGCAGTGTCGGGACATCTGAAGGTGTCTTCAGCCTGATCCTGCACCCTTGTTCGAGGAGAACCAAGCCCCTCTCTTCCCGAGCTGCCTTCTCCCTGAAGGCCTGTCCCTTGCTGCTGTGCTCGTGGAGAAAGTGTGCATGTCCTTTGGACAGAAGTCTTTAAAGTTCCCTTCTGTGTTTGGAAGGGAACCTTAATCAGTACTAACAAATTAGTGTAAAGTGAGGGTTTGGATCATCACATGAGTAGCTGGAATAGATGAGCTCAGCTAAACATTTTTAATGTCTCTCCACACTGCGATATGAATGTTGAGAAATCCTTTCCTAAATAGACATCATTTTAACCATATGTGCAAATCTGGTCTAGTAGCAATTTGACAGGCAGCAACCCAGTTTCTCTCATTGTTACTGTGGGAAAGTTGAGTTGAAGCAGCTTTAATAAGAAGAATGCCCTTGGAAAATGTCCTTGGTGCTGATAGCCTCCTGAAGGATGAGCTGCCTGTGCCTGCACACGTTGAGTCTCTAACCTGGTTCCTGGGGCCATCTGCTGGCTGATAATAACTCGACACTGGGTAGCACTTTAGTTTTGGGCTGCATCATCTCAGCCTGCCATGGCCTCTTCCTCAAGATTCAGAGTGTTGGTATTGTGTGCTAAACTGGTTATAAAAAGCACCATCAATACAGCTGCACTTCACATCAGCACTCCAGGATGTGTGGTATTTATGGAATAACCTTTCTCTTTCTCTCCTTATTATAGTAGAAACAATCTGAACGCTTCTGGAAAGGTGTGTGGGGAAAGGAAGGGCTGTTTTTCTTATGGTGATTAAAAGTGGGGCAAAAAACTGTGAAGAGTAACGAGGAAAGTTAAGTCCTGTGCAGAGCATCCCAATGGGTATGTACAGAGGAGGGAAAATACAGTTCTATGCAGTGACTTTGAAACCTAGGAGCTTAAATTAGAAGGTAAATATTAAATAATGCA
Organism: Caprimulgus europaeus; assembly: GCA_907165065.1. Next base: position 23,196,915 of record OU015535.1, on the reverse strand, counting down.
TTAGCTTAAAGTGCTTCTGATCCAAATGGTACCTTGCAGGTTATTGCAGCTTTTTTTTTTTTTTATCACACACAGTTTTGCAATTTGTGTATACCAGCAAGAACGTTAAGGTGGCTTTAGCCCTTGTCCCCGGGCAGTAATCATGGGAACAGACTGCTGGCTTTCCATGCTGCGGGTTAATGTGGATCGAGCCCAGATATCTGTGATTAGGTCTGCTTGCAGCTCTGCAGAAACTTACTAATCACAGAATTAACCAGAAAGCCTTATGCAAGGTGCCTTGTATCACTGAGATTATTGATCCAGGAGTAGCATTTGATTTTTAACTCTTCACTGGCTCTATAAAGTTCCAGTCAAAAAAAGGTAAATCTTGGGGCTTTGAATTTTCAGCAATCTGTGTTCAAGACTTTACAGTAGCAAGTTGTTTAACTTTTCCACCTGTTTACTTAAGCCAAATATTGTAAATTAATTGTGTAGATACATACTGTGAATATGCATTGGTAAGTTTAGAGGATATAAATCTCATTACTAAGTGCTACTCTTTCTAGGAGTTCTGTGGAAATTTAGCCAAATTACAGATTCGAAGTTAACTACGACCAGTTTCTGTATCTGGACAAAACTTAGAAGTGAACATCCAATTCTTTGAGAGCTCTTAAATATTTAATATCGCATATTGTAGAAACAGATGCAAAGATTCAGGTAGATATTTAAATAAAATTTTGAAGCTCCATTAGTTCCTCCTACTAGTTACTGAAGTCCGATTCCATGGTTCTTCATCAGCACTGAGACAATGGAGGACATCACTGCCTCCTACCAAAAGACATCCTTATTCAGCTTAAAGTGCTTTTAAGGTTGTCAGCAGCTGCAAAACAGGCACAAAACAACCTGGGCTGAAATGGTTTATTGGATCATATTTTCAGCATTAATTGTCAGTAGCTGGCTTTCTATACTTTACCTGAAGGCTTTACTCCTTGCCCTGAAAGCAGTAGTAGTAGGTTTTAAAAAAGTTAGGGAGACAGGATTCCTTTCCTGAGAGAAATAGCTGTTTGTGAGTCCAGAAGTTTTGTTGAGCACAACAAATGAGGTCTCTTTCCCTTTTCTATTTTTCTTTCCTCTTCCGTATTTTACGAAGCTGATATTTTCAGTGTGGCTAAGATCCCTCTACCCCAAGTACAAGCAAAAGTGTACTCAGAAACCCAGGACCTGCAAATAAGCAGTGATGTGACCCCAGTTGATGATAGCCATTGGAGAGGCTGTGAGACAGGGAAACATCACTGTTCATCATTGTGTCATGCAGCACTTCCCAAAGCAAGGTGAAACATTTCAAAGAGATGAGTCGTGTGTCTTGCAGCTCCCAGTGTTAAGGGTCCCATTTACCTTGACTTTCTGAACTGCACAAAACTGAACTGTTTGTTCTTCTGGAACAAGCTAATGAAAAGGGGAGGAGGAGGATGACATTTATTGTTGCTGGATTCAAGTGCCATATCAAGAATAAGGTTGGTGGTGTTACCAAGAGGTACAAGATGGTTCCTGAAGATCGTATTTCTAGGGAGCCTGTGTTTTGGTTAGGGAGTTAAACTGCTTGAACATCTTTCTGCCTGCTGTCAGTCTGAACAGAGTCCCTTGGAACTGAAGGGATCTGTTAAGTACACTGTAGAGTGGGTGTTTTGTACTCCCTGTGGGGGATTTCCTAGTTTAGTTAGAAGAAAGCTGAGCCTGTTACGTTTCAAGCAGATCAGGAGAATTATGAATTCTTTTGGACTTTAGAAAGAATGTTTTCTTTCTGAAGTCCTGGAAATGGGTTGACTGATGTTGAGAGCGCAGTCCCAGCTGAACTCTGGCAATGTTTGCTGATTTTGATGAGCTTTGTTTTTAGTCCATGTGCTACATTCTTAGTTGCTGACACACACCTCTTTAGTTGAACTGGCAGATAAACCACACTAGACAGTACAGACGATTGATTTGAAAACTATTACAACATCTGCAATAATTTTATTATTTTACAATTGTAAGTGGATAAAACTAATGTAAGCACTGTACAGTTCACATGTATTCTGATCAATACTCACATTATGTTTAGCTTGGGTATGAAAAAGTATTTGCAGTATACAGCCACAGATTTAGTCAGGCACAAAAACTATATAATGAAGAAATTTATTTAATTTAAAAAGCTGTCACTCCTGTGAGTATCAAGAGTTAAAGAAATTAAAACCTAGCATACACATCCATGCCTAAGCTGCTGGATGTAATACTTGTTTAAAACGTGTTGACTACCAAGCAAGTCCTTCTGTCTTAAGGTTTCAGTAAGCAATTGTTCTTTTGCTTCTCCCCTTCCTTCCTTCTTTCTCATTTATGCACTTGTGTGAACACACTTCCCTTCCTTCATTACTAGGCACATATATATATATTTGCACACCCTTTCCGCTCACTCATCTCCTTCTGACCCTGCCTGCTGGTGATGACTACTTAATTGTCTGGAACTGGCTGTGCACAGGGCAGTCACCTGTAGCGTTTCCCTGCGGACCATGCCTCCTCCGGTGGCCAACTTCCCACCTTCAGCTACATTTGCTCTTTTATCCTATGCAGCTGTGTAATTCCACTTTCCTTGGAGGGGAGGGCTGAAGCTACATTATCCATATGTAAGTGGCTGATTCACACTTTCATTTAGAAGAGATTCTCTGTTTGAAGTTTCAGTCTTGAAACTACTGGGAGTGACACAGTGACAGAAGGAGGTTCCTCAGCTGGCTTTTTATAATCAACTTTCAAGGTTTGTGAGCTGTACACCTCACAGTGCCCCTTTGAGGACAGTCCGATGGGAATTTTTTTCCCTGACATAACTAATGTAAAATTTTCCCTCTTTATAACTGCACTTGGAAGTGTGAAAAATTTCCAGATGTGTAAAAAGACAGAATTTGTGTACCTGGAAGTTGATGAGTTTTTCTTGGTCTAACCACATTTTTAGTAAGACCATAAGTCTTATGCATGCAGTTTTGCCCTGCATTTGTTTCTGTATAGGGAGCTGAGAGAATCCATCACCTGTGAGAGTCTTCTAGCCTGTTCTAATGTTTGGGATTGGTTTTGTCTGCGTTTGATGCAGAAGAAGAGATGAAATAATTTGGGCATGAGAGAAGGCTGAATCTGATTCCCCCCCCATCTATTATGTTGTCACATGATGTCTTAGATGGCTGATCTAATATTTGTAGTTTGATGTGCTGATACCAAGTGCTTGCACTTTACTGCCTTGTAATTTGCTTCCTACCACTCACTTGGCTTTATGACTCTCCTCCTTTTTACCTGTAATCCTTCCCTGGAGAACCTGATTCAGAAGGTTCAAAGCAGATCTTGATTTCATGAGCCTGGCAGTTTTCCTGTACCCAGAAAGAGAGTGTAAGGGGCTGATACTCCACCTTACTCTCCTGTTATTGAAGTGCTGTGTGCAAGTGCTATATTGGCCTCTCAGTAATCCCTCCTGAATCACTAAGCAGCAGGACCAATATAAAGCCTGTATCTGAACAGGTATTCCAAACCCAGCATCTTCATTAATGACTAGTTTCAGTACTGGATTTAAAAAAAAATAAAGACAACTGTACACTTTGGCACAGATTACTGGAGTTTCTGGGTTGCACTTGCTGAATTCAGAGTTCAGCCTCTATTTCTCCAAATGTTCCCCTCCAATTTTGTGTAGCTTTGTATTAAATGGAATGATCTAATTTCTGCTGCATGGGAAGGCTGTGCCAGCATAAGTTCTGATAAGAATATGGTTTTAGCACTAGCATGCAGGGTTTGAGCACGTGCTTGCTTTTCTCACTCCGTGTGTATCAGTTGTAGCTGGGATTCCAGTGTCTTTACATGCAGTGGTCTCAAAAGCGAGTAATGGTATTTAGAAACCCAAACCGTAAAGCTTTAGAAACAGAAATGTGCCAAGCTTGACAGGACAAAGTTATATCGTATATATCACATAAACTAGCAGCTGTGAACCTGATTTTTCTCTTCAACGTGCCCACGGCACTGTGGGCCCCCGGTCACTTGGATTGCAGCTGAGGACACAGCTGCTGTCCCGGCAGTGTCCCAGACCCCGGTTCCAGCAGCGAGCGGGCCGGTCCTGCCACGGGGCTGTGTGGGGGTCCCGGGGGTGGCTGTGCCCCTGTGGTGCCCAGCCCCAGTCCTGAGCCCTTTGCTCCTTGTAGCTGTTGAGAAGTTGGAGCCAAATCAGGCATGTCTTGCTATGGTGCTGGCCCAGTTTTCTTCTGGCAATTATACTCAGCCTTTTTTAGACCCTTTGCCACTGCAGTTTCAGGGTTTTGTCTTCCTGTAACCACTACTTTGTGCCCCCGTTTCCCCGTTTCACTGACACATAGTGTACTGTTCAGTTGGTCCTGTGAGGAGCTTGCTAACACTGGCTTCTCTTCCCATCAGCTGGATGTGCACCTGAGGTGTTCAAAAAAGGCATTTCATCTGTGTGAAGTACTGAAGATGAGGGAGAGGGTGTGGAGTTCGCCTTTTCTCCACAGTTTAAGCACCGCTTTAGGGAACAGCTCAGTGAAGAAATGTTCACAACCAATTTCTTGAATTTTCCACCAGTTTCTCAATCTCTCATTTTGTATTTTGCATGACTTAATATTTAGCAACATTTAGATTTCCCCAAATACATGGATCTAGCCCCTACTGTATTTTTCCCTAAACTTCTCGGTTTTAAGGGGTCTTGGAAAGAGTTCTGATTTTGTTGTGGGGGTCATATGAGCATCTAATCTCTGTAAGTTTTTAAGCTGCATAAAAGCTCATTTGCCTCCCCACCCCCACCCCTGGCACTTCCATCCCTCCTCTCTCCAGTTCTACTGAGTAACTTCAGGAAGGTGATGCTGTGGAGTGCAGACAAGCTGCCCGTGGCTGCGGATGCAGCTGGGGGGCCAAGGGGAGGTGTGGGGCCACTGCCCGGAGCAGCCACGGGCTGTGCGTGAGCGCGGGCACTCGGTGCCCCCATCCCCTCCCTTTGTTCTCCGGGCTCTCTCAATTTATGAGGCTTTTTCTGTTCCTGGCTTGGACACCTGGGAACATCTGTATGTCCCCACGTTACTGAGACTTGATCACATCAGCCTTCTGCTGTGGTAGTCGTCGTCTTCTGCGGTGTGAGGCTTTTGGAGAGCCCAGGCGAGGGCGGCGGCTTGACGGGAGTCGTTGCAGCAGAGGACTTGCACAGGCTCACAGCTGGGTTCCAACTTGCCAGAGTTGTTTGAATTTGAGTTGCTCGAAAGAGTGGCTGTTGGTGCTCTTTTTATGATGTTTCTGTTTCTTTGTGGGTATCGAAGTCTGTTTTTAAGAGCACAGAACATCAGTGCCCTGTTGCTGCTGTTTGGGAGCGTAACAAAACTCACTGAAGAAAACATGGATTCCTCTTTGATGAGGAGTGGAACTGATTTCTCCTAATGGAGGTGATACTCAGCCTGGTAGGTTAGTTTTGGTTTTATTGCTCCGTGAAGCTCATGAAGGCTGTATGTTTATATAAAGTAGAATAGTAAGCGTATTTGTATGCATTTTCATGGATTTGTTTGTTGCATTATATAGTGAAATGATCTGAATAGTAGTAGAATTCCTGTGAATCAAGCTAGGTTGTACCCAACATAAAGTGCTTCCTAAATAGGGCTAATGACATTCTGTACAAGAAATTTCACCTCCCTTCCCTTTCACCTCTATTAGATGGAATCTGCTATCATTAATAGATAAAGATCTTAGAAATCTGTTTTTTGAGAGTGAAATCTGCCATAAGAGTGTAAAACACTTTCTTTAAAAAGTGAATTGTGACCCTTTTTTAAAAAAAAAAAAAATTAAAAATCTTGTCATTATATTAGATTGTGATGCAAAATCTAGTGTGTGCCCTGAACTTGCCCAAGTATAGAAATTGTTTCAGTTCTGTATTTAGCCTGGACATGGTTTTTTTAGTGGGGTTTTCTCACTGGCCTCTTGCAACAGAGCGGATGCCGTTTGGCCTGGTTCTTGCTTCCAGTTGGTCTGGAGCACAGCTGATAAAGTCAGAAGTCACCTGGCAGACGTGCAGCGCAAGGCAGCGTTGTGCAATGCCGTGCGTTGTTGTAAAGCTCTGCTGTACACCCTAGATGACTGGCTGATTCCAAAGATTTTGCAGATGTGGGGTAGGATCCTCATTGGGTGTAGGTCAGTGACTAATAGTGACATTTCTTTTTTAAAAGCCTTCTTTGCATCAGCTTTGCTAGATTGAATTCTGTGTGCCATTTGTTAGAGCAGTGCTTCCTGATCAGAGGATCCCATATCTAATATTCCTGTAAAGTAATCAATTTTTAGAGACATTCTTACCATTTAACCCTGAGAATACCCACAGAGAAATGATGATACAATTGTCGGTTGAATTAGATTTCCTGTAATTTCTGGTTTTTGCAATAATTTTCGTGACACTCCATTGGAGTTTTGAATATATAATATGGTAAGTCACGTTGTTTTTGTTTTCATTCATGTTCTGTGCACATTTCTGCTTCAGCTAGTGCAGTAGTGCTTCCTGGGACCCCTTCACCCAGCGCACGGTGCTGTGCACAGGGAATGGCTTTGAGGCAGCTCCTGTTGCAGCGGGGTTAGGGCAGACGTTAGTGCTACGGCAGCGCTGGTGCTTGTCGCTGCCTGTCCTGCCGGACAAAGGGACAGCGAGCTCCCGCCGCAGAACCCAGACGGGTGCCACAGGCTGCGGCGACGCCTTGCAGCGTGGTGGCTGCACGCAGCCCAGGTGCAGAATTGCACCACATGCCGGTTTGATTTCACCTTCTCTTTTCCTTCCCTTCAGCCTTTGCCCTTAGCGTCCTGTTCTCTAATATCACAAAATGCTTTTGTGGGTGTAGCTTTTAATATCTCCACATTAACGTGGCTTGTCTTCTGCATAAATCAGACCTCATTGTTCTTTCTCTGTGTAATGTTTTCATTCTCAATGCCTGTTCTAAATGCCCTTTACAATATGCTTGCTTTTTCATCATGTGGCAATATGGTGAAAGCGTTATAATGCTTTTTCAGAAATGCCATCTGACATACCAGTGTAATTTAAGACAATGGGTTTTTTTAGTTGTTTTTCCTCTAACCCTTGTTCCTACAGAACACATTTACAGGTTTTAATTCCTCTTTTTTCCTAATGAAAACTGAATTTTGCTCTTAGTAATATTATCCTCCACTTTGCCCATGTTTTGAGTCAGTCAAGAGTTTTCTCTTCTGTTACGTTGCTGAAAGTTATATTTTACGAATTAACATTTTGGTGCAGAATTTCTTTACATTACCTGTGCATTACTGCAAGTCAAGAGAATGTTTTAAAAAAAAAAAACAAAAACCCAAACGTACCAAACCCAACCACTGTAAGGTCTGTCAGAGCCTCTAAGAGTCAGCTGGCTCAAAGGGACAGACAAAAAGAAAACGTAGGAAGTTTATGTCCTTGTATCCATGCTGGCTGCAAACATCTGGCACGGCTAAGGCAGGAGGAAACTTCTAAAAGCCCACTTTCGTTCTGTCATTTTGGTGGTTCCTGGTATTTCAGCCTTGGGAGCACCTTGCATACCCTGAATTTATGGTCCTGAAGATCTCAAACTTAGATTGTATATGACTTGGCTTCGTGGTCATCTGCCTCTATCCCAGGTGAATAATAATCTTTGCTACGAACAGGAAATGTCAGTGGGACAGGGGAGGAGAGCAAGGGGAGAAGCAGCCATGAGGTGAGGCTGTCTTTTTAAAAATGAGTCTGAAGGATTCCGGCTTGATGGCATAAGGTGCTGTGGGTCAGAGTGATCACCAACAGGGTGATGAGCCTTTGCTTTCTAACCTCTAAATATGACAGTAAAACACCTTTTCTTTGACAGGGAGGTCAAGGGTAGTGGTTAAGAGGTGGTGAGGTTTGTGCTTGCAGCAGCGACAGCTGTGGTTAAACACTGTTGCTGACTCTTGTTTTGTACTTGGGTCCTTATGTGACAATTACTTTCTAATTAGAGGTTCAGCCTTCCAGGACATCACATTAATCTTCTGAAAATTTTATTTTGTGATTTTTAAATAGCAGTGTTTCAGTGGTGCTATAAATAGAGTGTATAGGTGGATTTGTGCCCCACAGTGCATTGTTGAATCTCCATTTTTAATTCTGCTTGAATCTGGCTACCAAGTGTGTGCGGTTCTGCGTGTGTTAGGGAATGCATGTATCGCCTTGATTCTATTGATTTGCTCCCGATTTGGCTGTTATCCTGTCTGATTTTTTTGGCCCAAAGGTGCAGTTTTAAAAATAGCATCATGCGCTGAACGCGGAGTGGAAAGCCCTGTAGCTTTAAATCTCGCAGTCCCAGCCCTTTTCTGCACCCGGAGCAGATGCTCCTGCTGAAGGAGAGGCGTGTGGCGTGTCTGTGAGCTCGGAGCCGGCCGTGGCTTTGCCTCGGTGGCCTGGCAGCTCTGCACACAGCCATGCTGCTTGTGGCAGAGCCGCTCCGCCGCTGCCGCCCGTGCCCGGAGCCCACGCAGCCTGGCCCATGATGGACCCGCATCGGCAGTGCCCAGCGCTGGGGCCGGGGCGGCAGATGGCCCGGCGGGGATGTTGATGTGGTGCTGCTGTACCTGCATCTGCTGTGAAAGGGACCTCTGCGAGCCTGTGAAGGTGAGAGGGCTGTGAAGCATCACTACAACAGCGTTAGTTCTCCTATTTGGCTGTTTCATTTAAATCTCCAGTAGAATTTGACCTCGTTTTGTGGTGTCAGCCTTGGAAGTGCTGTGTTTTCCTCCAGGCACTGCTGTTGAATTCCTGTGGTTGTTTTTTGTATCACTTTTCTGCACTTCGGAAGCTGGAAAGTATGAAAAAGGCTCCTGTCTGAGTGAGTGTTGCAATCTATAAACAAGATCAAGCATGGTGTGCTGCTTTTTGGAGTTTTCTGTTTGTGTTGTTTTGGGGTTTGGCTTGTATGATACAATGAATGATGAAAGAAGGGGCTAGTAAATGCAGCTCGGTGTCAGAGAGAGATATCTGCATTGGTAGCTTTCTAAATGTGGCCTCTTGTTTTGCTGTTTTAGCTGTGCAAAATGTATTTTCAGGAAGTAGTAAACAAAATGCAGAATCATATTTTTCTTCAAGGTAAAAATAGAGTAAGAGCACACTGATTCCCATGGAGTCGGTGACCTTCAGAAATGAATAAGTATTTTCCCCTGGTTTCATGTAGCTGTGTAGCTGGGCATTGCCCTTTCACAAGTCTGAGTTAACAGTGAGCTGTATTTTCCCACCTGCATTTATTAAATATTGAAGAGAGACAGTAAGGGCTTTGACACTCTGACCTCTAAAGCAAAACAGAAGATATTTCTCTTCAAATTGTTGCAGTTAGATCTCCAGTACATTGTGGCTCCAATGTTTGAAGAAAAAAGAAATATGGGATCCAGACTTCTTTTGCCATTTGCCTTTGCCATAGATGAATGTTTCCCTAGGGTTTGTAATCATCTGCAGGAGATGTGGTTGAGAAATTGCATAGTGTTATTGATGTTTTTAAAGCATATATGTCTAATCACATTTATTTAATAATTATTTTTCTTTGTGAAGATCTGAATCTCCTATACTGGGACATATACTTTTTCTCACTACATTCATCAGTCTCCATAATAAAGGTGATGCACAGGTGGCTGTTTGGAACAGCTCTGTTAGAAATGCAGAGTTGAAGTGGTACAAAGGGCAGTAAGAAAAGAGAGGTTTATTTATATTCCACATCCCACCTTGATAGATCTGCATGCTTTGCATCTTGGCATGCGTAACATCAGGCTGATGCATCACCTGGGGAGCTGGAGAAGAAGTAATGAGAATGGGATACTGAAGTTCTACACTCTCTAAATCATCTGTTGTTCTGCTGTGAGAGCAGCCTGAGCTTTTCATGTTGTGTCGTGATGCTGCTGCAGTAATACTTGTCTCTAGATGGAGTTTGAGATGAGGCGTCTCGCTTTTTACAAGAATACTGAAAGCAACACAGTGATTTCAGTATTTAGTTAGTCCAGTGTTTGCTGTGGATTTCTAGACAAGTACTGTGTTGTCTTACTCTGCTGGGTATTTGTCATCTCTGGAACGCACTTTTCTGGGATGTCTCGTTGCTCAGTGTTTCCTTCTCCCAGGTTTGTGACGGCACGCGTGCCTCTGCGCAGCCCTTGGAGCGAGCGCGTTCTCATGCTGTGGTCACTGCCCTTGCCTACATCACTTCTCCTTGTCCTTGACAAGCCAAGTTTGCCACTTGGAGCAATCTTACAGATTTAATTGGTGCTGATGTAGGAGCACCCTGCAGTGCTTGGAGCTAAACAACGAGCTGCGTTTGAACAGGAGGGGGATCTTCGAAGCCAGCTCAGTTGCATAGCTTTCTGGCAAGTTAACATTAGCTGATGTACATGTGCATGTTCTGTGAGAAAGGCTCTAAATGAGGGAACAGGATGTCAGGAAATGCTATACAGGAATAACGAAGTAGTATGTTCACAGGAAACATGAAACCTGCTATTTCAAAATATTTGTCTTTTCATATAAACTGTTGATGGGATCGACTCTGAAATACTGCTTCCAGGGTGGATTTCTGTTACAGTCACACTGTGTGTTGTAGCTGCAGAAAATACTACAGCTAGAAATAAATAAAAAGAAGTAAGTGTAGACGTGCAGTAGTTGTGCTTATGTAGAGGAGCCCTTTAGGCTAAATATGTGGAGATGACTCGCATGTTAAACTTCAGCAGAGAAGAATCTAATGAAAAAGGGGAGGAACTCCTTGCTCTCACATGTGGCTGTTCCATGCAGAGTGGTCACACAAAGACATTTGTTCTACCAGAGTCCAGACCCAGTTGGCTCCATTGCTTTGCAAGTCAAATTTAACTTGCAATATGAAAGTTAAACTCTGTTCTTCACAAATGAATATGTAAGATGCAATAATAATCTGTATTTATGAGATAAAAGCTTGAAAAATGAAAAAAAAAAAACAAACCCCACACTACTCTCTGGGAAGTTTAGACAATCATTTTTTCTCTAAGGTAATGTGATGTGATTTGGACATACTGGGGAAACCAGAAGGGGGGGGTGGTTTGGAGGTTTTTTTGGTGTTTTGAGGGTTTTTTAAATATAAAAAGGCCCTGTCATTTTACATAGTCACTTTCTGATAAAAGCTTGTATAAACTTGTTTCAAAATCCACCCTCTCTTCCCAGTTCCTATACTTAATTTTTGTTCATCTTTACCCCATTTCCTATCCTTATTATTGTAACTTCTGGCCTGATTGGCAATCACCCCTTGATTAAAAATCTGCAGCTGGTAAAATAAACATCCAGTGATGTTATTTTGGCTGCATCTTTTGCTGTGTCATCTGTTTTCATCTCAGAAATCAAGTTCCTGCAGGCCCTTGTATATAGTTCAGTTCTTTCCTATTTTTCCATTCAGATTGCTTAGTTAATTCCCTTGGATTTCCCTTACCCAGTAACACCCGTTGGTGTTACTGCCCCATTTATCCAACCAACATTGCTGATTTTCTTCTGGACTAGTCTGTAGCTTTAGAAAACCATTACTGAATTGAACCACCAAGCCTTCCTATTTTTCATCAAAAATACTTTTTCTCAAGATTCCAGAAGGTGGAGGTCAAGAAGGTAAGGTCTTTGACAGCAGTTATCTTTTTAAAAAGAATTAAAGGAGACAGAGGCATCACCTTCAGGGAGATGTTGCACTGTGTTATGTCAGTCCCCTTCTGTCTCTGGGGTGTAAGTAAATACTTGCGGGCAGAGCTGGTGCCTGGCCCTGCATGTCTCCATCCCCTCTGAGGAAACAGCTTGTGTGATGTTCTTTGCCTCAGCCCAACACTCCTGGCTGACCGGCAGTCGGGTGCATGTGAGTGAACTGTAAGTGGAAAAGGTGTAAGTCAGCTTTGTGGCTTCTTTTACCTCTTAACCAGGTAGTAAGGGATAGGCATGGTGCCCCAGGCAGGTGGATTCAGACAGGAGGAAGATGCAGAGCCAGCCAACCTCTGCTGTGCTGGAAGCACTGTGCTGCAGGGAACGCCCGTTATCAGCCGTTGTACGGTGCTCACGGAGACTTCCCGGCAGCTCCCCGGTGAAATGGGTCTCGCCGGTTGTGACGGATGCTGCACACACTGGTTTCTGATGCAGCAAGTACAGCGTCATGTGGCAGCAGTATCTCCCACCATTCCCCTGGCTCCCCAGCGATGGCTGAAGTTGTATTCGTCTCCTTTGGGGATTTCTGCTGCTGACAGACAGGAGGAAAACTGAGCTGGTTGATTTACAGCTAAACTCTGTTTCTGACACTTGAAGCACCAAATGAAGTCACATCTCCATTTCGTATTGAATTAGGTGACAAGGCCTTGCGAGAGTCATGCAGCATCTGGCTTCACCAGATACCAAGTTATAGGTGAGGGTTTGTGTGTGTCCCTTGGGCCATTGTTTGGTCTATGTTTCTTTTGGCGCTGGTGCCACTTTAAACAGTGTCAGGTCGATTTTCCCTCCTGTAGTGTTCCTGCAGTCCTGCTGGTACACCGTGTGTGCAGCCTTATGGTGAACCAGGTTTGGGAACTAATTAAAAACATCTCCAGGTTCCTTATCGCTGGGTTATTCTCCGTGCGGGTCGGTCCCCAGGTAAGCTCACACCTGGGCCCTGCAGGGAGTTGTTCTTTCTGTCCCCTCGCTGCGGCAGTACCAGGTTACGCAGGGAGCTGCTTCACTTGGCCCTGCCACCACAGAGAGGGAATGCTCAACTGCACGGAAGTCCCTCGAGCACATTGTGAAGTGCCGCTGTTGCGGTCGCCGATGAGCCCTTCTTTCCCTTGTCAGGCGTCTGCCATCTCTTCCCCTTTCTGCAGAGGGAGGACACGATGGCCGTCCGGGAGTGCGGGGAACCACGTGCGTGGCTCTCGGTTGGCAGACAGACGCGTGTTGTAGTAATTGTTACTCGTGATTGTTTAACTACTGTGAGTAAGGGATAAAAGCTGTTTCCTTTTGGTGTTACCAGTGTTGGTTCTTTGCTCTAGCTGCTATCTTAGACAGGCAAAGGGGCAGTATTGGAATTTTTTCTTTTTTTTTTCAGGCTAATTTTTCATTTTTGTTTTCTCATAGTGTTTTTTTTCTGTAACCAGGATGATTTTCCCACTATTTTGGGGTTAATTGTCCACTGGCAAAGGCTGTTTATCTCCTTTAGAAAGCCCAGTTATAATCTAACCAATGAGCTGTACTATGAAGAATACACAGCAAGACTTCTTGAGCTGTCTGTCTGTTTTTACACCCTCCCTAGCCAGTTTTGGTTTGGATTTGGATTTAGGAGCCTAACAGGGACAGCTCAAAACAGTTGCTGGCAATGATGACCGGCAGTTTCTGTGGGTGAGTAGATGGAAACCTGTTAAAATGTGAAGCTGATACAGTTTCTGAAGATTTAGTTGGACAATAAAATTTTGCGGGGTAAATGCACAGTGCGTCATGAGGAATCACACTGGACCTGTTCTTTGTTTTTCTTGTATATTCTTCTTGGCAGTAAAGCCAAGGCGGATGCCACGTAGTGCGGGAGCATGTATGTGCACTGGGTGCTTGATGAAGTAAGGCAGGTTCTTAAATGAATCCACACCTGAGTGGACTGTTGGGTTTTTAGGGATGATTCAGTGCAGCAGTATTTGGATCTTCTGTCTGTATTTCGTCGAGAGGTGAACGAACAGAAATCTTCTCCCGTACATGTGTTATTACACGGCATTGCAACAATATAAACATGCAATTTAAAATAAATGGTGACCCAATGAGTTGGTAGTATCAAATGTGTGGCAGTGTTGCAGCAGACAGACAAAAAGGGTTGCAGGTCCAAGGTTTTTATTACAGACATAGTATAACATGTGGGTGTGGAATCTCCCTTCTTGGAGATACTCAAAAGCTGCCAGGTCATGGTCCTGGACAGGCGGCCCTTGGTGGCCCTGCATGAGCAGGGGGTTGGACCAGATGACCTTCAGAGGTCCCTTCCAACCTCAACCAGTCTGTCATTCTGTAACATCCTTTGAAAAGCAAAGCATTAGAAAAATCTTTCTCAACTGTAGGTCATAAATAGCTTATTGCATCACCTGGCCCCAGGTGGGTCAGGCAGAGTAATTTGTCTTACTTTTTTTGTTTACTTCAGGTCCCACGGTAAATTTTACAGTATGCTACGTCTTTATCAGATCCAGCAGAGACACTGCACACTGTCTACTCACGTGGCAGTAGGGTTGATACCACTGTGACTCAAATGTTTCAAGAATCATGTGCTGCAGGTGTCATGCAGTGAGGTGACTTCTGGCGGTCCATTGTATTTAATTGAATACATTGAAGGTACCTCATAGTAATTCATGATGTTTAAATATCTTTGTTACACCTCACGGGGATTCTGTGTATGGCTTCATACAAATGTGCATTTAGATGGTTTGATGCTGATCTATACTGATACTGAGGCCTCAGTACGTTGGTTTTTTTCTGCACTGTACCAATACTGAAGTGGAGAGAAATGAGGCAAAATGCAGGGCCAAATGAGAAATCACAGTGTAATTACAAGACACTGAGGTTAACACCCCTGTACCTGTGTCAGAAGTTGTGATTTTGCTACAGCCATAGCTTGCCAGGCTCTCAGTTTCATACCTCTTAAAAAAAGACAGCTGTGTTTGAAGTGCTGGACTTGTGGAACTAATGCACATTTGGGGCTGTTACTAATTTAGTGGCAACCGCAGCAGCATCCAAAAGATTGATTCTGCTTCATGTGACACATGGTTTGTTGAACAGATGTTTGTGTACCAGGGTTCAAGTCACCCCTGCATTACAGCAGTAAAAGGTATTCTCCTTAGGTCTCCTTTGGTGCCTCAAAATAAGAAATATTGCCAAGAACGTGTTGGGATGGAAACAAGAAAGTTAAAGCTAACTTTGAGAATCATGCATTTTTAGTAATCTCAAGGCCCGTTTTCTACAGATATCTTCCAACTCACAAAATGTCTTGAATCTAAAGGGACTTGATCCTGAACATTATCAAGATACACTTTCTCCAAGTATGCTCTCTCTTCTACTTAGTGCAGTTGGCCATCCTTTTGCTTTTAGATGGAAAAATAATATACAGTATTCCACATTGACAAATATACAGGAATAAGTCTGTTAGAAATGTGAGAATTGACCAAAGTCCATTCGCTCAGCTGTGGTTTGCAGCAAAGCAGCAAGTAAAAAAACCTCCTTTTCCTTTGTATTTCGTTTCTCCATCAGCAGCAGACCACAAGCAACTAGTCAAGTAAAATATTTTCAAAAATAATTTTGATCCTATCTTTATAGTAGTACTGCCTGTTTTCAAAACCCACTGTTCTCTGTGGGTTTTGGTTGTCTGGGGTTTTTTTCCTGCAGAGAACTTTCTCAAGCACTTTTATTTTTCACTGTTTTGCTTATTTGCATTAATTTGTGGTGAGTATATATAAAGGTACCTTAAAATAGTTGGTCAGTTTGGAGTTCAGGGGCACGACTCAGCAGATGGGGGCAGGAAGTAAATAATTCTGTATCCAGCTGGATGTGTAGGGAGACTTGAGGGAAGTCAGAAGTAATTACCTATACCAAGCATTCAGTTAATAGTTCTAATAAATACAGGGTGCGTTCTGGCAGTGCACAGAGCAAGCGGTCAGGCCCTTGCTTCTCACCTTGGATCAGAGCGGGCCAGCTGCACGCTGAGGGTGCTGCTAGGGAGACGTGTTCCCTAACTCTAAAACTTAGGACTTCCTGGGAGTCTCCTGGGTTTTTCTGCTCGTATCCCTGTACTGCCTTCAGCACAGTGGGGAAAAGGAAGCAAAACAACCTCTGAATTTTTTAGAGATTAGTTTTCCCTGCCTCTCGGGGTGCTCAGTCACTGGGAAGTGTGATTAACTCGGGCGTCATAGGCGCTGGCGGCTCTCCCTTCCGGGGCTGCTCTCAGCACGTGTCATTCTCGGCTCCCCTGGCTCACCTTGCCCTTTTTGAATTTATTCCAACTAACGTGATGCTTTTCATTCACATTTTTAAAGCTCCAAATAAGGGAGAAGGAAGCAAGAGCTGAGTGATCTCCTTACGGCACCTTCCTCTGAATTCTGCTGTTTGCTTAAGCCAGCTGCCCTGTTTGTTTAAAAAACCCAGTGTTCTTGGTGGGTGATTCTGTGGTATGTGCATTTACTGAACTAGTTTTAAAAGAAGGGTGAAACACCTGTAAAGGAACTGTTGTGTTTAATCTTGAGCAACTCTAGAAGGCAAAATCAGAGCTTCTTTTTGGGCTGTGTGTTGCAGAATGGATACATAGAAAAACTTTTACAGGAGGGAAGGCCTGACCCTGTTGAAAGTGCTAGGAATTTGATAAGATCTTGAAGAGGGGAGAAAGCATAAGGACCTGACATGATTTGATTCGATTCATGGCTGGCAGGAGGTCATGCAGCTCCACTCTTATCTGGACTGACTCAATATACTGGAAAATTTTATTACAAGGGAGATTGACTAGTTGAATTGTAATCCCTGTTTTTATACAAATATTGACCATTACAGTAGGTAATTTACCAGCATCTTTTCAGGACAGATTGCCAGTTGTCTTCAGTCAGTAATATGCCACCAGCATTTCCTGGGGACCCAGTTTGTGCTGAGTCTTTGCTTTCTAAAGCCTTGTCAATACAGCGAAAGTACTTAAATTATCCCAGTTCTGTTCCAGAATAGCACTTTGTACAGCTGTTTCCTTTTTAATTGGAAAAAAAAACCCCTTCCACACAGCTGCTAATTATAAAATAATTCTCCCGACACGGTTTATTCTGCTGTAGCTGTTGTGGTTTATTTTCTGTCACAGGGTAGGAAGATAACCTGAGGAGATGATGCCGAAGGCAACTGGCTTGAAAAGGGGGAAAGACAAAGATTCTGCAGAATTTTTCTCTCGCAAACCTCGCGTCTGAGAGGAAGAGCGTACTGTCAGTGTGATTTATAGTAACTGTACACACGCACGCACCCGTTAGACCCGACCGGGAGTAAGTGCAGCCGATAGAATCCCGCTCCCCATCCGCGCCGCAGCGCTCCCGCCCGCCCGCGGCCACCTCTTGCTCCCCGGGACGCGGTCGGCGTGGGCCCGGAGGGAGATCGGGGCCGCAGCGGGGACGGCCGAGGCGGGCGGGGCCCGGCCGGCGAAAGGCCTCACCTCCCGGGACGGGGCGGCCCCCGTGAGCTCTGGGCCGCTCTGCCCCGGCCCGGCCCGGCCCCGCCGCAGCCGCGGCCTCGGGCGCGGGGCGGGCGCTGCTCCGTGAGGGGCGGGCCCGGGCCCAGGTGGGGCGCGGCGGTGGCGGCGCGGCCATGCGGGCGGCAGCGACGGCCGGGGCCGGAGGGAGAGCCATGCCCTGCGGGAGCCATGCACTGGGAGCGGGCGCTGCAGCTCCGCCGGGCCAAGGTAGAAGGGGGCGCGCCGGCGGGGGGGCCACAGGCTGGCGAGTTGCGGCGCGGGCTCCCCACGGCCGGTCCCGCGGCGGCTCGGCCCTCGCTGCCCCGGGGCGTGACGAGCGCAGCCGGCCCAGGGAAGGAGAGCGTCGCGGTGCCGCCGAGCTGCCCGGGCCGTCCTTCCAACCGAGGGGAAACCGCCGGCGGCCGTTGCGGTTACTTCGTGCGGTTCGTTTGCACTGAAATACCGGTTAACTTTTTTTAAAAACTTTTTTTTTTTTTTGGCTAAAAATGGGGTTTTCCTTTGAAACTTTCTTCTGTTTTCCTTCTGCTCGGAGGCACCTGCTCGCAGGGTTTGTCGCTTACGGCAGGCCTGACAGCGTGAGGCAGGGCCTGCTTTCAGAGGTCTGGGGGGGCTCTTTATTTCTGTTTGAAGCGCTGACCTTCGTAGATCTTTTTTTCTGGTAAGTGTCATTATTTTGTGCTTTCATACAAACCCATGACTTGGGTTTGCTGTATGTTTGATCTGTGCTGCTTTTGCTCTTTCATACTTGCTATTTCTGTCTTTTTTACTTCCCTGATGATAGAGCTACTGGCCTTAGACCAAAACTTCAGAGCACTCAGCCTACCAAACCTGGGTGCCCTGTCTTGCTCTGTGCTTGAGTTTTTGGTTGGTTGAGGCCATTAAGTTTGTTTAAGTAGGAGGGTTTTTGCTTTCTTCTCAGCTTTTACTAAATTTCTGTAGAGCACATGAAGTTTGACTGATTGGTGCCGTACCTTGGCCAGCTGAGAAGAGGTGCATTTTTGCAGAATTACATCCACTTGCCAAGTTGGTTGGCACAAAGAAGGAAAGGTTTTATATTAGTAAAGCTTGTGATTAGCGCTTATATTTCCCTTTCTCCCTTTCTAGATCGAGCGATTGGAAGTCAGCAGCCTAGCGCAGACCTCCAGTGCAGTGGCCTCGAGCACTGATGGCAGCATCAATGCAGACTCTGTTGACGGGACCCCAGATCCTCAACGTACAAAAGTGGCTATCACACACCTGCAACAGAAGATACTGAAGCTGACTGAGCAGATCAAAATCGAACAAACAGCTCGTGATGACAATGTGGCAGAGTACCTGAAACTGGCCAACAATGCAGACAAGCAGCAGAGTGCACGCATTAAGCAAGTGTTTGAGAAGAAAAATCAAAAGTCAGCCCAGACCATCTTGCAGCTGCAGAAGAAACTAGAACATTACCATCGAAAGCTTCGAGAGATAGAACAGAATGGGATCCCTCGGCAGCCAAAGGATGTCTTCAGGGATATGCATCAGGGTTTGAAAGACGTTGGAGCAAAAGTCACTGGCTTCAGTGAGGGCGTAGTAGACAGTGTAAAAGGTGGGCTTTCCAGTTTCTCCCAAGCCACGCATTCAGCAGCAGGAGCTGTGGTTTCCAAACCCCGGGAGATTGCCTCCCTCATAAGGAACAAGTTTGGGAGTGCAGACAACATTGCTAATCTGAAAGACTCCTTGGAAGAAGGCCAGGAAGATGGGACAGGAGGCAAGGCTCTAGGTGTTATTCAGAACTTCCAGTCAAGCCCAAAATATGGCAGTGAAGAGGATTGCTCCAGTGCCACATCGGGCTCAGTGGGAGCCAACAGCACAACAGGGGGCCCTGTGGGAGCTTCTAGCTCCAAAACAAACACTCTGGATATGCAGAGCTCAGGGTTTGATGCAATACTGCATGAGATTCAAGAAATTCGAGAGATACAGGCAAGACTGGAAGAATCTTTTGAGGACCTTAAGGTTCGCTATCAGAGGGATTACTCATTAATAATGCAGACGCTGCAGGAGGAGCGGTACAGGTATGTACTTCTGTACTTTGTTTCAGTACTAGATGCTGTGAGGTGCAGAGCACCAGAGTGCTGGATAGTACTACTGGAACAGCCTGATTCAGATGGGAAGTTCTACAGTTTTCTCAGGATTTCGCCCTCCCAGTTCTGTCTTTTGTAAATGTTGTCTTTCTCCTCATTTCCCTTTCTGTACAAGAAAGAAATAGCAAGGAAAAAGGTTATTTCATAGTGTTTTCAAGATAAAAAGTCAAGCCTGAGAGGTTTAGAAAGGTGTCCCAAAAGATCTGGAGTACATTGATGCAGTTACTGTTATCCAGACAGTGCTTTGCCCTGTAAAAATCCTGCGGAGGTTTGAGTCAGGGCAAGAAACGGGGCTACAGGCAGACAGTATCCTGACCCTTCCTCCTCCAACACTCAGATCCATATCTACTAGCAAAAGAAATACCTAGTTTTCTTCAGGCTCTCCAAAAAGACGTGATTTTGCCTGTATGCCAAAAGCAGGCTATCCCCTTCCCTTCTCTGCTCAGCCCCACAGTGGCGGGGTTCAATGAAATGAACTTAAACGAAATATCAGGTATTGGCAGTGCTCTTGTCATGGAGGTCATGTGGCTCTGGAAGCAGGCAGCCCATGTTTCCATCAGCCTTACCCTCACTGGAAGAAATGGAGAGGCAAAGGAGTTGCTGCAGTACTGCCAGTCCCTGACCAGGTCACAGGGGAGAGGTGATGGTGGGTTCAGAGAGGCAGCCAGACCGTGTAGTGTGGAGCCAGCTCCTCCCACCACCCTGGGGCTACCCCCACCTCTCTCCAGGAGAGCAGCCCGTGGAGAGGAGCTGAGGGAAACGCTTTCCCTTCTCCTTCCTCAGTGGGAGAGAGCTCTCAGCAGCCTGTCCCATGTGGTCCAGCAGAACCTCTTGTGTCATCCTTGTCGCATCCTGGAAGCAAGGACTTGTCCCCAGGCTCTGGAGGGAAGACTTACCAGCTGTCCTTCTAAAGCAGTTTAGGACACTGCAGCCTAAATCAATGTGATTTAGGCACTGTTTAAATAACAAATGCAAGGGGCCCACCCCTTCATTCTGATGGAGGACAGTAGGCTTTTGTAATGCAGCTGCTTATGGCCTTTGTCACTTTGGCCAGGCTGGGCAGCTGCTGGGTGCAGAGCTGCTGGGTGTGTGGACAGGCTTTCTGAAGTACCGCGTGCCACTTGCTGTGTTGGTTTGCACAGCGCAACGTGGAGTTGCCCCACGGCTCTTCAGACGTGCTGGTGCCAGATCATTGCAAAAACATTTGAAAAGGCTTAGGCTGCTAGGATCTTGTAGAGACAGCAAGCTTTCTGTGTGCTCTGCAGAGCTTGGTTAGACAAAGCCAGACCAACACCACTTCCTAATCCTGCTTTGCAGCAATCAGCGATTTGACTGAAACCGGCACCCAGCACAGCAGCTTTGGTTCTTAGTGCCTCATTGTCCTGAAGCCACAGAACGAAGCAATGTGGAGCTTGGTCTTCCGCTCCCCGGCAGAGGGGGGTCCTGCTGTCAGTGGCTGTGTAGGTGGTTGTTTCACACAGCCAGCAGCAGCCCTTCATAGTGGAACGCTGTGTGCGAGCACCATAGAGCTGAAGGAGCGGCCTGAAAGTGCAATAGAAAACCCTGGGGACCGATGTATGTTGTCAGCTAAACTGTCTCGTTACTCCCTGAAACCGTTTAGCAGGGTTCATGTAGGTCCTCATACTAATGCAATACGAAGTCATATCTGTCATGTGCCATTGACCTTTACTGAGTGCTCCCCTGAGGTGAGCCTGGAGCCTAACCACTAACCAAGGCAGCCTGGAGTGAAAAGCTTCTGGGAGAATCTGTATTTGGCTTATAAATGCTTGAAAAGATAGCAATTTAGACCTGCCATTTGGAACATTGATGCAAATTAATTAAAGATGTAACCTTTAAAGAGTACCAGTTAAACCACACTAAGTGCCCTTGTCTCTGCAGGCTTTCAGAAGTGAGCAGGTAACTGCACCATCCACAGGGAGCTCATGGGTTCATCACAGTGAGATTAATACCTTACTGAACAAATCCATATTCTTGTTTTATAGCTTCTGTATTTTAAAACATCGTGAAGATAGAAGCCAGCATCATCCTGAGAAGTGGAAGATTGTGGTGTGTCCAAGGGCAGAGAGGATGCTGCTGCCTTGGCGGAGAGGGCTGGCAGCTGTTCCTCCCACTAGGAACCCCTCTCGTTCCTCGGCTCTCTTCAGAAAAGTTGGGAATGGTGTTGTGGTTTGAGGCTGGGGATTCAAATTAATCATAACTGGCTTCAAAAGCTACGAATACCTCATAACTCTGCTCTATTTCTGGGAAGCTTCAAAAAGAAGCACAGAGTTCAGTTAGAGCTTAAAAATAGAAGGCTTTTTGGAGAAAGCCTTTGCTCATGGGGCAACAGTGAGTGTTTGTGCTGTACCTGGAAGCTGGAACAAAGCACATGCCGTGACATTTTCTCACCCGGTCTTTGTCCATTTCCTCTTTCTTAGATGTTTTTCTTTTTTTCAGGTTCTGATCTTTTTTCCTTGTATGTTCGTGCAGTTTCTGTTTATCAGCCATGGCTTGCCTTGCAGGTTTTCCATGACCTCCTCCATCTCCTCCCTCCCTCTCCTTGCTTCCGGATCTTGGCTATCAATCCGCGTAGCTGCCGGTTTGCTGACTGGCTCCGGGACAGGGACTTGCTGGTGCAGTTGCTCCAGTTCTCCTGCCCTGGTGCTGCAGGGTGCCCAGGCTGGCCTGGCAGCACCTCGGCCGGGCCAGGGCAGGCTGGGCTGAGCTGCTCTGCCCTGCCTGCCTGCTGGCAGCACGTGCTGGCCCCGGAGCCCCGCGCGGCTCCAGTGGGGCTGAGTCGTGGGGAAAGGAAGATTCTGGCGGCGCCTCGGCCCTTGTTGTGTTTCTTCAGCACCGGGAGCGGGCGCTGAAATAGCCTGTTGCTTATCTCATCAGTTGGAGATGGCGGTTGTTTACTGATACGAGCAGGGACTTTCTGTGCTGTTGAGACTGAAATAAAGTTCCTGCTGAGTATTTTCTAATTGCGTGTCCCTTTAGGAACCTGTTTGTACATGGTGAAATCATGAGCTCACGTATTTGGAGTTTGGCCAGTCTGAGATACTTGGTTTCTTCCCAAGCCCAGCATCCTTGGAAAGTGCGTCTAGGTCTCCTACATTCCTGTCAGGAGAAATCTGTCAGCCAACATGATAGACACTGGCGCTTTCATTGATCTCATTTTTGCTGTAGTCTAATTGTTAGACTTCAGTCTGTTCTCATTATTTATTTTAAAACAAATCAAAAGTGCTAAACCTTTGAGGTCTGACAGGGTTGAACAGGCCTTTCTGGAGTGTGGCTGGACAGCGAGTTGGGTCAGTTGGGTCCTCACCCAGCCATGAAAGCACTGAAATGTCCCTGCAAAGCTGTTGTCTTCTGCCAGGGAAGGTTTGGAGCTGAAAGCACAGTGTGATGCGGGCGCTGAGAGCAGCTTGTGCTCTCCTGGGACTGAGCTCTGTCCCTCAGGTATCGTTTAGGTAGAGGGCTTGGAGCACACTGCAGATCGATGCTGGTTTTAGATGTTACTCTGCTATTGAAAGCAGTGTGTTCAGTAGTGTAAAAAAGTACCTGAAGAGAGGTATTAAACTCCATTCACAGTGTGCTGCGAAAATCTTTTAGCATCAGTTTGCTCAGTTTCTTACTCACCAGAGCACTTACTGAGTGCAGATAAAATGTCTTTATCGTTGCATCTTTCCCTTACATACGCTGTATTAGCCATGTCTTTTGCAGCTATTACTATAAAATGCCTTGGAGTTCTTAAAAAAATTGAGATGGTCATAACTGTATTTCTTAGCCTTTTCAAATCAGTTCCCTGATCAGTGAGCCTCAGAAAATGTGTGGAAATCTGACATGGCTTTTTCAAATGAAGTGTTCCTTTATCCTGTGCTTCAGCTGAGCACCCAAGCAGTGTACTGAGTGTCTCCCACATGAACATGTCTGATGATGAGATGGTTGTGGCAGTCGTCACTAGTCTGTTCTGCAGAAAAGTTTCTGTGCTAGAGCTTGTTAATCTAGAAGCTAGTAATTTTAAGGGGAAATTTCACATTTTAGCTAGTGAAAAAGTAGTTCTTGGACTCTAATGAGAAATTTTCCATACCTGAAATAAACTGGGGTTTGATCATTTAGGGCTTTACTATATTCAAAGACAAGTTTAGAATCTGTTGCATAGACCGATGTTAGAGAGGGAAGTGTGAGTATGATCTTCACCCTCTTTGACAGGTGTCCTATCTCTTTTATTTTTGTAATACCTATGAGTTAAATGGGAACCATCTTTCAATAAGAAGACCCTGGCTTTGGGCCCTGTAAGTCACACGACCCCCCCTTGGCTTTTAGATTGGAACACCAGTAGGAAACAGCAGGGGAAAAAATTCTAAATTGTAGGTAATGGGACAAGGAATGGAGGAGATGAATGGAGGAAGTGTAATTTCAAAAATAAGTCTGGGTAGGTTGTTTTGTGTTGATTTTGTTTTGGTTTTTTTTTTAAATGGCTCAGTTCCAGCAGTTGTATAACATACCAGTTTCTGAAAGTGCAGATAATTCTTGGGTGCAAACTGCAAAAGCTCTGGAGTCGAGCAGGGAAATGAAGTGTGGTTCTGGAACAAACCAGTAGTCCGGTATTCAGGGCAGGCAGGATTGGAGCCAGCCCTTTTGTTAATCATGTTATGCTTAAACTCTTAGCGATACGGATTTGCAGGGTTTCCTTATGTTTCCTGTAGATTGAGGTAGTTTTGAAGTTATTAAAATACAATTGTTTCTTGTAGAGAACAGGATTTAAGCAGCCTGGCAACAGCCGTTTTATGAAGGACGTTTATGTGGGAGGAGGCTAAAAGACAGAATCATGAACTTTCAGAAATGCTTAAGTCTCTTTTTGTGTAAAAAACCCACAGGAGAATTCTGTAGTACATTAACAAACTTAATATATTTCAAGTAATTGATGCTGCCTTTGGGACTTAGAGTGGGTTTAGTTGTGATTTCTTGTTGGCAAGTTGTTGGTTTTTTTTAAGTTGGGTGGGAACAAATGGCAATATTAATTATCTGGGCTCCTTCTTCATTATACAGTCTGCACTTGGCTGTTCCCTTGTCTGCAGCCTGTCATTCCTGGGAAACCAGTTCTCTTGTGTGTCCTGCTGTTGTGCACCTCTTTGGGCTGAGCCCTGTCAGCGGGTGGTTGTCTTAGTCTCACTGCTGGTTGACCACACGTGTTTCATTGTGGGAAATTGTCATGCTATGTCTGACTCCTTCTTTGTTGAAAGCAATATTACATTGGGAATGTGAATGAAAATTCTCTACAGACTTTTCAATTAAAAACAAACCCCAAGAGTATTTTTAAAGACTAGCTTGTCCATACAGATTCTGAATATTTAGCTTGTGAAGCACCAAATCTCTTGGAGAAAAAATGGAAGCAGGGTTTTTGTCTTAGTTTCAGGGCTTGTAATTAAATTATTTGTTCTAGATAAATATTGTTTATTCATTCTGTGTATGTGTGTATAAGTTGCATTCAGATGGAGTCATAGGGGAACTGAAATTAAAACAAGGGATTATCTCTGTGTTGAAATCCATAGAAATTTCTCAGTACCAAGAGACAGATGATAAGAGCTGTATGGTAAGGTTTTTCTGTGCTGTTATGATGAGAAGACAGTCAGTGGAAATTAGAGTGGAAAGAGCCCAGTGGCCACAGCAGTTGTACCCACACCTTGGTTACCAGCACGAGGAGCTAGCGGGAAGCGAGGTGCAGGAGGGCGGTATGGATGGTGCCCAGCTCACCCCTCCCCACCCTTGGGCTGTGGCCTGGCTCTCTGTGTCTCTTCACCTTTTGGAAGTACGACAAATACTCACCTGATTTTAAAAGGGTATTGAAGCATGAGTTGCTTGTAAATTTGGGCTTGAAATTCCAAAGATGACGTGCTACATACAGATGCGAAGTGTCCATAATGTATTTTGAATGTGCTAAAATAACATTCTGGAGCTATCATTGAAGTCAACTGAAAACTCCTTCAATGAGAAACAAAATTTTATCTCTCAGAATTGTCATAACTCAGGTTTTTGGGCAACCCTCTTTCTTAGGACTGCTCCCAGTCCATTCACCGGTAGCAAACTGAAAAATAAGCCTGCAGGTTAATGATTCATGTGCTCTCTTTATAAATAGTGTGATGATCTTTGCTGGTTAAGCTGGATCATTCATGGGAGATAAAGAAAAAATAAGTCAAAGATACCTACGTGACCTCACATGTAAAGATCAGGCAGGACTGTCATGTTCTCCGAGACATTGTTCACATTTAATTTCTGGGTCATTTTTATGCCTTTTACTGTTCCAAGTGTAGATGAAAATGCTTAAGAGCTTATGGTATTAGAGGGGAACTGTTTGGTTTCAGCAGAAGTTTGTTGACTAACTTACTCTGTTCTGATTCTGTCCTTGATTTCTTGGCGTCACTCGACAGTTGTCATTTAACCACTCTGTGTTCTTCCCTGGGATAGAACCAGGATTAACATTACCTTACCTGAAGGAAAAGATTTCCTTAGTTGGCAGCGAGAGGGCCTCACATTGCAGTGCCTGCTTTTGTAACGACCGGCTGGGGTAGCCGCACTAGTTTGTGGTGAAAAGTGATGTTTATTGCTCATTTATGACTGGTGTAATTTTTCCATCCTCTCCTCACTAAAGCTACTGTATCATGTATATCATTCCTAGATGTGAAAGACTTGAAGAGCAGCTAAATGACCTGACTGAGCTCCACCAGAATGAGATCCTCAATTTAAAACAGGAGTTGGCCAGCATGGAGGAGAAAATTGCCTATCAGTCTTACGAGCGAGCCCGGGACATCCAGGTGGGTGGCAGAAACAAGGACACTCAAGTCCTGTCTTCCACCTGTTTCTTTCTGTAACTCATCTGCTTTTGAAATACTTGGTTTTAATCCTTGTAGCTTTATTGCTACGCTGCTTATTGACGCATTCTGAAAGGGCCTTTGTTCCCTCTCTGACCCTGGAGTGTCTCTCCAAGTCACTTCTTTGGTGCGGAAGGGCCGGGCCCAAGCACCAGCGAGCAGGTTCATCTGCAGAGGGAGGCTGCCCCCTGGTCTGCAGCCGAGTTCTTGAGGAAGTTGTAGCAAAGTGGAAGCCTGTATCTACTTGTTGTAGAGGCTTTTGTAGGGTATTGGAAGCCCATGGGCCATGTTGTGAACACTTTCTTTACAGTAGGGTTCCCAGTAAATTCGCCCTTGGGTGTGTTACTGTGTCACTAATTTTAGAGCTATGTTCACATACATCTAAGGAAAAATGGCTTTGTGTATCCAGTGCACTGAGTCAGGAAACAGTTCTTTCTGTTGGTTTTGCCCAAATAAGGGTGTATTTTTAAAAGATAGGTATCTTTCAGTATGTAAAAGACCAAAGCTATGGAAACAGAGATTATTTTAATTGGAGGGCCTTCCACAGAGCAAAAGACCTGTGAACTGATCTGAGCTGCTGCTAAACCTGATAAAGAAAGGCCTATTCCGAAACAGATCTATCATCCATTTTGAGTACTTGTGCTAGTTTTAGCAGGCATCTCAGTTTTCAGTGCTGAAACGAGATATTTATAGTGTGAGCAGAGAATTGTAGGTCAAAGTTCTCCCTCTCTCCTTCCCCTGAGGAGCTTCAGCCAGGTGATTTCCTCTGGAGATGGAGCAGGCTGTGCTTTTGGCACGCTGGTAGATCCAGCTGCAAGTCCAGTTGAGTCAGTGTTCTTCCAGGGTGCTTGCTGTTGGGGGAGACTGATCGGATTTGCCCTGTACTTTTAGGGACCGTGACTGAAGAGAGGCCCTCATGTTTCATTGACCTCCACAGACATGATGCAATGACAGAGAAATATAACAGGTGACAATGACCTTTAAGTTAAGGTTAAAATAAATCACTGTCTGTGGACTGTAGTGCTGTAGCCTCCGACAGAGCAAACAGGAGCCTCTCCCTTAGGGGAACGTTACAATATTCGGGTTTAGTTCTCCTCTCTAATTTAACATGACAGGAAGAAGTAAGGTTGAAAACTTAAATTGAAACGGGGATTTCTGAATAGCTTTTTTTAATCTTCATTTTATGATTCAGCGCTTTTAATGTAAACTTGCAAATTGGGAAAGACTATTCCTCAGCATTGCTGGGAAAAAGGTAAGTGTTAAGTTTTCTTGTGTGAAAAACTGGTTAAAAGCATGGGCTGACGTGGCAGAGGAGCAGAGGGAGCTTAAGCTTAAGGAGTCCTGGTTCCTGTTTCAGTGATCTGAGAGAGAGGGCTGCTTGCTGCTGACCTCTGGCTGTTACTCAGAGTTGGCCTTTAGGTCTGAGAAAAGCAACTCTGAGGGAGGATTAATGGAAAATTGTAATTTTGTATCTCCAAGGGCAGAAATGTCTCATTGCATTGATTGCCTTAACACCCTCCTCCTTCTCCCTAGCCCACCCACTGCATGTCGCCAGTGTTTTAATGTGGGTTGGGTTGGTCCACTTGAGGTTCAGCATGGTGAAAAGGTCTGAACACAGTCCCCCCCCAAGTCAATGGTGCTGGAGAGGTGATGTTTCGTACGGGATAGTCCTACACATCTTTTTCCAGCCCTTGCAGTGCCACCTGGAGCTATGCCAATGCCACAGCTTGCTGCAGTCTGGAGATCTGCCTCCTGTGATGGCAGCTGTGCAGTGGTGCTCCTCAAACCTTTCCCTGAGCTCATTCAGCTCACTAAGCAAGCAGAATGCAGCTGAACCTTTTTTGGTTAGTTATTTTTGTTGAATTAGTTTTCTGCCAGGTTGACTAGAGAATTGAATGGGCTCACAGAGGGGTTGAGCAAGCACAAACCACTGCAAGGAAATGTGAGGCTCTGGGAATGTGCGTCCCAGAGGA
This sequence comes from Caprimulgus europaeus, assembly GCA_907165065.1. The sequence goes on along the minus strand of OU015535.1, from coordinate 23,168,770 downwards.
GGAGGAGGAGGAGTGCTGGCTGGACACCAGAAACCAAAGCTGAAATGAGCAGCTCACTGGGTAAGCCCACCCTTTCTGGACAGACAAAGCCTGTCTGACTGCTGGGGGCTGTCAGCATCCTCCTCCCTCTGGGTCCAGCTGAAAGGCAGGAAGGATGGTGAGGTCCCAGGGGACCGCTGCACCACGTGCAGGGACAGGCAGCTGACAGTGCAAAGTGGCATCTGAAGTGTGTTTCAGCAAAGCCTGACCTTCCACCCGGCCTGTCATCGCTCTGTCGAGCCTCTCTGGTGGGAGTGGGATGGCGCAGTGTGCTACAAATGGCAATACCTAGTTCACCCGCAGCTCCTCGCCCTCAATCACATGAAATGGCACAGCTTCCTCTGCTCCTGTCACGAGGTGTGACATCAGTGTGGTGGCATGTGTCCTGCAGGAGATGTGTAAGGCATGAGGAGGGCAGCCCTTGGCTGGCCTGGTTGGTAAGGGAAGAGCCATGGGCTACCCACCCCTGGGGTGGACTGGTGGGGTGCTGGCAACCCAGCGGTGTGTTCTTGCCCGCAGGAGGCACTGGAAGCGTGCCAGACCCGCATCTCCAAGATGGAGCTGCAGCAGCAGCAACAGCAAGTGGTGCAGCTGGAGGGGCTGGAGAACGCCACGGCCAGGAACCTGCTGGGGAAGTTCATCAACATCCTCCTGGCTGTCATGGCTGTCCTCCTCGTCTTCGTCTCCACTGTGGCCAACTGCGTCGTGCCCCTCATGAAGACTCGCAATAGGACGTTCAGCACTTTATTTATAGTGGTTTTCATTGCCTTTCTGTGGAAGCACTGGGATGCCATCACCGGCTACTTGGAACGGTTCTTGTCTCCCCCCAGATGATGGCGGCAGGAATTGGCTGTGTCGCTCTCTTCCCAGCGCTCTCGGTGAGCAAGTGTGGCAAAGATCAGTCAGCAGCTACTCTGCTGAAGTTTTAAAGTGTCCGAGTGAATTTGTTTACATTTAGAATAACGTTTTTTCTCTGCGAGATGCATTGCAATAGTATTTTTTAGATTTTATTCAAGAACTCTTTTTGGCGAGAATCCTGGATAATTTTTATGTAGCATGGTTCTCTTTGGATGCAAATCTTAAGATTCTTTAAACTGTACAAAAGAAATAAATAAAATACAAAAACTTGGAGCATACCAATGGGCAATTTAAATTGTGGCTTGAACTACTGTACTAAACCTGTTAGGAAGAAGAGAACGTGGTTAGCTTAAGATGAGCAAAGCTAAATCTAGTGCGCAGCCTTGAATGATGGTACCGCAGCAAACCTGTAACACTAAACTCTTACTGTGAAGTCTGCTCACATTCCATGTCCAGATGTTCGCGTTCAGAGCGTTTCCTTCCCTTAACAAGAGAACAGCAGCAGCGTGTGGAGCTCTTTCCCCGCTCGGCGCCTGGGTTCGCCGTTTGTGCTGACCTGACTGACGGTGACTTTCTGTAGGGCTGGCTAACTTTGCTCAGCGTATGGAGTGGAAGCCTCATGCCATACACAGTAACTGCACCGTTGTGCTACAGTGTTTTGAAGTAGTCCTTGAAATACTTATCTTTAAGCAGAAGCCCTTGGTCGCACTTTTAAGCTTTTTTTTATATATGTATAGTCACAGATTTTAAAAAAATCCAAACAGCATACTTGAAGAGTATAATACTCAAACTCTCAGTGCTTCCTTATTGTTTCTAATAGGATTTTTTATTATTATTATTATTATTGGGGGTTTTTTTTAAGGGAGTGGGAGGGTCCTTACTTTTTTTTTTTTTCCTTTTAAATAAAGAAGTGATGTTTTTAAATGAAGAAATGCGTGAATAATTGTGAGCCGTCTTGTCCTGAAACAGTTTTAAGGAGGGCAGAGAGTAGTTTCTAGTGCCAGCCTGTCTGGAACACAGCGCTATTCATATGCCATTTATCTGTCCTCCTGACCATACAGATGCAGCATCATGAAAAACATCTATCTTCTCCACACATTTTTGTCATGCAGGGCTCTTTTGGTTTTGTTTTTGGTTTGGTTTTTTTTTTCTTTTCTTTTTCCAGCTGTGAAGGAGAGTGTGTTTATATTTCTCTTTTGCATGTCACCTCTCATTCCTGGCCTCAGGATAAGAATAAGGAATTTATTTTCATCTCTTCCTAGGGAAAAGACAGCTTCTTTTAAGGAAAGAAATACTGAATCAACAGTCCACTTAAAAGAATGGCTGTCTCAGAAATATCTCTGATTTATTCTTAAATAAACCCCTAAAAAGTGAAACCAAAGTTTTCCTTCTGCCAGGCTCTGGTAAGATCATTTGTGTGTCTGTGTTGAGATCTTCTTTGTACACTGTATCTGTGTGGTGTGCCATAGAGAACATCCTCTTCTTGAGCCATGGGGGCAAGTACTTGATGTAGATACCTTTCCGAAGCTCTGAAGGAGGTGTCAGCCTCGGATGTAGCTCTCAAGTCCTAGTGACCTGCTGTTGCTGGGACCTGTGGGTGCTGGCAGGCAGGCAGGCTTCATGTCCCAGGAATCTGCATTCAGTCTGTGCTGGTTTTTATACTGGTGTCCCTTTTGCTGTAACAAAGCCAAGATTCAACTTCCATCTCCATGAAATCCAAAAAGACTCCAGGATTCTCTTTCAAAACCATTTATGGTGTTTAGTTACATCTTTCTGTTCTCCTTCCTTCCAGGCTTAAGTTCCCTCTAGGAACCAAATGTTGCCCAGGTGACCTAAACCAGTTGAAATCACACATACAGGTATAGGGAACTTGTACATCATGATATATACAGAAGCCTGGGATTTTGTGCTTATGATGCAAATTCTGGGTTCTGAGAAACTCCCTTGAACTAGGTTCACAGCCCTGAGGGTCTGATGGCCAGAGGAGGCAAATCCTCCACCATCCAACCGTCCTTCTTCCTGCAAAGATTCTATTTTTTCCCATAGTCACAGAAAACTCAGGTACCCCTCTCCCCAGGGATCCCAGCACCTCTCTCTGTCACCATGTTCACTAACCTACTCCTGTCCTACTTAAAATACAAATTGCCAATTGCAACTGACTCAAGCCAAAAATAATCGTGCTTTCTACAGAGTTGCAGACAGAGCACAAATTGCATCAGCGTGCCCTCCCTGGACAGAACAGCTCCAGCAAAACTGTTCTGTCTGCCACCAAGCTCTGGCTGATTCAAATTACGTGGGTAACTGTCGTCTTCCCATTACGTAGTTTTTGTCAGAAACAAAGGTGTGAATAACAACAAGAACTGATCTGGCACATAATTGAAGAGCTTTGTTGCCTTTATTTCTGAAACCTGGCCTTTGCACCTCTGTTTTCCTCAGTTTTGATCCCACTAGAATTGCTCATGGTAGGTTTTTATGTGGTCAAAGCAGGAAGGAGTTGAAAGCGAACGGACCTGGACACTCAGTGCCACTCATCCATAGTATTTGAAGGAAATGTTTGTCCCTCTTCTTCTTTATATCCTGATTTCATTTAGTGTCTCAACTCCATCATCTTCAGTAAATACCGTTCGCTAATTTGCCCGAAGACGCAGGCTTAATAGAAGCTTATCACCTCAAAACTGTTCAGTGAAGGCCATGTACATGTGGTTCTGGACAATGTCTGTCTGTCTGTCTCTTTCTCTCTCAACAGTTTCTTCCATTCCAGAAAGCTGTCTGCAGTAATGCCATATGTGATGCTGCATCCATTTTTGTATCCTAACATAACTGCCATGTGTTTTGCCTTTTGCATTAGCAGAACATTTTGGGGTTTTCCTCCCTCTTCAGTCTGAAGGTCTGTGATGATTTCTGATAGCTTAACAATGATTTTATTGTTGGAAATGTGATTCTAGCTTTAAAGCTCCCTTTCCTTGTAAGTGGTTGTGTTTGCTTTCTTGATGAAGTGTTTCTGGATGACACGTAGAAGACAGTTTCTGCCACGGATGTGATTGTGTGTATGAGTACCTTTATCAGCCTTCCTTATGGATGTAAACTTCTTAGTGACCATCTCTGAGTTGCAGAATGTTTCCCAAAACATTTCATATTCAGAGTCTAAATGATTCTGAAATTGCTTACATATGTTTAGCACATACCAACTTGGCTTATAAAAAGGGAAGAAGATAATGGACTGTGTTAGTTCAAAAAGCAGCAGCTCTTCATTGCAATTCTGTGGTTCAAATGAAGTTTGTTTGTTCCCCCCATTTGCTTTCTCAACCTAAAGAAGAAAGAAAATCTTGATGAAAAAATATTTACCATTTTAAATTTTATAAAGTTCTCTTTTCTCTCAGCCTTGTTAGTTTAATGATACTGAGCATGCTCACAGCAATTATGTCATTGATTTATTCCAATCCCATGAGTTCTTAGCATCTGATCAGATTAAATGTTGAGTTCTGTACATGTTGCACTGGGACAGAAAAGCACTGTATTTCAGCTTTGAAAATATGCATTTGTTTTTAATTAAAAAAGCAGCGTTATAACAAAAGAAGCCAAGCTACAAAGGGGGTCAAGATTGGGTAGTTTTGCCAGTTTTTAAGTGAATTCTGAACGTGGCTAAGGAGTTAAAAACCCTGTGTGTCTGTGTTGTGTATGCCAGGTGGTATAGTAGTAGGCAATTGACTTAGCTGTAAGTGTGTTTTAAAAGTGTAAAAAAATAAACAGAAAAACTCACTTGCACGGGTTGAAAAGTACAGAAATGATACTTGTGAACGTAACACTGTAGTTTATAGATCTTAAGCTGCTAATTGTTGAGAGAGATTTACATTTGTCTTGTCTGATTGTCACAGATTTATCTGTGATGCTTTTACTGTACATAAAAAACTTTAAATAAAGACCTCAGCTATTAACACTGGCCTCATTTGGATGTTTCCAAAGGGACAGGGGGAGGGAGGTGGGCAGGAAAAAAAAGAAGGATGTGGTAAAACTATGCTGAGCCCTCTCCTGATAGCTTAAAATTTCAGCAAGTTCTCCATAGATCCACTCGTCAGACTTCATCCTGTAATCACCTGGGCACGGTGAGAATAAACTGGCTGCACTGTCTGGTCTCTGTGGGCAGAGGAGGAGGAACAGCAGCGCTGCATTGTTCATCTGCTTCCTTCTGGTCCACCTGGACCTGGGACAGCTTCTCTGCAGGGTCACTGCCTTTCCCACAGATACTGACCTGCTGGTGTGGCTCACACATCACGGCCTTTCTCTGCCCTCCCTTCCTGCAGTGCTGGAGCCTCAGTTTGGAGGTGGGTACGATGAGGTGAGTTGCCAAAGAGGTGTCTGTCTTTGAAGAACTGGGTCCTGTATTTCCCACCTCTGAGCAGGTCTGTAACAGCCCCGGTTGAGAAAGGTGGGGGCTGGCTCTTGCTTCTTTGGACTTTTTTGTTACTGGAATTGCAGCATCATCTCTGTGCTGAGCTGCACATGCAAAGCAAGGTGCAATTCTGGCCTCACCTGTTTTTGTCACATGGATCTTGTGATGGAGCAGCCCCAGGCCCCAGCTCAACTTTGACAAGGAGTAATTCATCTGGTATGACAGCATTTGCCAACTGAAAGCCCACTCTTCCTCGGAGGAAGGGTGAGAGCCTGTATGATGTTGGTTGGGCCACCACTCTAAACATAAGTATTTTGTCTGCCAAGTTTCATAGAATTTATGAATTATTTAGTATTTGTATAAGCTGGAAGTTAACAGATTCCTCACAGACGTGGAGAAAATACTCATTCCTCTTGGATTCTGGTCCTGTGACCTCAAGAACACAGAACCCAGAAGGGAATGGCAACAATTTCTTTAAGCAGAAGGGACTAAGTAATTTTCTCCGTCTTCATGAAAAGATACAAGTGCTGTAAAACTAGCAAGAGATCAAAAAGCAAAAGCAGCTGTTTGCAGTGATTTTCTTCCCATAGTCACCCCACAGCCAGATTATGGATAAAGTGCATGGGGGTGCTTTTGCTAGAGACATCTGGCTCAAGAGATGACATGGGTGATTGTTGTGAAGTTTAACGTTTCTGCATTGTTTTGGAGCAGGCACCTGGTGGGTGCTGGCTGGACTCAGTATTTGGTTGTTGAATGTGGCTCAGGATGAACAGGGAGGCAGATGACTGAAGGTTAAAGCAGTGGCCTTGTACTCCCATGTCAACAGTTTTAATCCCATCATTTAGAGGATCAGGAATCATCACTCAGCTTTTTGGTTAGTCTGTGGGAAGTGGTTTGATAGCTCCACCCAGGTTCTGGGGGAACAACAGGGATGTGGCAAGGGGATGGCTGTGCTGAGTTGCCACATTGGAGACAAAGAATGGGCTGATTTTCTCGCTGGAGCAGTCATTCTCCCAGGTCAAATCACAACACATTGATGTGTTGATAGTGAAAATTGGGGCAAACAGCTCCCTACCGCAAGACATCTGTCTTCAAGTTGTTTCTCTTGACAAGCACTAAATCAGCTTTCGCCTTTAAAAGACAGTGTTGGTGAGTGGTTTGCTGGCCTCAGTGGAGCTTCCCCCACTGACTGGAGTTCAGCAAAGGGACGTGGGTTCTCTGCTGCCTGCTTTAGCATGAAATGGAACATCCCTGGGCAAACGAGTTCTGCTGCGTAGTTCATTCCCTAGCAGATCCCCTCTGAACTTAGAAATGAGTCACCACATAGGCCTGTGCCAGCCTTGTGCCAGCTGTGGCCCAAAGGGGCAAAATAGGGACTGTTGACACAAAATAGGGAATGCTGACACAAAATAGGGAATGCTGCCTGAGGAGAAAAGCAAGAGCAGGCTGGGAAGCTGTGGTGTACTCTCAGCCTCCCTCCCCAGTGCAGGTTTTCCTGCAGCCGTGCCTGTGCACAGCTGACAGTCAACTTGCCTTGCAGTGAAGAAGTCTGAAGGAGTTCACAAGTTCCTCTGCTACACACACAGAAGCACTCAAATCCCACAGGGGTTAACCATCAGATACCTGCCGTGACAGCCTTGAGGACATCCCTGTCTCCAATTTACTTCTTTGAGGAAAACTTTTGTCCCTAACACTAGCTACTGTACCTAGGGAGCAGTGCCCCAAGCAGTGACCCGCCAGCCTGCCTGGCCAGCACTGAGAAGCACGTGAGGGGACACCACACAGCTCCCTCTGCTCACCGGGCTCTTCGTTTCCAGCTGCTTTGGGTATTGCTGCCACACCTGTGCATCACCCGTGTGTTTCTCCAGCCCCTTAATGTGAACACAAGTCCACAGGTTGTCTTGTGGGTCAAGACAACTCCTCTTCATCCTTGGCCTTGCTGAAAATGTTGCTCAAGGGGAAACTGCTGAAGGTGAGTGGACTGAGGAAAGCGGCAGCTTTTGGGTTTGCTCCAGGAAGGCACTGTGAGCCAGGAAGCACAGCTCATCCTCCTCTCAGGCACACCCCGAGAGGTGAGTGGGTTATCTGGGACATGGGCGTCCTGCTTACGTTGGGGGAGGGATCCCGAGAAGAGAACAGGGATCGTGTGAGGAGCGAGTCACGTTTGGTGGAGCACACCTCGGCAGAAAACACCTTCAAGGAAATGGCGTCCCTGTGATCCCGCTGTCTGTCTGTCTGTCTCCTGCATCCTGAGGTGGGGACGATGCTCGGCAAGGGGAGAACAGCGCTCTCCCGGACTGCTCAGAAACTTTGGTTCCGTTCCTTCCAAAAACGTTCTTTTGAACGATCTTTTGCTTATTTCAAACCAGCGTTGGTCACATCTGCGTTTCCCTCCCTCTGCATAAGTATCCATCTGTCCCATCCGTCCCTTTCCCAGCTGCCTAACGCGGGTGATGCCGGGACCGGCGGGATAGGCGGTGTGCGGCCCGAGGCCCCCAAAAGCCCGTCCGGGAGGTGCCTGGGCCCAGCAGCCCAACCCTGAGGGCGCCGGGCTGACCGCTCCGGCGGGGCAGCGAGCCCCATGGCTGCAGGCGGATGGAGGCGAACGAATGACCCTTCGGACCGACGGGAGTCCCGTTCTCCCCAGGAGCCCGGGCCCGGCAGCCGGCCCAGGCCTCCCCGCAGGCAGGAGGCGCGTCCGGGGCTCCGCACCACACACCGGCTGCCAGAGGCCGTAACGCGGGGACGGGATCTGACCCGCCCCCATCTACATCGTTTAATTACGGGGGATTAACGGAAAGATTTTAATGGCTCTAATCTAATTCACGACAACAGCCGAGCGAGCACCCCGGCCCAGCAAACACCCGCCCGCTCCGCCCGCTGCCGCCGCGGCTGCGCGGGGCCCGCCCGGGGCCGCCCCTCCCGCCCGGGACCACCGCCCCGCCCGGCCTCTGCTGCCGCCTGGCGGCGGCAGCTGGGATGGCGCGTTCGTCCCGCTCGCGGTCTCTGGCGACACCTGGCGGCACCGTAGCCCCCGTCCCGGCCTCGCCCCTGGGCCCGATCCCGCCCCGGCGCCGCCGCTGGCCTCGCGGGGAGCCGATGGCCCCGGCCGGGGCCGCTGAGGCCGCGGGGCCGTGCTGCAGCCCCGGCCCACACAGCGGGCTGGCGCCCGGCCATGGAAGCGGTGGCTTTGAACAGGGGCTCCCCCTGCGCGGGGCCGTGCGGACGGCGGGACGAGCCCCCGCCGGGGGGTTTCCTGCTCTGCCGGGCATGTGGCGTCCTGAAGCTCCACACCATTCCTCAGCTCCGTTGCCCTTCTCTGGACACGCTCCAGCACCTCCATGTCCCTCTTGCAGCAATGTCCTTGTGTTCCACAGCACAACCGTCTTCTCCGGTTTGTCACTGCTACTTCTCCCAGAGCAGCACTGGAGAATGAGGTGACACGGAGACTGTGACCCGCTGAGTTACACAAACACCTTCCCATGGTGCCAGGGGCTCCAGAGCATCCCTGCCGTACAGACGTCCCAGCCTCTGTCACTGTGCCACAGCAACAGCTGCAGCAGCACATCAAAGACCCTGAGCTGTTCCCATTCCCTGGCCCCTGTCCCCCGTGGCTCAGCGTCACTACAGAAGTAACTCAGATTATTACAGTTTCAACCCATCCCCGTATCTGACGTTGGCCCAGTGGGGAATAGCCTCTCCCGGCTGAGGCTTGGCAGCCCCTCTCCAGATCCTGCACACACCCTTGCCAGGGACCGTGTGCCCATGGGCCACAGCTCTGCAACGTGTCATTGCCCCAGCCCTGGAAGGAGCTACACCAAGCTGTAATTGCTTATGGCACATGTTGGTGGCTCTCAAACCAGCTGTCATGTAAGGCTGAATGCCTCTGTGTCTGTTGTGTTAAGCATGGCTGGCTCTCTGATTACAGTGAAAATAAGTCATTTTTTCTGGGCTGGAGCTTTCCTTTCCTCTCCTAAGTGGGCCTGGAGTCTACAAACACTGAGTGGCATGCTCCTGCCTGCTTCACCCACTGTGGCTAGCACAGCAGGCAGGGCACACAGGTCTGATCCCTGCTGCTGTCTCTCTTGTTCCTGTTTGTGTGTTTGCTGGCAGTCCTGGCCCTCGAGGCTTGGTGTCTTCCCTGGCTCCTGGACAACATGTTGGACCTGCCCCAGCAGCGGAGGGGATCCACGCTCACCAAGACTGCCCAAGGGCCTGCCCCAGCCAGTGTGTCTGGCAGCAGAGCTCACACACAAAGGCGCCTTTTCTCTGTTGCAGGGTAGACTCTTAATAAAAAAAAAGAAGGGGAAAAAATCATATGAGATTTGGAGGTTCTCTGGGGACAGGACAGAGAGAGTGCAGGAATAACAGCCACATTGATAAATTCCCCATTTCCTGAGGCTGGACAGGGAAGGAGGAACCTTGGCAAGGGCAGCACTGCAGGGTGGTGGGGGCTGGAGATGGCAACTGGGCCAGCTTTGGGGGGAGATGGCCCACGGGATGTGCAGGCAGTGTGGGCAGAGCTGGCAGGAACAAGCTGCGAGCGAGATAAGCCTGCAGAAGTTCAGCTTGAAGACATTCTCTCCTGTTAGCAAAATGCCTGTTGTCTTCTGCCATGTCCCCCTCCCAAGGGGGGCTGATAAGCACAAAGGGTATGAAGAGGAGAGGAAAAAAATGGACTTGCCCAGTCTCCACGTGTGGTATGGAAACACAAGCAAGGCACAGTTTGCAGGTCGATACAAGAGCTCTTGCTAGGCTAAGCCGAACGTGTTTTATACACAGCCACAGCAGCGAGCAGGAGTGCTAATGGCAGCGGAGTAGATAGATTGCTGCTACCCAGGTTACAAAAGGGCTTTTATTTAATTATGCTCAATTTGCTTCCTCTGCCTCTGGATTCCTGCACTGCTGGCTCAGGGCTTGCCAATGCCTGGTGCCCAGAGGCAGCAGCAGGCAGCGAGGCAGTGGGTGCCCACACCATGGGGACCTGCCCCGTGGCTCCCCAGGACCCCTCACACGCCAGCAAGCTTCCTGGGGACTGCGTGTGGGTGAAGCCCGCGCCCCTCCCGGCTCGCTTGGCTCAAGCCCAGCCCGGACTTTATTGCGGCTATGGCACCTGGCAGAGCTGGCATGCGCTCCACTGCCTTCTATTTTTAAGACTTCCCTTTGACCATGTGCATGGGGTAGCTGTTGTCCCTGCAGGTCTCATCAGGGTGATGGTGAGGCTCAGCTGATGGGAGAATGCTGACCCCTGCTCTGAGACAGAGGCATCCAGAAGAGTCACAGGTCCAAGGACAGCCAAGGCCAGCTGGGACCGTGAAGTTCCACCTGGCTGCACCACCCGGACTAGAAGGCTTCACACTGTGGTTTTGCTGTACTGAGGTGTCTCCCCGCAGTTAGACCAGGGATGGGTGGGAGGAGGTCTGTCCAGGGTGCCCTTGTGCAGTGAGGGAGCTGGCAGCTGCCTGAGACCCCTGGTGCTGCATCAGCCACCGGCAGCTCAAGGACTCAGTGGGGGAGTGGGGACATAGCGCTAGTGTCCCCGAGTGCCTCCCACAGTGACGCCAGTGAGCCACGTCCGGGCTCAAAGCACAAACTGAGGACCAGGAAAATCCCAACGGGTGGACAGCCAGCCAGCCCTGGGTCTCGCTGCCCGCCCCGCTCCAGGCGCTGCTGCATGAGCCCTGGTTTTGCTCCTGGAGGCTGGAGGTCTGGTGCTGGGCCCCAGCCAGAGGTCTCACCCGCTGGGTGCAGGATTTGGGCTGGGAGAGGGGGCAGAGGAGAACAGGGAATAGCTGTTTTTTCTCGCCACAGTTCCCATTTCCGCCGCTTGTGGCCATCCCCACAGTCCAAAGCCAAATCACAGCTTTTAAAGGTGCTGGTTTTGCTTCTCTGTTAGCACGCTTCATCTCTCACTCACTTCCTTTCCCACCGCCCCTGGTGGCTGGCGAATGCTGAAGGAGGTCACTCTGAAAGCTCCCGGCCAGGAGGCCGGCAGAGCAGCTACTGGTGTGCTTTGGTCTCTTTCCTTCAGCACAAGCAGTTTCAGGAACTGGCTAGGTCACAGACAACGCAAGCTGAGGTTCAGGGTATACCTGTGCTCCCCTAAGCCCTGTCCCCCACCCACAGACTTCTTGGGAGGAGCAAGCCAACACTAACCAGTGCTCATGTTCATTTGTTTCCTTTTATTGTTGGTTTTGAGCTTGTGGACTCTTGGCCAGGATGTTTGATTTTTTTGTCTGGAGCATCTGAAAAACCCTGAGAATTTTGGACAGTGCAGGTAGCTGTCACAACGTACAGGTAATCCATCCCTGCCCTTTCAAAGACAGGATCTTGGCAGGGCTGAAGTTTTTCACCAAGGAAGCTTCTAATAGATGCTTGAAGCTCTGGTTAAGGATACTTTAATTAATCTTCAGGGCCTCCTGCCAAGCAGTCTGGCAGAGCAGCCCTCCTCCAGCCAGGTACAGAGAGGTGGAATGACATCCCTGAGGTCACCGACAGCATGGGTGGCAGGTCTGGGGATGGGACTCTTGAGCCTTATGGGCTGCTGGCAGGAAGTTGGGCTGCTCCTGTGCGAGCGTGACTGGGGACACTGGTGCCAAAGGACCTGGCACTGCCCACTGCTGAGTGTTCCTCCTCCAAGGTGGGCATGGGCTGCCTCAGTGTTGGTGCTTGGACTCTCCTGCTACATCTCTCTGGTGTGGCGATAGGCAGTGTCCCCACTCCCCCGGGGAGTCACACTGGTCTCCAGCCACTGCCTGCAGTCTCTTTGAGAGGTGGGAGAAATTCAGAAGCACCCGCCAGCCCCTGGTGGGTTTCCTCTGCCCTGTGAGCCCCAGGCGGGACAGAATGCGGTTTTTGTCATGCTCAAAAAAAATCACATGAAGCCTGGTTGCTTTTCCACCTTGATTTATTATCAGCTTTGACAAGCTCTGTCTCTTGGCTCCTCCGATACCGCCAGCCGTGTCTAATGCTGTTGATTTGATCATATATCTAATCTGGCTTTCTTGAAAATGCCCGGTATCTCAGAGCTGCTGTTCTCCTACTTGAACCATCTTCCTTCCTTGCCTTCTTTCTATCTTTCCCAGCTGGGGCCAATCTGTCCGGGAAATAGTCCAATTTGCTTCCATCTGATGGGAGCAGATCCCAGCTCCATTCCCTTCATCTACTCTGGAGTCAAAATCGGCCCAGGTCATTATTTTGAAATCCTTAGTTTTCCTCCTCTGCATTTTTGCTCCTGGTTTTCTCCCTCAGCAGAGGCACTGGTGAAAATACCTCTAAATGCCTCTTCCTTCAGGGTTTTCACAGAGCAACCAGCACCCACTCAGTGCCACACAGACATTTGAGGTCCGGACAAGATGTTCCCCACTACTTAGAGCCTCCCATGGTCTGAGGAGGAGCACCAGTGTCCCATGTTAGACACAACTGGAACTAGCGTGCCTGAGCCAGGACTAACTCTCTCTGCAGGCACCTCCTGAGGGCCAGGGCCAGGGGCACCTTGAGTCCCTCAAGCCTGGTGTGCAGCAGTTGGTACCCTCCCGCACGTGCCTCCCACGGCTGCCAGCTGCTGCGTGGGGAGGCCAGGGTCTCCATTACACAATGGCATATTGCTAAAGGACCTCTTGGCCCTTCTCTCTCTGTCAGTGCTCCCTGGACCGGACAAGGAAGGGCCTGTCTGAGCTCGCTGCCATCCTGGGTGCAGATTTGGTGTCAGGCACCAGCTGGCCTTAACGGCCCTGAGCAGCCCCACCTGGAGCCCCCACCCACACCCTTGGCCAGGAGCTCATTTAAGCCCAGGGCTGGGCCTTCAAGTCTGGTTTGGACCATGCTGTAGATGCTGTTCTCTAGCCTGGTGTCTGGCCTTGCCTTCTGGATGGACTGTGGGCACCTCATCTCCTGGATAGGCTTGCTGATGGCATGTTGCAGCTTGTTTCCAGTCTTGTCTGTAGCCCTGTCTCCTGGATGGGCTTTGGACCTGTGCTTGTCTCTGGTCCTGTCTTCTTTTACTCCTGATGGGACCCCCTGGATGGACCCTGGACCTGGTGCATTGTTTGCCTTGCCTGGGGCTATTGATGGACCCTGTCACCAGTGCCTGTCTGAGGTGAGGGCTTTGCCTGAGCTGGGGCTGCCCTCGCTGCTTCCTCTGCTCAGCATGGGGAGGAAGACTCACCATGGCTGCATGGCCAGTGTCCTGCTTGGCTGGGGCTGCAATCGCTGGGCTCAGCCCCCCAGGACTGTGGTTTAACTGGAGCCATTAACTGGGGCCAGTGCTGCGCATCCAGGGTCTCCGGATGAAGCATTAACTTGTCAACAATATTTCCTGATCCAAAGCACTGCAGCTTCAGCCAGGCTTTACTTTGAGGGTGTAGCTTCAGACTGAAGGCAACTCTGTCTCTACCATAAAAGACCTTGCAGGTGAGGGAGGGGGCTGTGTCCGGACCCAGGAGACGTGGCCAGGCTGGGGCACAGAGCTTCCCTGGCAGCCCCTGGTCTGTTGGCACTGTGAAAGTGGGCACCTTGGTGCTCTGATCCTCTTGTGTGAGGAGACCCTGGTGGAGGATTCCCCCAGATGGAAACATTGCAGATGTTCCAACCACACATGGAGCTTCACCCAGAGCTTGCCCTTGTTTAAGGCAGAGGCCCACTACTGAGACCTGGATCTCCTGCTGCTGCTCACTGAGGCTGGGGCTGCGTGTGCAGATCCACATTCAAACGGTTGGATCTATTGGCCCCAAGAACCATCACTGGCCAAGGGCAACTCCTTGCATTGGCTCTGGAACAGCTATGAGGGGAGGCAAACATGGCCTGTCCAGGACTGCAGAGCATGGCTGCATGGGGCCTGCAGGCAGGAAGAGTTGGATGTGTCCTGCAGAGCTGCTGGGAGCTGCAGGTGAGTGATGTGTGTGCACTTGAGAAGCTGTGGGGACATCCTTCTCTTGCTGGGTGGGTCTTCAAGCCTTACAGTGCTGGCTATCTGTGTCTCTGCTGTCCTGGGGAACTGAAACTGTTAACTTGTCTCTGAGGAAGTGCTCCCAGCTCGCATGACCTGGGGTTTCCAGAGCATTGCTGGTCACCATGAGGTGGCACAGGAGGTCCTGCTAACCCAGCCAGGGTGGCCCTTGTGCAGCTCCCTGGGATCAGAGCCCTGGACCTGAAAACCAGTACAACCCTGCTTTGGGGGCCATCTAGGAAAGGAGGCTTCCAGCACCCTCCCTTGGGCACAGGAAGGGAAGGGGAGGCCAGACTGGCCCCTGCTTTGAGACACTGAGGTCAGGGTGATCTCAGCAGGTGTGTAAGTCAGGGCTTGTGAAAGCACCAACATGGCCAGTGCAGCTGGTTGGACATTGCAGGTAACGCTGCATCCGTTCGGCCCGCAGTCAAAACTGCTTTAAGCTTGTAAGCAAACAAATGCAAACCTGCAGCAATGTCCAGCCCTCCTAAAGGAGGGGAGACAACACGGTGGAAAGCAGGAGAGCCAGAGGGAATGCGCTCGCTCGTGTGCGAGTGCAAGGGCTCTCTGGGCTTTGGTTGCTGCGCTGCCCACAGAGGACAGGCTGGCACGCCTGACACGGTCACTGAGCCTTTTCTGACTCGATAGTGGTGAAAAGAGAATTGCTGTTGAATTGCCTAGTTTATGGATCCACCAAGTTAATTAACCATGATTGATAAACCACTGCCAGAATGAACCATACTGTGTGCTTATCTGTACAATCCCTGTTTGTGTGCTTAAAGACTGATAGGACAGCAAAAAAAAAAAAAAAATCCAGACAAAAAGATAAGGCTGAAGATGCATGGTGATGTCTTGGAAATTTAATTTAGCAGGGAAAATATCCCCTTTAAAACTACATTATTAACTGCTGTCAAGTGACAGCCATTTGGCCTTCCCATGCTGTAGATGAATTCAGCCAAGTTGTATCAGACCTCTCCTGAATGCACGGTGTGTGCTGCTAACCAGGCTCCTTCCCTGGCGCTCTGGGTGCATAAAATCTGCATGATTGCTTTGCGATGGGGCTTGTCAACAGAGACTGCAGCTGGGGTTATGAATCACTTTAATTTGTCGTGTGAGCGGGTTTCACACCAATATCTCTGGAGGGAAAATGCTGGAAAGTTGGGGGAGGGAGGAGAGGGGATGTCAGCTGCGACCTCCCCTCCTGCCCCAGTTCTTGATGGAAATGTTTCTCCCTCTCCACCAGCTAATGACTAGTCCTAATTTAATAGAATGGAGTGAAGTGGCCAACATAAAATATGTGTTTTGTTTTCACATCCAAGTCTAACATGGCCACAAGTCATAGTCTGAAATGATTGGGGATGTTATCAGTCACACAATCTGACATTTTGCCAAAAGGTCTCTTTTGTCTCTGCTGTGAAGTGTGAAAACAAGAGATGCTATTTCTTGTGTTCTGTAAAGAAAAATGTGGGTTGCAGAGTCTTAAAGAGCCATTAGATTAAGGAAACCAAAGAAGGAAAGAAAAATCAAGACCTCTTCCTTCCAATAGTCAAACAAATGCTGGACCTCTAGGGACACTTAATGGAAAACATTTTTAGGAAGCACCTGAAAAGCTGCCATAGAAATTTCCCAGCTCAGCCATCATATTGTCTCCTGCATCCTTTACTGGGATAATCTTGAGAAAAAAAAATCAAATAATAACTTCTTTAAAAATTTTGTATTTATTTATTCAGTTTATTTATTTATTCAGTTGTCATTAATAACAATAAAAATGAAATTACCCACCCCTGACTCTTGAGTTCCCTTGACACTTAGTTAAAGTACACAATTATGCAAAATAGGCAGACTCCCACTGCACGTTATCCCAAGCAGCAAAAGCATAAACCAAACATAAGCCACTCCACAGAGACACATTACTCACCCATCAAAAGAATTGCTCACTGTGGACAAGTAGACTTCTACAAGGTTGATTTTAAGTGTGCAGATGAATGTTACAGCTGGTAAGAATTCATTAGTCAATGACTTTGCAGCAAAGGAAAAGATGAGGAAATGTAGATTTGTTTTTCCTAAGTGGAAAGGGTTGTGCTGCTTGAAAAATGAAATGCCCTATTCTCTTACTGTTTCAAATCAGGAAGGTGTTTGATTGTGTGTGTTTAAGCTTAAAATTACCCCTCCTGAAAGTAAAACAATTATTTGTTTTCTTCAATAGAGTTGCATTGTTAGGCATCTTGCAAAGGCGACTGAAAAGAGGGGCAGTGAGTGCAAAGGTGCAATACAAATGCCTTTTTTTTTTTAAAACACTCTTCTGCAACGTGCTGCCATTCCTCTCCTGTTAGGTACGGAGCCAGGGATCTGTGTGGCCACCTTGCAATCTGTTGGTTTTGTGAATCTGTTGGCGTTTGCCAACATCAGGGTTGATTAACGTGCTATTGAAAGCATCCCCTCCTGGTCCTGAGCAGCCAGCCCAGCCCTTCAGCTCTTCCCAACAAATTACTCATCTGGCCTTGCAACAGGCAGCTCCCCACAGCAGCTTCACTGCAGTCCTGGTAAACAACATATGTGAGGATGAGCTGGTGAAGCTGCTGTAAAGGCATTTGCTGCTTTCAAACCGCAGCTCCCGCGCCGCGCAGACCCGCTGCTCCAGCCAGCACAGCCCACCTGTTGGCAGCGAAGGCGCAGCCCGCGGTGAGTGTGTGGTGACTGCAGAGGCCCCCTGGGTCCCTCTGTGGGAGGATGATCAGATGCTGCAGCAGCAGAGCCCATCTGGGCACCTGGCTGCCCACCTCAGGCTGAAGCCTCCCTTGTGGCTCGCAGGCAATGCTCACAACGCCCGTGTCTCGCAGCGTTACTGAGCGCCACACAGAGCTAACGCTGACCAAAGCTGTGCTGGGAACAGCTTCCTCCATTAGTTGGTATTTCCTAAATCTGTTCATTCTTTGGTTGCTTTTTCTGATGCTTCCTTCCCCCTCCTTCTGCAGCCTGTCCATGGAGGATATGCACATGAAAGGAAGGAAGAATTGGCCCCTTAGGGAGGAAGCAGACATTGGCTTTTTTGTCTGATTCTGGAACAAAAAGCTCCAGCCAGGAGCTGTTCCGATAAGGTTTTAGTGTAAAGCAGATGCAAAGTTTCATACAACAAGTGAAGTGGCATAGGGAAAGGCATATACTTTTACATGCTGTCTTTCCCCATCTCTTGCATAGGATCAGAGCTCTTAGATCTGAAGCTGATTAAGTGTGAGACCCCAGCACAATAACAGAAATATTGGCCACTAGTTTCTTAATGATCATCTGGGAGCTGGAGTGTGATGTTCACTTGAAATACAGGCCACAAAGGAGCTTTTCCCATTTTTCACTCCTCCCCATTTTCTATTTTAGAAAGCGTGAAAGAAAAACAGGTTTGCTAATAGGGCCAGATCCGGAGGCAAGAGGTACATTTACATTCAAAACCTTGCATGAACGTACCACTGCAAGAGTTTCCAAGCAAGGCAAAAGCTAGTGAGTGAAAGAAGTTGGACAATTACACTCATTTGTCTGCCTTGTTTTAATTAAAATAATTCAGGCAAGGCCAACTGTATTACTTGGATTCTCTAAGGTATAATTTAGGCATGAGATGTTTACAATCAACCCTTATTTGCATCAACTGGGAGGAAAACGTAGGATCTATTGGATATTTCAACTGGTGGGTTAATTACTAGTTTAACCACTAATATTTATTCAACCTTCTGCACGTCAACAATCATTGGGCCAGATCCTGCTACTCTTGCTACTGTGCTTACTCCGCACGTTTCCTGCAAGCGTGAGAGGAGTGCAGGGTAGGGCCCGGTGAGTGGGGTTCTTGTTTTGCTTCAGAGAATTGGTGTCAGAGATGGGTGTCTGACCAAAAGCCCTAGAAATGTTAGATCTGCTGGGAACAACATGCCCTTCCTTCTTGCAGTCCCAGGAATGAGCTTAAACAGATATTGTTTAATAAGGGCCATGCTCTGTCCTTCCTGCCAGTGCTGACTGTTGAACTGCTTAGCAAACAGCTTGATAAAATCAATGGGATCACTTGTGAGATAGGAAACCTCCAGGTGTGCGCGAGGAGCTCAGGGACTGGCCCTGGACTCTTTCATGAGGGTGGCACAGAGAAGTCTCAACACTGCTAAGCAAGGCTAAAATGAGCAAGGCAATTGATTGACAGTTTTGATTGAAACCAGAAGTAAATGTTGCTGTTTTATTTTTTTTTAAACTCAGGCTTAAACAGACATCACTTAGAAGAACAACATTGATCAAAAGATAAACCCAGTGCATGAGAGGACCCTGAAGGTGGAAAGTACCGTTAAGTAGGTTAAAGGAGCCTGCCCTTGTATGACAAGCTGTTCTCTGTGTGAGAGGACAGAGAGCACCGAGAGGGAGATAAGAAGATTACGAGGTCAGATTCCAGGTTACAGAAACCTTGGTGGCTTGCTCTGTCTTGGGCACCTCTGTGTGGGTTGCAGGCGAGAGCCTAATGAGTGCCAGCTGTGATGTTTCTGGTGCTGCTTGCACCTCTCCTCTGGGAACTGACCCAAACCTGTCAACTAATTCCTATATGCCTGTGGCTCTCTGGGTGGGTACTTAGCTGCCTGGCCTGAAAGGACTTGCTGGCAGGGAGGAGAAAGGCTCCATATTTCATAACATGTCCTGAAGTCAACTAGTGAAATGTGTGTTTTCCCACCGTGACCTCTGACAGACCCTTGGTCACCTCCCCCAGCCGGTGGGATGGCCAAGGCACTCACCGGGGAGGAGAGGAACACCACCGGCTTGGCCCCAAGCCCTAGGGGCTGGGTGGCCCTGCAGAGCAGGAGGGACACCAAACCAAGTCCTGTCCCGGATAGGGGTTTTGCTGTTAATAGCAGGAGGTGAAAGTCAATGGGTGGGAAATCTCAGGGTCAGGTCGGGGGGGACACAAACTCTGATGGAGCCCAAACCTGACCCGATGGTGTGAGTGAGCTGGGTTTGTGTCTATTCAGCCTCTGGTGATCAAATCCTCCCAAAACACACCTTGTCTCTAGAGGCAGAGGAGCTCAGCACCCAGGCTGTCACTTAAGTGCAGAGCCAGTACCTGCAGCTCGTTAGTCCTCATTGTTATTAAAGCTCATTATTGCTCTCTCTTCAGATGAACGCCATGAAGAGTTGCTGCTGTTTCCCTTGGCTTTCCAGGGCTAACCAGGCCATTTAATTCAATGAAGCTATTGCTCTGCACCCTGTACAAGCGGCTACATCATTTACATTGAACTCGGGTAAGATGACACTGTTATGTGTGTGATTCCTTCTGCCCTTGTGGGGTAGGAGGCACTGGGAAAAGAGTGCCCTGTGACATCCATGACCTCTGAAATACACAGCACACCTATGGACAATGTAATACGTGGATGTGAAAATAGCAAAGACTGTTGCTTAGAAAGATGAACAGCTGACATTCAAGGATAAAAGTACCCCAGTCTTTAACTGTATGGTGTTTACATTTTTAAAGAGTAAGTGTTGAAAGCTCATTTTAACTATTTAGGCTGTTTGATTGCCTTTTCTTTTTTACTTTATTTTTTTTAATAACATTGAAGCCACTGAGGTAAGTCAAATTGGTTGAAATTAGCAAGGGTAGTGTGGGCTGTAATAATATATTTACAGCCTGGTGATTGTACTGTGGGAAGGAAGGGAAGGGGATTAAATCCCTGTTTAGTTTAAGCTGCATTTTAGTGCAGCCAGTTCTTCAGTAGTACACAGTTAAAAATGTAGTCTGTCAAATCCCGCTGACATATTTTGGCAATAGATATTTCCTCTAATTGAAAGCAATTGTTGTGTTGTAAGATTTCCCCCTCTCCCATTTGTTTTGGTTAACGGGTGGTGGTGGCCTGTCTACTTAGGCACGTATTGAGCAACTGCTCACTGGAAAGTTAGCATATTGCAAAGAGTGCGGCACGATCGTGCCTGACTTCATAAGGAAAAACTTCCTCCGGGCTTTGGCGGAGGATGTTTGAACAAAGCTGGTAGGATCAGCCTCGCTAGCTGCTATTGCAGGGCTTTGCTGTTTGGGTCAGCTTGGGCCTTCTGTGAGAATCCTGGGGTAAGAACCAGGCTTGCTTCCAACGCAGCCATGCTTTGTTTTGAACAATCAGCATGGCCCTGCTGTGAGTCCCACGAGGGGATGCTCTGCTTTATGTTGCATTCACTTCCTTTGCTTGGAGCCAAGCGCTGCGTCCTGTGCTGCTGGAGCGCAGTCAAGACATGCGGGCCCATGCGGATGCCCTGACGCAGACTAGACGTGGCCAGACCCTGTGGGGTCGGGCGCTGCTGCTGCTCGGGTAGGAGCTTTAGTGCTGTGGGTGAGCTGGGCCCTGCAGACCTCAAGGGGTTAACAAGCCCCTGCTCTGTCAGTCCAGGCAAAATGGTGCTAAAACCCCTGGAGCCTGCAGTGACTGTGCCAGTGCTGCAGCATCCTGCACCCCCGGGCCCCAGCTCTGCCAGCTGGCAGCTCAACCACAGTGTGTTATGAGCTGGGCAGCGGCATGTGCAGCTCTTGGGATCTGGTGGGGAGCAGCCACTGGGCACCGACGGGGCGTTGAGGCTGATGCTGGGAAGGGACCTGCAGAGCAGTGCTTGTGCACCGCGGTGCGGGGGGCTCGCACCCTCCCGTTTCTGTGCTCCAAGAAACATGCCTGTGCTGTCCTCACAGGACATCAGTAGAGGCACTTGGTCTTGAAACACCCTTTATCTGACAACCCTCTGAAGCTCAGAGAGGTGCCATGTACCTCAGATTCCCCAGAGGTCAGAGCAGGACTGGATGAAACCTTCCTTTACCCTGTAATCACATCGAGCCTGATCATCCAGCCAGAAACCCGCTCAGGATGGTGCTGGTCAGGATCCAGCCAAAGAGGGGATTTACACTGCCTTGCACACCCGCACCCGTGTCTGCCTGCGATGCCCCATGGTCTGCATTGATGAGGGTTGGGTATGGGCAAGAGCCTGTTAGTGTAGTGAGACTGAGACTCAAGGGGATTGTGTCTTCATGGACCACTAGCCTCAGCACATGCTAAATTTCCCCAGAGCAGAGTTGGAGAACACGTTTGAGCTCACCAGCCATGTTTCCAGCCCTGACTGGTGTGAAGCTGGGGGAAGTGAGTGCTGAGCCCTTTCTAAGCCTCTGAAGAACATAAAAGCTACAGGTCACCGAGGAGACCTGCAAGAAACTGAGGAACCAACTGCTTTTGCATCCCAGCTTTCCATCCACAGTGCCTGGGTCAAACCCAGCACAGGCTACAAAAGACACTTTTTTTTTTAATTGCCTTGTGATAAACCTCCTGGTCTGGAAAATCCTGCCATTATTGTGTGTGTGAACTTTCACCAGCACCGAATCTGTCATTAACCTAGAAGGAGACCTTTTCATGCTCACAACCTCTGTCTGCACAGCTCCTCTCTGGAGGCGAATCCCTCACAGTGAACACGTCAGCCGGCTGCACGCTGCAGACAAGGTTATGACTGCATTACATACTCTGAAGGGAGCAATGCTCTGTATTACTCTGGAAAAGGTTTATCTTTGGAGACAAAGAGGCTTGAGGAAAAAAAGTGTGATTTTACTTAGAAGGTGCCTCAGTTCCCCATAAATCCCTCTCCTCCTTCCTCAGACCAGGGCTGGAGGCCAGCAGCAGGGTGGCAGCGGAGTGTGCTGTGCCGGAGTGATTCCTGCTACAGCCATTTGCAGCAAAGCCTGAGACTACACCAGAGTGTGTGCTTAGATTAAAGGACATTTTGGAAGGGACCTTGCCTTAATCTTTCTGCTAAGTACCTAGCAGACTCCCTAGCAGTGTGCTAAATCATTAGTAATAACAGTAATGATAATCTGACCTCCTTTTCCATGAGCAGTGCCTGCAATACAGATTAATAACAATAAAATAGGGACTTGGTCCACACTCGCCCAAAAATACACCGAGGCTTGCCAATCAGTCTATTTCCAAGCCCTCTGTTATTTCTGAGTGCCCTGAAGTGCCTCAGCGAGCACTTTGCTGATGCATCCAGCCTGATGACACACAGCACTAACAACTGACTGGACAAAGGCAGGGTGGCAGGCAGGACTGGAGAGCATCAGATGAGTGTGGTGATCAGGGGACAGCTCTTGTTCAGGCAATTATTTCTCTTAAGCGTTCCTCATCTCCTTCTCAGCTCCCCTTGCATTTCCCTGCTGCATGGCTCCTCTCCATTCGGAAATGCAGATCCAGGGAGAGCCCTGTCTTGTCTGGCTCTGGGCTGGGCCAGTGGAGACCAAGCAGGATGGCTCTGCTCTTGCATACCTCTTACCCTCTTCTCTCTAATAACTGCTAAAGTCCTCTCTCAGGATGGGGCAAAGGCCTGAGTTGGACCTCTGCTCTGATGCAGTACAGCTATTCAACGGCCATTTTCCATCAGTATGGGTTTCTGAGAGGGAAAGCGAGTGGCGAAGGATTCAAAACACGTGTCTGGTAAGCGTTTGTGAATGTACCTTACAGTCTCCTGCCAACCTGCCCTGCAATCATGTAGAAAATGACCCAAATAGCACACTTACAGAAAGAGTGAAGGAGATGAGGAAGAAAAAAAAAGAAAAGGAGGGCTGGTTGGGTAGGAGCAGAGGGACCTTCTGACCTGCTGTGCAGCAGCAGCCAGGGCTTTCCCTGCAGCAGCTCCTCTGTTGGCTTTTCCTTCGCCAGGGCACCAAGCGACCCCTCTGTGGTGGCTGGTCCCTGGGGCTCGCCTCTGAGGGGGGACCATGCAGGGCAGAGGAGGGTGGCCGGCCACTTTAGGTGTCAGCTCATGCGGCCCAGCCTGGCCTTCTCGAAGCGCTCGGTGTGGCAAGCGTGGGCACGAGGCTTGTTGCTCTTCCCAGGTGCCAGCTCCTGAGCCAGCCCTCTGCACGGACCCCTCGGGGTCCCACTGCTGCCAGCTGCTGGGGTTTGCTGAGAGCTCCAGCCAAACCTGGCCTTCTCCGTGTGCCCAGGTGAACTTTTTTCCCGGATCTACAGAGCGCTTTATGGTTACCTTGCAGATAAACTCTGCTAAATAAATAGATGTTTATACTCCCTGTATTAAACCGATTAGACCCTGGTTTTTGACAATGTTGAGTCAATATAACCTGAGTAATTGCATGAGTAACTCATGTTTCCCCTAAAGGGAAACTGTTCTCGTGTAAATATATTTATTAATAATTAAAGTGTTTTTGAGTTCTTGTGCACACAGCCCCTCTCCCCCACAGAGATGTCTGAAAGGCTGTTATATTTAAACGCAAGCAGGAGTCAAATGGGAAGGGATTTTGGCAGGGGGGTGATGGTCTATGGCAAGAGGCATGATGTGGTTTAATTTTGACCTTTTTTTTCTTTGTGAACAAAAAATAATGGTGAGATCTGTGTATGAGAGATTTAAAAACCTCTACTACTCCATTAGGAGCATTACCCTGAAATACTCACTGGAGCTTCTAACAGCCCAGATAATAGGAGTGGGAAATCATTTCTGGAAAATATTCCCCTCAAAGCATTTTACCAGAGGATTGTTTCCTAACAACAACAGCAATAAAATCTTTGTCAAATAATCCTTCAATACCACAAATATTTTGGCTTTAATTGTATCAGTGTAGATAACTGCTCAGCATTGGAAATGGGAGTCAGAGCTCCTGGGGAATTTTTTCTGAAAAGCCAGTACTGGATACCTTTGGGTAAGTCACACATTTTTTTTTCTATGTTCTTTGGCCTATTTTTTTTTTTTAAATGACTAATCTCGAACCTAATTTGTTATGCCTTCAAAGGCCGATTTCACATTGGAAGATGCTCTACTATAAGGATAAGCAGCCATAAGAAATCCTAAAATAGACAGATTAAGGGTTTGGGATCATGGGGGTTTATTTCTATGCAATTAAAGACATGATCACATTTAAAAATTGCTAACTTGTATTAAAAAAAAAACCAAACCACCAAAACCAACAACTGGGAGTCCCACATTTAAAACCACCTAATAACTCAATTAAAGATATGATTAGCAGAGACAATAAGTTAGATAGCATGAAAGCACAACATTTAATTCAATGCACATTTTTGGTGGACATGGCGTGGCCAAGGCAGTTGTGTATTAATTAATGCTCTGAAGAGGGTGAGGAGGACAGGAAGGAGGTGAGGGAAAATGGCAGGTGTAGAAATGTGATTAGACAACAACAGCGGATTTTTCTCTCCAGAATAGAAGTCATGCAGGATCCTCCTCAGCCTTGCTAACGTGTTTTGTGTAAATGGAGATACATGCCATGAGAACAGGCAGGGCGGCAAGGCTCAGCCTGGGGGAGGAGAGGGCAGGACAGCTTTCTGGGACTTGCCTGCAGAGCATCATGCCAGCCATCATGCCAGCCTTGGTGTCCCACCCCTGCTTTAAATGCTGCTGGCTGTTTGTGGATGGCAAGGTGCCTCC
This sequence comes from Caprimulgus europaeus, assembly GCA_907165065.1. The sequence continues at coordinate 23,144,108 of OU015535.1, read as the reverse complement.
ACGCTCAGCCCTTACTGGAGGACCTGTGCCCTTACACAGATGTGCTGCGGAAGATGCACAGTGAAGCCAGGCCTACGAGCTTCCCTTTTGCTTCCTTCCCTGCGTGGGTGCTCCAGCAAGGTCTCTGCTCCGAGTGGAAACTCCAGCTTGAGTTAAGGATGCTGTGCCCACATCCTGTAACTGCTCTGCTTGGCTGGCAGCTCTGCCATTGTTTTTGCTCGAAGTGGCCACGCAGAGCTGTGAGCATCATGATCAGGGCACCTGCAGTGGGCTGGAGCCCACCCGTGCTGCCTCTTGTGTGGGGGTGTGATGCCCAAGCAGCTGGGTCCCTCCTGGGTGCTCGCTGAGCCCTGGGTTATGATGGTGTTGGCAGCAGGTGAGCACTGGTCCAGGCAAGCACTCAGGGCTCTGTCATTTGTGTGGCAGGGATCTCGGCTACGCGGGTGAGCCAAGCAGCTGCTGTGGAGGGCAGGGTGCTTGGCAGCCCCCGCTCCCGACAGGAGCCCTGGCGCTCCCCTTAGAGCACCAGGCTGTGCCCCTCGGTGTGAGGGGCAGCTCGTACTGGGGGCAGAGCTGGGGCGGGTGCGTTCCCGGCCCGTGCGGCGGTATCGGGGCTTGCGCGGTCCCGGACTGCCCCTGCTGTGGGTCCCGGTGGGTGGGGCCGGGGAGCACCAGCACTTCTGTCTCTGTGTCTTTTCCTCCTGCACAGTTAAAGAAGAGCCCGTTGGAGGGCAGAGGCGATGCGTGGTCCCCTGTCGAACTCCGCGGTTGGCAACTCGTGCGGGCAGAGCCGCTCTGGGGGCGGAGCCCGGGCTTCGCCCTCCCGCCCCGTTCCCCGGGGAGCTATTCCCCGGGCGGGGGCGACCCGAGGCCGTGGCGGGCGGTGTCCCGGGGCCGCGCTCACACCCCCCGACCCCTCCCCTTGCCCCATCTCCCCCGAGCGTGCAGCCCGCAGCAAGCCCGGCAGCCCCCGGCGCGGCGCCCGTGCTGCGGGGAGCGGGAAGACACACCCCCCGTACGTGCTTGGGGTGTTTGTCCACTCCAGGTGCTGCGGACTCCGGGGCCGCCCAGCCCGGCCGGTCCTGCCCCGAGCCCGGCTCACGGGGGGCGGCTGGCGGGGGGGGGGGTCCCGTCCCGGCTCGCCGTGCTGCTCCGCAGCTGGGAAAAGTGCTTCTGCCCCCGCCACGGTCCGTTCTGCTCCAAAACGCGGAGGCAGCGGAGAGACAGGCGGGAAGACCGGCGGGAGAGCGCTGTCGGGAGCCGTTCCCGAGGCGGGGGGGACATCGGTAACTCCGTCCCGCTCACATGACGGCCCCGCACCGAGGCCCAGCGAGTACCGGCGAGGGGCGGGGGCGGGGGCGGGCAGAGGGAGGGAGGGAGGGAGGCGCGGCCGTCAGCGCGCCCCGCCGCCCCCCGTCGCGCACCCGCGCACCCGCGCACCCGCCGCGGCCGCCACTTCCCGCGGGCGTCGCTCGGCGTTGGGCGCGCTGCCTCCGCAGGAAGCGGCTCCGCGGCCCGGCCCCTCCTGCCGCTCGGCGGCGGGCTCATGCACTCTGCGGCGCGGCGGCGGGATGGCTCCGGCCCCGGCCCTGGCCCTGGCGGGTGCTGAGCCGCGGTCCCCCGCGCTGCTGCCGCTGCTGCTGCCTTTGCTGCCGCTGCTGCTGCCCGGCCGCGCCGCCGGCCTGGAGGTGCAGCGCAAGTTCCTCTCGCCCACTCCCACCAACAACTTCGCTCTGGACGGCCCCGGCTCCCGGGTTTACCTGGCGGCCGTCAACCGCCTGTTCCAGCTGTCGGGGGGCGAGCTGGCGCTGGAGGCGGAGGCGGCGGTGGGGCCGGTGCTGGACAGCCCGCTCTGCCACGCACCGCAGCTGCCGCAGGCCTCCTGCGAGCACCCCAAGGTGCTCACGAACAACTACAACAAGATCCTGCAGCCCGACCCCGAGCAGGGCGTCCTGGTCGTCTGCGGCTCCATCTACCAGGGCCTCTGCCAGCTGCGCAGCATGGCCAACATCTCGGCGGTGGCCGTGCGCTTCCCGCCGGGCGGCAGCGACCCGGTCACCGTCTTCCCCAGCATGCTGAACGTGGCGGCCAACCACCCCAACGCCTCCACCGTGGGGCTGGTGCTGCGGCGCGGCGGCGGCGGGGCGCGGCTGCTGGTGGCCGCCACCTATACGGGTTTTGGCAGCCCCTTCTTCCCCCGCAACGGCAGCCTGGAGGACCACCGCTTCGAGAACACGCCCGAGATCGCCATCCGCGCCCTCAACGCCCGCGGCGACCTGGCCAAGCTCTTTACCTTCGACATCAACCCCTCCGACGACAACATCTTCAAGATCAAGCAGGTCGCCAAGGCGCGGCACAAGCTCAGCTTCGTCCGCGCCTTCCTGCAGCGCGGGGCCGCGCCGCCCGCCCGCCGCCCCTACGCCTACCTGGCACTGAACAGCGAGGCCAACGCGGGCGACAAGGAGAGCCCCTCGCACAGCCTGCTGGCCCGCATCTGCCTGGGCGAGCCAGCCGAGGCTACGCTCAACGGCAGCGGCGAGACCAAGAAACTGACCGAGTCCTACATCCAGCTGGGGCTGCGCTGCGGCGGCGCCGCCGACGCCTTCACCCGCCTCGTCTCCGTCTTCCCGGCGCGGGCGGCCTGGAGCAGCCCCGCCGCCCCGGCCGCGGACCCGCCGCCCGCCGAGGAGCTGCTCTTCGGCGTGTTTGAGCGGGCCGGGGCCGGCGGCGGGGGGACCGGGCGGCCGCAGTCCGCGCTCTGCGTCTTCCGCTTCGCCGAGATCGAGGAGACGATCCGGGCCGCCCGCAACTCCTGCTTCGTCAGCCCGGCCGCCGGCATGGTCACGGTGCTGGACAGCGTGGTGCAGGGCACCGGCCCGGCCTGCGAGAAGAGGAATATACAGGTACGGGAGGGCGGCGGGAGCGGGGACGGGGCGTCCCGGGACGGGTCGAGTGCGGGCGGCCGGGAGCCGGCGGGAGGTAGCGGCCCCGTCCCGTCCCGCTGCTGCTGCCGCCGCTTCGCCTCCGCAGGCGCTCCGCACCCCACGCTCCCCGCGCCCCGCGCTCCGCTCTGCTCGCCGCTCCCCACTACCTGAGCTCCGTTCCTCTCTCCGCTCCCCGCGCCGCTCTGGGCTACCCGGGGTGACACCGTCAGAGCCGGGTGGGTTTCCCCTGGCATCCGTACCGAGCAGGGAAGGGGTGCGTGTCCGTGTGTGTTGGGCTGAGGCCCCACTCGTCTGTCCGGGGACGCCGCTGTCCTCACGCCCCTGTCCCCGGTGGCCGCGGTGACCCGCGGACGCGCCGTCCCCGCTCCCCGTGGGTGCCGGGAGCACGGGGAGCATCGCCAGCCCCCCCGAGCCCTTCCCACAGCCCGTCGCACGGCCGGGCAGCCCACTCACACATAGGCTGCCTTGTTGCTTTGCAGTCGGGGTAAAAGTTTGTCACGGTCACAATTTGTTACCAAGTGGCTGTAAATGTTGACGCCAGATAAAGACGCCTGTTTTTCCTCTCACTAAAGAGATGCGGTGCTTGGGAAAAAGAGAAAGAAAGACAGAAAAGAGGGCTGCTTTAACACTGCGTTTTTCCCTTCCTTTGGGAAGGATGCATAACTCAGCTCCGTCAAAGATCGTAAAAACATCTGTGTGATTTCAAAGGCAAGATAGAGCATTTGGGCTTGGGCTTCTCTGTGCAGTGCCAGTGGCAAAGAGAGAAAGGTTTCCCATGGTAACTGGAGTGTTTAGTGTGGCATCTCCACGCTGTGTTAAAATATGTAGTCTTAATGCACTGGTTCATAGACCTACTCTAGCAAAGTTGAATGGCTTTTCCCTGGTGGCAAAGTACAAGCTGCCTGACAGCCAGGAAATCTGGTAGTTGTCCTGGCTTTTGAGTGAATTCCACAAAGACTCCGTACCATAAACACTGAGAGCCCAGTCTTGAAGCCTTGACATGGTCATGGTTCTCAGAGGAGTCACTGGGAGTCAGGAATTCTTTTTATGGGCCAGGAAAGCACCCACAGTTCTTGTTGGCTGTGGTTGAAGCTCAGCATCCCTGCAGGTCAGCCCCTCAGCACCTGGCAGGATCGACCTGTCTACCAGGCAGGTCAAGAGGAGGTATTGTGGCAGAGACTTCTGGAGGATGCTCAGGGGGTTACCAGCCTGGTTGTAACTGGGAGTCAACAGCAGAAAGACACCGCTCCCTTGGGCTTCCTCAGTGTTCCAGGGCTGCTGGGAAGATACTGTTTTTTCTAATTTTTGTTCAATAGGGAAAATAATAATGACTAACACCCGTCTATTAATGTTTAAAATACAAAATACTATATCCAGTGAGGTATTTAGACAGCTGATTCCCTAGTGACTCCAGGGAGACTCGGCACAGAAATGAGATTTCCCGCCGTCTTTGGGTCTGGTCCGTGCTGCTGTTTGGCTGTAAGGCCTGCTCCTGATCGCAGTCCTGCTCTCCTGGGTAGGTGAGGAAGGCGATGAGGAGTGTGTTGGTGCCACATGGGCAGTCTGTGAAGGACGGCTGTGTTCTTGGAGGGGCGAGTGGTGAGGGACATGAGGTTCAGAGGAGCAAGCTAAAAATTGCCAAGCCTTGTCAGTCCTACAAAAGTCAGGAGAAACTCCTGTTTACCACTGTGGCAAGATCTGGCTGTGAGAACGTTTGTTTTCATGGAGACAGCAGTGTGGCTGGTGGTTGTATAGAGTGGATGGGGAAAACTGGGCTCTGGTCCCAACTGACACTACTGCTGTGTCACTGACCCTGAACCAGTCATTTAACTCCAGGTGCCTCAGTTTCCTGAGTTGCCACATACTCCTGTATCTGTTACTATTATTAAGAAACCTAACTCACATGTAGAAAAAGATTGCATTTGTAAAGCTGCTTTGAGATCCTTTGATGTCAAGTACAGCAGGATATAAATGAAGCATACCATTAATATTCGTTCATGCCTAATATTTTTACGCTTCCCATTTATTTGAAGCATACTCCTCTAAAACCGCTGACCAAGCCTGCTGGGAAGCCTTCCTACCGGTCAGAAAGAGCCTTTCATTTTTTTTTTTTTCCTTTTACTTAATCATTAGAATTGCCAACAAGTTAACAAGCTGTTTTCGTTTTCAAGTCCCAGAGTGGCAGTGTCAAGAGAAGAGTTGTAATATTGTTTCTTCGTGCTGCAAAAACCTAACATCAATTTCCACCTTCAAGAAAATGAAATACTCTAATACATTTTGTGTCCCAGCCCTGGGAACACAGCAGGAACATATATTAAAGCAGCAGCTGGTTCGATGGAGCAGGTCGGCATCTAGCTGCCTTCCCATTATGAGCTCTGCTTCTCCACCCATTGGTGGGTCTCCAGGTTTTCTTTTGCCTGTGTGTTGCTGATAGATGCTCCAGTATTATCAAAATTGTGGTTCATTAGTTCTTCCTGTGGACTAGGTGGTTGAGTTTTAAGCTGCTTCTGGAAGGAAAAATAAAAACCTAATGATGGCCTGATTCATTCTGAGCGCGTGTTTGGCTGAAGTAGTCGGTTGTTACAAATACGGAGCACGGGCTGTTAGGCATAATGCGGTGTGAAAGGAAAATCATTGCCCCCTTGTGTGCTCTTCTGTCTAATTGAATGCTCCTCTCCTGCTGCACTCGGCTGTGACTCAGCCGGGGAGCTGCAGCACTCAGCCGCCGTGATGGGTTTCGGCAGCCGGCCCTTGGCGCGCTGGCCGACCCCCGCCGTCCCCACAGCACCTCTGTGGCAGTGCTCGCCAATGAGGGACCAGGCTTGTTACCCCTCAGCGTCGTGATGGGTGCAGTGGGAGGCTGGTGCTGGCCAGAGGGGCTGCATCCCCGTGCAGGCATCCACTCTTGAGCAGTTGTGATCGGTGTGGTGGCAGCCGCTTGTTTGGCTCCTGCGGTGGCCGGCGTGGGACCAGCCACACAGGGGGCTGCAGAGCACGTGTAGGGCAGGGTGACCTGGAGACAACACATCTCTGCCAGCTGGCAGGGGAGCCTGAGTGGCCAGTTAAGCCTGTGTCCCGGAGGCTGGGCGAAGGGAGTCACCAGCTCGCCCTGGGTCCCTCACTTTGTGGAAGTGCTAACTTGTAGTTAAGCACATGCTGAAGGGCTTGATGAGACATGGAGAAAATATGCAGGGGGGATGGTCCGGGTCAGGAGTAGAGGCCGGTTGGTTGCTATCCATGAGTGTTGTTGAAAAGTCACTTACCGAGGAGGTGACTGTGCAGCGCAGCTTCAGGGAAGGAGGATGTATTAGGGAAGGATTTAGTTTGATTGGGTTCTTGTGCTGAGAGTGAGTGGGTGAGCGCTGGGATTGCTTTCCGTCAACAGAAATAGCTTTTTATAATGAACTTTGTGTCAAATACTGGGCTGTCTCTGTAAGGCATGCAGTTAAAATGGAACACTCACACGGAGTCACTGCTGTGTTTTGCCCACTCAAAGCCTGGGTGGAATTTGGACCTGAGTTCTCTGGAGAGACGAGGAGTGTATCAGGTCTCTGTAGCAGACTGTCTTTAATGTCATTTGCAGCAATGTGCTGACAGAGTTTATCAAATCCTGAGGACACTGAGTGGGTTTACTTCATATCTGAGCTATTCTGCCCCAGCAGGATTATGGCCCGGTAGGTTGAAGGTTACATCATTGTGTGGCTGGAGCGCTGTGCAGCTGGGGTACGCCAGAGCCCTTGCGAAAGCCGACCAGGCAAGACCCCGTCCCCGCTTCCTGCGGGTCATGCAGGGTGTCCCAGCACCTTTTCCCTCGGCACCACTGAAAATAAAGTCACTGCTGTTCCTGCAGCAGGGGCGGCCGTGCTGTGTCAGCACCACGTCCCAGCAGTGAGAAGCCCTCATGGCATCCTCTCCCCCCGGCCCCATCTCTTGGGCTGGTGTTCAGGGCAGGGGGACGGTGTGGGCACCCTTATGCTGCTCCAGCCAGCAGCTGCCTTTTTGGCCCCAGCAATGAGGATGGCTACCGGGTGGTCCCAGCCCCACTTTCCTGGCCACGGCTGCAGCAGGAGGGCAAGAAGATGTGGATTTGCAGGCATTTCTTCCAACCTTCCCCCTCCGGGTGTCCTGGAACACAGGAGGTTCCGCTTAAATTTGAGAAGGAACTTCTTTACTGTGAGGGTAACAGAGCACTGGGACAGGCTGCCCAGGGAGGGTGTGGAGTCTCCTTCTCTGGAGACATTCAAGACCCACCTGGACGCCTTCCTGTGTGAACTCACCTGGGTGTTCCTGCTCCGGCAGGGGGATTGGACTGGATGAGCTTTGAGGTCCCTTCCAGTCCCTGACATTCTGTGATTCTGTGACATTGGCTGACATGGGGTTCTGAGTTTAACATAAAATGACATGTGCCACGTGATGAAGGAGCACACTTGAGGAAGAGCTGAGCTGGTAACTCCATACCATACTCCTGGCTGTGCTGGACTTTTCTTCTTGTCTTCTGTGGTTTCCACACTGAGCCCCATGCTCTACTCCTAAGAACTCTCTGTGAGGGAGCTTAGGAGAGCAGACTTGCATTCATGAGACTTTGATTTGCTAACCAGGGATCTGTATCTCTCCTGGGAAACGTTTTGGGGTCTGTAACTTAAAAAAGGCTGAAAATCCAGTTTGTTTCCTGTGCTGAAAAATATAGGCACAGACGGCAGCATGGGATAATGATGCATTTCAGCATTAATTCTCAAGTTTCTGGCTCTTGTGGCTTTGTGTCAGATCCTGCCTGCTCATTGAGCACAGTGTTTTGTGGTGTAATGATGAGATAGATACCCACCAGTGAGCTTTACTATAAGGGGTTGTTAAATAAAACGGACTCCTTGGGTAGACTGTATAAACAGTCTCAGTGTATATGTGTGCCTGGGCATGGAAATGTGGTTTGAAACCAGTCAGAAAATGTTCCCAAAGAAAAAAAACAAACCTCATATACACGTGGGAATATGACAAAGCATCTACTTACTGTCCAAATACACTGTGGCATCTCCGTGGGACTGGGTTTTATAGGAGCCAAGTTACTTTGAAGTGCTGGTTTATACTAATTTCAAAATTACAAACATGAAAATAAATATGCTCTAACCTTACATCTGCTCAAATAAATCTGGAGGATTAGCCACAGAAAGGAAACTAGGAATTTACACTTAATTTGTACATTAAAAATGAGGCAGGAGTTCTTGTAGCAGACTTAATTTCTGCTTTTCACAGAACGTGTTGTGTTTGGAGTTGCTGGCACACACCTGGAGGTGCAGATGCCCCGTTACTGCAGAGCTGCACCACGCTGTTCATTGCCATAATCCGTTTTGCTTCTGGATGTTGTTTTCCAAGCAGTGGGAAGTTGATGTCCCTCCAAGCTGCCTTCCGAGAGCTGGGTAGTGAGGGGCTGGTGTGCGCCGACGGAGGGGCTGGCGGGACCTGGGTTGCCCCAGATGAGATGTTCAAGCCACAGCCTGAGCTTGGCTGGGCTTTGCAAGATGTCAGACCCAGACCTGAGCACTGCGTACCTGCTTTGTCTCTCACCTGGAGTTAGTGAGTCATGGCCAACTGTTGGGTATGTTTCCTTGGGAATTTAGATGGAAATATGACCTTCTGCTTGCAGTCGAGGCAGCTGGGAGCAGCGAGCAGGAGCCATGTGAATCTCGTCCTTCCCTGGAACGCAGGCTCAGCTCTGTGGGCTGCCTGTGCCTGGGGGCCTTCCCGCTGCCGAGGGCCCTGGCGCCCTGTGCTGAGCAGGGGAGTCTCCCAGGGAGCGGCTGGGTGCCCCCGAGCCAGAGGTGGGTGGTAGGAACGTGCCTCCCAGGGCTCGCCCTAACTTTGCATCTCAAGCTCAAACAGATCCTGAATTGCAAAGGGGAGTTCAGTAGAAGTGGCAGAAGTTTCAGTCCCTGGAAATCAGAAGTTGTGCTGCTTTAAGTGGGGGAAGAGACAGTGGCTCGTGGCTGTGGCAGAGCATCCGTCCCTGGAGGACGGGCCCGTCCTGCTGCCCGGTGCTGGCCGGGGTGGGGTGGGTGCTGGGTCCCTTGGCAGAGGGGGATCAGAGCCACCCCACGGGATGGAGAGCTGTAACCACAGCCGGCTGCACAGGCCTTGTCATTCTCAGTAGCCAGACAGTCAGACTGACTTTGATCCATGGAGCTCACCTCATCTCCTGTAACTAAATAATGCTTTAGAAGGAAAACAGGAGAAGGATCATTTTGGCCGAGTCCCTGGTTGCACATGGAGGTACATCATGGCTGGGAGGGTGCTGGAGCACTCTGAAGAGGTGCTCACACGATCGTAGGGAGGTGGTGATCATATCTCAGCAGCAGTCCTTTCATTGAGGGGTTTTCAACCACTTTTGTCTGTATAGCCCCAGATGTTTTCTAGGGCAGGCGCTTGGCTCCCAAACGCGCATGTGAACCTGGCAGCCCTGACGGGTGCTAGCTCGGCTGCGGGGCCTCAGTGGGTGCTAATGAAGGCACTGGGACATCTCTCTTCTGATTTTTCAATTTCTATTTTATAGTGATTGAGAGAAGATTAATGGGGCACCTGGAAGGGCGAATAAGGCACCTAGAGATGTGGACGGGTGCCTGGGGATGCTGTAAAAACACCTCGCTACGCCTTGTAAATCGCAGTGGGCGTGTGTTCAAACTCACAGGCAACTGCACCGTTGCGATATTCTGGTCTGATGACCTCTTCCAGCAAGTTGTTGGAAACTTAACAGGTCTGAGCCCCTGGCTGTGGTAATATAATGCAAACACGGGGCAAGCTAGAACCAGCCACGGTTGGAAACAATCAATTACAACCACCTGAGCGTCACCGCACGCTACCTACAGCAGCACGGCTGTGCCTCCCGGCTCGGCTGCCGCACGGCACGCGCGAGGGCTGGCCCGTGCAGCGGCTGTGCGCGCCGGCGTGCGGCCGCGGGTTTGCACCGGGGAGGGGATGGTCGGAGGTCAGCGTTCTGGGCCAGGAGGGAGGGATGGCTCCGTGGTCAGGGGCACGTGGCTGAGGCTGGCGGCGTTACGGCCCATGCTGAGCCCCTCATGCAGGGAGCAGCAGGGCTGTGCCTGTGGTGCTGCCGCAGCCCTGGGTGCTCACAGGTGCGTTTGTCATCATGGCCCCTCGGTACAGCGCAGCGGTCTGTGTCCAGGGAGCGTTATTGCCCTCTTTCCACAGTGGGTGTGAGACCTTCTGATCAATGCCTGGTCATTGATCAGATGGGTGGCAGCACCAGGATTTTAATTGAGGTCTTAGTGCTGAAGAGCTGCTGTGTCACTGTCCCCAGCACACGTACGCAGGTGCACAGCATGGTGTGGGGGTGAGCTGACCCCTGTATCTGTAAGAGGGATCTGCTTTGCTTTTTTCTTTTTGTTTTGCTTTGTTTTGGTTTTTTTTGTTGGGTTGATAAAGAACTGATTGCAAGTTTTTGTTTTCTTTTCAAGTTGGGATCTAACACCTTGCAGCAAGTGGAGGAGGTGGCAGACTGTCTATGGCTATCTCCCACTTCGAGAGACTGGTAGAATTTATTGTCATTTCTGAGCAGAGGGAGCAGTACTAATTCCTAACATCTGGCGAGCAGCTCTGCTGGCAGCTGCCGTTCCGGCAGAGCGAGGCCAGCGGGGGCGTGGGACAGCGCGCTCCCGAGAAGGCCCGTATCAAACAGAACTGGGATGAGCCCCCGTTAGATGTGGTGTGCTCACGAGCAGGGCTGGTCTCACAGCCCATGATGATTTCACCTTGTCACTCACTGAGTGTCAGTGGGGCTTGTCCAGCGTACGCTGGCTCCTCATGTAGGTCTGTGCGGGGGATTGGGACTTGGATGCCCCCAGGGATTGGGGACATAGGGGCTGCAGCATCCCTCAGTGTCAGGAGTGCAGCGGTGGCACGTTGTGGTCTGAGCAGAACCCATCTGCTGTTGCCAGCCCCTGTGCCTTCCTCTCCAGTTCAGGATGTGGTGTTTTTCAGAGGAAGGCACCTATGGATAAGCACGGCCTTGCAGGCTGGGGTGGGAAAAGAGCCACGTTGGTTTGGGGTGTTTCTCACCAAACCCACACTGGCCACTGTGCCAGCGGTGCAACCGGTGTGAAGCGGCTGATGTTGGGATGGGACCAGATGCTGGAACAAGGCTGCCCGTTTTTTGAGCCCAAACCATGAGGGTCACTGCTTTGACAAGACTTCTGCAGCTTGTGCATTGCAAGTGGCACCAGAATACAAATCTTTTTCTCCTAACCCAGAAGTAAAATTGCCTGAAAGTCTGGACTTTGCAAATACGTACCTGTATTATTGGAAGGGAAGGGAATTTGGAGCTTGTATTAATGAGCCAAAAGGCTTTTTTTTCATAACTTTTCCATGCTAAACTACTGCAGCAGGACAGGTGCTGGGAGCAAGGAGTGTTGTGTTATTTCTGGATGCTGGTGCTGAGGCTGCTGAGCTGGGGATGCACACAGTGATGCCCATGGAGGAGGTCTTGGTGGTGTGGGGCAGCACTGCTGTTTTGGGCAGGTTTTACTGAAGATGCGTCAAAGAAGAGTAGAGTTCTGCTCATTATCTCAGAGCTTAATTGATTTGGCAGAACTAATGAGGAAAACACAGGAAAACATTTACTATAAACTATTGCAAAATGAAGCAGATTTGAAGTGACACATGCAAAAGACCAGTTGTGTTGGGTAAAAAGTTGTTACTTTAATGGATGCTTTTTCCATCCCAGAATTGTACAGATACGCCTTCAGAGCACCTTGAGCATGTGAAGTGCTAAGTGTTAGTAGTAGCAATAATAAAAAAATAACCCCCAAAGATCGAGGAGCCCAACTCACGGTTCACCCAGGCCTCCTCCCTGTGGGAAGGGGTTTGAACAGTTTGAGGTTGGTTACTGAAGCCAAAGCTCAATGTAAATGAGAAACACAGCTTGAGTGGTGGAAGTGGGGCTTCTCCCAAGGAAAGAGCAGCTAAGAAAATCCAGCCTGAATAAATCAGGCATCTTACTCCAAACAGTTTTGAGGGAGACAGATCAGTTCGGCTTTCAGAGCAGTGTGAGCGTCCTTGGGACGAGGCGCGCTCGGCTGATCCGCTCCGCTCCATGTCCCTGGGGAGAGGGGCAGAGGAGCCGCGTTTCCAACGGGCGTGAATTTAAAGGACATGCAAACTCCCGCTGCTTAAATGAGTGCTATTTTGACTATGACAACCCCTTTGGAGCCTGTTGTTTGTTAATCCCTCTGCCTGCTCATTCCTGGGGGATTTGATTGTATAATCTGAAGTATTGTATTTAACGCAGGATGAAGGCTGGCATAATAAGCTTGACCAGTCTTCCTGGCAGCATGAAGGGTGTGCAATTTCAGCTAAAAGACTGCTACTTTTGTATATTTCTGTGCTTTGAGCAGTTCCCCCTTTGAGCAGTTGCATGTGCAGCTTCAGCTCTCTGCAGGGTGAAGCACCAGCGTGTACCAGACCCCAGGCTTGTGCGGAGCCGGGCAGGGGGAGCGTGCTGGGGCTGCCTGGACCAGGTTTTGGGGAGGACTGTGGAGAGCAGGTCCTGCCAGGCTCCTGTCAACATTGCCCTCATCTTTCTTTACCTGTAGTTCAGCCTCAGGGTTGGGGCTTGCGGAGTAGGGAATGGCCCCAGGTCCGGGCAGCTCTTTTGGGAAGAGGTGGCAGAGGGGACCAGGAAGGTGGTCACCATGTCTGGCTGTGTCCAGCAGCAGAGCCGCTGCTGGAGCTGAGGCTGGAGCCTCTGAGGACTCCTCGGAGCTCTTGCATCCTCCCCAGCACCCCGAGGAAGGCGGCTGTTGCAGACACCTCCCGCCCTTTCCTCCCGCACCTGAAGTGGCACAGCAGAAGATGGATGGGTGGCTGCAGGAAGCCTGTGTTTGTTCAGGCTGCTGTCGGGCTTTGGCCAGCCCGGCTGCTCCCTGTCCTGTCCCAGGCTTTCGATCACGTCTTCCCTCCAAGACGTGTTCTTGCGGGCAGTAGCTGAACGGGCATATGTGAGGTCTGCCCAGGGCTGCCACTGCTGAACAGAGCTGAGATGAGACGTGGTGCTGAGAGCATCTTCCAGCATTGCAAACCACCTCACCTCTGATGGTTTGAGGTCTGCAGCTGCGGTGGAGGTGAACCCGGCTGCTGTGGCTTAGGTGGAGCAGATTGGCCTGGCTCAGGCTTGGCGGTGGACTGGCTGGAGATCCATGTCCTTGCAGACTCACCAAAAACAGTTTCTTGTTTGTTCTCAGGGGGCGGGTGGGCTCAGCCTGTCACGTCAGCTTTGATGCTGAGTCTGGCTTCAGGTACGTGGTCGGCTGAGCCCATCACCTTTTAGCAGGTAAACACCTCAACTGTTGCCGAAAACTCAGGAACCAGTGAAGGGCAGGACAAGTGGCATGGGCACCCAGGGCTGCCCGGCATCTCGTGCTTCCCGTTGTGCAGATCCCTGAGTAATTCTTGCTCAGTGCAGAACAGGTCTAAGGCGATGAAGAGTCCCAGGAGAGCCCTTGTCTGCAGTGCTCGCTGCGCCCTGCCTTCTCTGCGGCTGGCCTGCCTGTGCTGGCTGGGCTGTGCTCGTGGTTCGCTCTGCTCGCTCCATGTGAGGGACGCCAGGCTGAACTGCCCCGTCCTTTCAATCAGGTGAATGTCCCGTGTGAAGCTGCCGAGAGTGAACGTCAGGAGCTAGCAAGAAAGAAAGGGTTGGAGTTCAGAGTAGGGTGAGGGAAGAACGCGTTTTACAAGATGGAGGGGAAAAAAGCTTTCCTGTAAAATAAAAATGAATGTAAGAGGCTGAAAAACTGCCAGGCATCAGGAGCTCTGCAAAAGCCAAAGGAATGCTTTTCGGCATGGAGGTGACATTTGAGGAGCGGCTGCGCTGACACAGTCACGGTTCTCTCCCTGTGGCCTATGTGGCCGTGCTGCTGGGGTGTGTTTGGCTCGGGGTGGTGATTCGGGGGATTTGACAGAGAGGATTTGGTGATAGTTTTTCATTAGTAATTACTCCTCTTCAGCAAGATATTAGCTTTCCTCATCTGGGGCTGGAAGTAATAGTCCTCCCAGCTATCACCCGTGCAGGGACATGGCACACAGGGCTGCACATGGATCATTGTGCACTGTGGGCGGGCCTGGCATTGTGCAAACATGCAAAGCACAGCAAAACTGCTGCTTCCTTGCTCAAGAAACTTGTGGTCTAAGTAAACAGGGAAACCATGCTGCAAATCTCATTTTAAACCTTTTTTAAGGATGTCTGCAGTGCTGGGGGTGTGCTGATTGCTTAGTGTGGATGATTCTTGAGAAAAATTCAGCAAGATTCATTTTATCAGAGGTTCTTAGCCCGAGTCCCTCAACTGTCCAGGAGTGCATGTTGATTTGCCTCCCATTGCCTGAAGAATATGATGGGAAGTTAGAGGAGCTCTGTAATAATGTCTGCCCTTGTGGCAGCACTACAGTTAGAGACTGCTTACGCCTCAAGTGCCTTAACAGTAGAGTCCTCTTCTGAGGATGACATTTTCCTCCAGGCATCCCAAAAAGTCTGGTTTTGACAGCGCTGGTTGCGATACTCCAGCAGATAAACGCATGATTGTGTGTACAAACTGCTGGGGATGGGGTCCGGGATGAATGGGCTCTGCCTGGGAGGGGTTTCCCGGCCAGCCGGGGCTCTGCCCGGCACAGAGGAGGGTTTGTAACGCAGCCGGGCTGGCTGGCCACCATCTCTGGCTCTGCCCATCTTCCTATGGAGTCTATGCAATATTTCCACGTTGCGTTTTAGCGTCTCTGTGCTGTTCAACTTTGAGTCCATGTCTTGCCATCTTCTTCAGACAACATCTGAATTATTTTGAATATTCTCTCTGCAATCAGAGGTTTCCCTGAGTCATACCTAAATGTTAATAAAAGCCTAATGGTTTATGTTAAGAAAGGCAAGAGATAAAACTAGAGCCCTTTTATCACAGATTTTAATGGCCTGAAAACGTCAGTTGTGTGGGAGCAACTGCCAAATTTTGAGCCTATGAAGTTGATGGCTAAGTCCCACAAATCAACAAGTTTGGAGCGGATTATCGGATGCTGGCTGTGTCATTTTCCCAGGACTCCAGGCATGCTAGAAGCCAACACTTTAATCCGCTCTGATAGGATGCATGAAAGGGGCCGGACTCCCTTTCCACTCACCCCTGCTCTCTGTAGCTCTCGGACCCGTGCTGGTAGAGGCAGGAAAGCCTCGCTGAAAGCAGAAGCTGCCGTGCTTTTTTCTGAACTGCAGCCTGCTTTTGATTCAGAAATAAACTCCATCTTTGCTTAAGAACTATTTTTAAGGTCACAAACACAGGATGCAGAAATCAGTACATTTCATGGTTTTCCTGAGTGCTGCCTCACCACTCCTCTTCCTCCTTCTGTTTCCAGCAGACTTCCTTCCCGAAGGGACATCCTGCGCGCCTGTCTCTGGGGCCGGGCAGCTGTAATGGAAAGCCTAGGAAATCACTTTTTCTGCACATTTTAGGCCTGGGATGAAGAACTGAGCTAGCACCATGCAAACAGCTGAACTCTTGAGCTCTGGTGTGTCTGGAAGCCTTTTATCTCTGTCCCGCGTTGTTTTTGCAATCATGCTCAGGGGTTAATCTGACTAACCCTTCTCTTAGATGTGGCTCCTGGGTTTGAATTAATTCGCATCACTTGTGAAATTTTGCAGAAAAGCCGTGTACACCCTCCTTGCAAGCGCACGAGGTGACAGCAGCCTGCTCAGCTGGTGCTGGCTGCGCGTGGTCTCCAGCTTATACCCACCTTCAATGAAGAGGTGGCTCCTCATTAGCATCACAGTGGCAGAGTCAAGAGTTTTGGGTGCAGAGGAGTTGAATCTAGACTCGCCCAATATTTCCATCAGTTACTGAGTATCCAGAGCATGTAGCAGAAAAATAGTGGCAATACAGTAAATGCCCATGGGGTTGTTTTAAAATGCAGATGATAGGAAGAGTTAGGTTTTGTAAGAAAACGTTTATGCTTTCCCCACTTCAGGGTAGGGCAGTTTGATGTCAGATGGAGCGAGATTAAACCCATTCTGCATGGAGAAAGCCTTTTAGCACAACCTTTAAGTGTGGTTTCCCAAGCTGTGGTGATTGCCTGGTGTCTGCAGAAGGATGTGACTTGGTCGTATCCTGTTTACTGTAACGTGTCAGCAGTAAGATGTCCCCTCGGTGCTGTGGTGTAGGGACAGCAGCAGCACCGTGTGTCACCCCGCGCTGGGACCCGGGAGAGGGAAACACCATGTGTCTCCTCCAGCCTGTCCGTCGGAAGAGCTGATGTAATTTTAAAAAGATGTTTCAGAGGAAGGATGTATGCGGCCAGAATAAAGCTTGGTCTGTGTTAGAATAGTTACATCCTGTTTACTGTGGAAAACACTTTGCTCTGATATTGGCTCTGAAATGCGTGATTTATAAGCGGGCAGGCACAGCAGATAAGGCACTTCCCGTGATTTTGGCCACCTGTGAGAAGAAAGGGCTGTGTCCTTCAGGCTGGGAGGCAGCAAAGCTGCCGGGACAGGCTCCCTGGGCAGCGGCTGCAGAGATGAGGTGCTGAGCATCCCTCGGGCTCCCGGGCAGCCTGAGGTGCCTCTGTGCTGGAGGCTCCCAGCAGGAAGGAGCTTGTGAGCTTTGGGTGGTTAATATTGGTAAAGAGTAATGAAGAGAGGCTGGAGATAATAATCTCCAAGGCAAACAAATAAACCCAACTGCCTTTGTAAAGGTCTGGCTGTCATGGAAGGGACCATGGAACCAGGAACACGAATGGCTTGCCCTATTTTCTGTATGGTCTAAAAAAGTTGTGTTGCCCAGTTACAGGGGTAAACATATACACTTAAGAATTTGGGCTGCGATTTTATTTTTTAGTAGAATGAAGTACGGTAACGATGCAAAATCCGTTTAGCAAGGTCACTTGCATCCGCAACACTTGATCCTTTCGTCTCTGTCCCATGTGAACCGAGCCGCAGCTCCGAGTGTGTTGCCTCCTGCTTGGCACTTGCTTTAGCAGAGGAAGTTTTTCACATCAGTCTTTGTTACTTCACATCTGACATGACCGGCAGCAGCAGCAGCGGATGTGGGGTCTGGTGTCTGCTGGGGCAGGGGCTTCTTTCCTCCCACCTGCGAGGGGACACTGTCCCCCGCTCCCCAAGGCACAGCCCAGTCAGTTTGCATGGATTTGGGGTTTTAGCAAGTTTCCTCCCTGTCTTTGTCCAGGGATGTGTTGCTGTAGTGTGGCACCAACCCAAGATGTGGTCATGGCCATGGGGGAGGACGGGCACAGGGCGGGAGCTGCACCCCAAACAGGGGTCACAGCAGAGGGAGGTCCTGCCCATGTCTCATGCTCTGCTGCAAAGTCTGAAGATTTTCCTAATCTTCTAAACCGTCTGGAGAGGGGGGATAGCTGAAGATTTAGTCTGGTTCCATTAATGAAATAATAATGATAATAAGGGAATTAAAATACAGGCCCTGGCACACTCAGCCCAGGGAGGAGGGACTATGCTAAATAGATTGGTTGTCAACTTCTGCTGCCTGGTGCAAGCACGTGGTCCAGTTTCTTAACAGAAATAGCCTCTCATCCCTGTGTTTGTTCTGCTTAAATTAGCACTCCTGATGATTATTTTGGAAGGAATACCCATGTTATGGCTGAGTTCAGTAAGGCATAAAATGTGCTGAGTTTTAGGGGTGTGGGTTGCAGTCTGCCAGCAGTCTCTTGTCCGGAGTTTTGTACAACACTTCCCGCAATCAGCTTTAATTTGGTGTGCTTTCAGGCAGCCTGCAAACACCCGCAGCTGCATGCCCACACCCGGGAAGGGTGACAGCGCAATTGCGGCTTCTCTTCAGATGAGCCTGAAATGACGCTGTAGATGATGTGGTAATGGCCCTTGAAACATGCCCATCATCTGAGCAGCTTCGGCTGTACCCACAGCACTTCATAAAAGCTGCTGCAGGAGTGACAGCAGGTAATTGTCGGCAGCGAGACTGTTGTGATGTTCAGACACTGTTGAATCCATCCACATTGTCTGAGCAGAAATAATGAGAGTCTGGGAGGATTCAGGGTGAGAGTGGTCATAAATCTTGGGTGTGTCTCAGCAGGGCGGAAGGAATATGAGGCCTTAGTCCCGTTTTCAAATGCTGCTGTCATGCAGCCACTGTGCTAATTAATTTAGCACAAGAGAGTAAAGTCTGATGTCTTGCTTTGGGCCAAATGCGCTGAATGCCTGCTCACAGACAAGGCTTACAGGTGAGAGGTCCTTAAAGATTGTCCTCTGCCTTCACCACCTCTCCACCCCCTAAATTGGCTCTGTTCTCGGTCACTTCCTCACTTGCAGGGAAATAATATTTTGAATTCTTTTATTGGAGAAACTTTGCTTCACCTCTTGTTTGAGAAGAAAGGAGCCAGAGATGGTTGCCATGCTTGCAGCCACCCCATCTCAAGCACAGATCCTGAATATGGATCCCAAGCACAGATCCTGGGCACAGATCCCAGGTGCTGACCAGTGGGAAGGGGTCCCATTGCAGCACTGGGGTGATGTGTGGGACCAGTCCCCCGCAGGACGTGCAGCCGCCTCTGCAAGGGCAGGGGTTGCTGGGGAGGGCTGGTCTTTGGTAGCCTGAGAACCCTCCCTGTGGCTCAGCCCCGCGGACGAGGGGCTTCCAGTGCCTTGCAGGGGGGGAGAGTGCTTCGGTGGGAGAGGGGGCAAGGAGCCCCCCCTTATCCCCTTTTACCATCACACCAGACTTTTGTGTCGAGGGGGTGCTGCTATGGTAGCTGTGCCCTTGGCTGAGGATGTGGTCCTGGGGTGCCCTGCACCTGGATGGCTCTGGCAGTCATCCAGGTGCTGCCCTGATCCTGTCCCTAGCATGGGCAAGGGCAGAGCTCCTCCAGCAGCTCATCTCCTGAAAAGCCTAGGCTGGCTTTGGCTCTGTGGGTGGATTTGACAAGCAGAAGGACGGCTCCATTGCAGCTCTTTGCTCCCATATTAACCAGTTACATTTTCCTGTTCCATGGCTGGGTGGTGGGGAGCTCTCCCTGGGCGCAGCAGGGCCATCGGCCGTTGGTCCACACCGAGCTTGAGGCAGTGACAGCAGGGGACCCACTGGTGTTGGCTGCAGCCTGTTGACGTGTGTGTCTCTCCGCAGCTGCAGCCGGAGCAGCTGGACTGTGGAGCAGCTCACCTCCAGCACCCGCTGGCCATCGTCAACCCCGTCACAGCCACCCCTGTGTTCACCTACAGCGGCCTGACCGCCGTGGCCGTCGCCAGCGTCAATAACTACACGGTTGCATTCCTGGGCACTGCCAGCGGAGGACTCCTGAAGGCAAGTGGGGATGGGCGGGTGGTGGGACTGACCCTTCCAGCACCTCTGGCTTGCACAGAGGACAGTGGTGTGGGAGTTTGTCTGAGCACCTGCTTTCCTTTGGCAATGGAGAAGTGGTTGGATACTGCCATAATCTGTGCAGTGATCTATGCTGCCTGGTGTCTGGTGGCCATTAATTACTGTTCAAGGCTGCCTGTAAGCAGGATGTTCTTGATGAATCCTATGCTGGAAATGTTATTGTGCAGCATTTAATTATTAACAGCTCTTCTAATATATTCTCCCCCTGAGCTGATCACTTTTGAAGGCTTTGTGTAGACAGGGGAACGACCGAGAGATGCTTCACCGCAGCTGAGTCCAAAGCAGGTGTGAATCGTGCATCTGATGGAGCGTCTGTTTTAAACAGTGTGCCAAAGGCAGCGCAGGGCAGTGCAATACCCTGGCTCCAGAGCCAAGGAGCAGGGCCAAGGTTTCAGTAACTTTAGCACTTCAAGTTTGCCAAAGAAAGTTTTGTTTCCAGCCAGCCACAACAGTTTGGTGTATTCTCAGCATCAAAAGTCTACAGAGGAAAGAGGTGAAAAAAGCCCTGGAGCAGAGACAGCGGATACCTGCTTTGTCTCAGCCTGGGGTGTGATGCATAATCTGGAATATTGTAGCAAAATGCTTGGATAGAAGAAAACTAATCCAATCTCTTCCCTTGCGTCCAAGTGCTCCTGGCAGAAATGTGGGAACGATCACAAAGAAACTCGCTGCTTTGATTTTTGCCCGCGGGGGCAGGTAACTGGTGGGTGGGAGGGAGCTGGCACCCGGGGCAGCTGTGCCGGGCTGGAGAGGCACATGCCACACGCAGCGCAGCCCGTGTTCACACAGCATTAACAGCTCTGCTGCCATTATCGTCTCGGAGAAAACAGCCTTATCTGCTGAGCCTCCATTAGGGAGAGGCTCCTGGCTACCCTTTGCTGGGATAATTTGCTCAGATAGCTCTAATCTAATTCTACAACACAGCTGCATAACCAGAAGCCCTTTTACCTTCAGGGCTCCTTGTTATTTGGCACGGGATGCAAGATACTTTGCGTGAGTTATCATTCAGATTTGCTGCCTGAGAAAAGACAGCAAAGGGGCAGAAATAGTTCTCAACCAGCTCCTGCCAGCAGCAATTATGGCTGCTAGGGGTGTGTATAGGGAATTAATCAGATGGGCTGCAGACTGGGCGTTTTGTGAGGGCCCTTATCAGTGCCACATCCAGCAGTCATTAAAGGAAAAACCACGCCTGAGAGGCAGTGGGCAGGGCGAGGTGTGCCAGGGCGCAGGGCCTTCAAAGGGGACAGGGGTGAGAAGAGTCTGTTCTGGTGGGTCCTTCTGTGTCAGGTCTGTAAGGCTGTAGGTGAGATACTGTGATGGGGTTACCTGGAATTTCAGCCCACCCTGCTCTGCCTGGGCCAGCGCAGCACGTCTCCTCCAGCACACCCCAGCCCTGCTCCTGCGAGAGCACTGACGGGCTCTGCCCCCCCTGCACTGACAGGCTCTGCCCCCCCTGCACTGATGGGCTCTGCCCCCCCTGCACTGACTCTTCCCAGCTCATGGGGATCCAGGGAAGGTGCCTGTGCAGTGAAAGTGCAGGGGAAACAAGCCCAGGAGGCAGAGGGACCTGGGCGGGTGCCTCGAAACAGCCAAGTGTCGAGCAGATCTCAGCAAGGAGGGAGAGAGGGTGGTCGTGGAGCTGAAGGGGAGGGTGTCAGGACTCAGTTCATGGACATCTTGGGTGATCGCAGGCAAATTATTTTGCTTCTGGAGAGCCAGCTTTTGAAGTGGGGATAATGACAGTTCTCTTCTGTGGTGCTTGGAGTTCTTAGGAGAGGGAAGCCCTCTGCTCTGAGCTTGTGCTATCTTACTAGGACATGTTGGTGCTGCTCTAGTGTAAGAATTAATTAATCCTATGATAATTAATTAATCTAGACTTTGGAGAGCAGAAGCACACTTGGTCCTTACAATTATTGCCTTGCCTTGCTTGTAAGGAGGTAGGAATTTTCCTCACTCCCTTTCTGTTTTAAGCTGAAAAGTGACTGTCACGCGAAATTGTGTAGCCCTATTGTTATTTCCTCTCAGCAATGCCACATTTAATTTGCTGAGTTTTCAAGTCAAATGTCAAGACGTTCTGGGATCTGAGAGGCAGACTGTTGCTTTTCAGCCTCTTCCATCCCTGCCAGCGCTCCAGCTGGTGCTTCATGAGGCAAGGTGGGATGCGGCTCTCCTGCGGTGGCTGCTGTGGTCTTCTGGAGTCAGCAGGGATGAAAGCTTCTTTTGGCCAGGAATGACAACACTTATTTTTCAGATATGCAGGGATCAGGGGTGCCATGTTGTGCAGCCCTGTCGCTGATTTTCAGTGTTTTTCATTAAGCTTTGGAAATGCAATGTTCTTTGTAACAGAAGTGCCCATGTGTGTGTGACGAGGGCTGAAGGCTGGTGCCACTTACGTTGGGGTAAAGCGAGAGTGACACTGCCATGGCCTGCTGGAAACAGCGGTGTGGGTGACTCGTGCTGCAGGCAGAGCCCTCGACTAGCAGTTTTCCGGGCAGCCTCTCAAACAGAGGGCTTTAAACAGAGGGACCAAGGGCTGTGAGGGCTGTGCATCCCCCGGCACTGCTCCTGGCCGTGGCCTGGGCTTTCTGGGCCACTTAGTGGCTTCCTTGTGGCACAGAGCTGGGTTTTCGGGAAAGCTCTGGGCATGCAGCTTGTAAAGCGTGTAGAGATTTACAGTCCCTGAAAATGTGGAACACCGTTAGATACCACTTTGATGCTTGTTTATAACCGAGGAAAAATAATCTTCTCCCTATAGTGTTTGAAAAATGGTCTCAGTGGGTGCTTTCTTCTCACTACAGATTAATCTGGACAGTGCTATGAAAGTTATTAGCAGGAGATCCATTTCAGTGGCTTACGGAGAGCCTGTCCACCCCATCATGCAGTTCGACCCTTCTGATTCCACCTACCTCTATCTGATGACCTCCTATCAGGTGAGACCTTTAGTCTTCAGCAGAATAGTCCTTTGGGTGTCATGCATTTGATTTAGCATTCAGCACTGAGCTGGGAGCCGGAGGACAATAAAATTTGCCTTAGTATTAATGGGCAGAGCCAAGAAGTTCAGAGCTTTGGCTGGGGTGTCCAAGGGCTTTCTGGGAGGGGGGTTCCTGTGCTTGTCCATTCTTCTCCTCAGGTGTGGGGCTCACACCGAGCACACCAGCTTGTTGGGCTTTCTTGTCTTTGTAGGGGCCAGGTAAAAAGATGAATGAAAGATACTGAAACGCTCCTGCTTACAGGAGTGCAGGGATAAGCAGAGGTTGTCCCTGTTACAGAAACCTGAAAATAATGGTACACAGTCTTTATGGTGGCTTTTAGGAGATCCTACAGACAAAAAGTCTGCCTGTCAGAAATGATCCCTGGGGAGCTCTCTGCTCAGCCTGGTGGGCAGGAGGGCTGGATGCAGGAGGGCTCTCTGCAGGGACCGGGAACACCACAGCAGGTAGAAACAGACGGTCTCATCTCCGTCAAGTGAGCAGAGGAGGAAGACAAGAGCTGAGCGCTCCAGGCACTGGTGGTTTGTCCTGAGTTACACTTTAATCTGTCAAAACAGATGTCCAACCACAAATGTTATATGTTGCATGTATATTTTCCAAGCCCTAATTCCCCGCAGATTGGTCATTATCATTTCACAGAACCCTCCTGGGATGCCTCTTTAGCCGACGTTTCAGACTTTCTCAGCTCAGCTCCTCAGCTGTGCTGTGCACCTCATTTGGGCTTGATCCAACACCCAGTGCAGCACTTGCCATGCTCTCCTTTGTTTCTTTTAAAAAAAACCAGATGAGTTATTTTTTCTTTGGTAGAATTAGCATCCTGGGAAGCTCCTCAGGAGCTTGATGGGGTTGAGGGAAGTGGGTGCTGAGCACCATGGGCTGGGGAGCAGCAAAGTGCTGCAGGTAAGTGAGGGTCAGGCCAAAGAGCCCATGGTCTGAGGTGCACTTGCCTGGTGGGAGCTCAGGGCTCTCAGCGCTGCACGTTCTCAGTCTCCGCTGTACTAAATGACTCAGTTTTCCTTCCCAAATGTTTAGAAATTGGGGTAGGAAAAAGCAGAGACTGACATATACTTCCCTCCAACTGCTCCTGCCGAGCAAGTCCCCAGAGGTACTTTGATTTCTTTACAAAATTAAAGTTTCCAGAGAGGTTTTGCTTTCTGTTCATTTTGCAAATAGCCAGATAGCGTTCAGCTCTGTCTGGGAAGGAGCTTTCTGCGGGTCTGGGTGAGAGCTTTTCACAGGGAGGGACAAGCTGTGAAACCATTTCCATGTGATGCCTCAGAGAGGTGTGGTGTTGCTCTCCATAGCCTGACTATCACCCATCGATTGCCAAGGTCCTGGCTGAGATGGGGCAGCTCAGCTCAGCGCTGCCGTGCACCCGCAGGGCGACTTCGCCAGTGGCAGCAAGCCCCGTCCCTGGGGTGGCTTTCCCTGCCCTGGGGCATGTGGGTCCCAGCTGGGATGGGCTGTGCGGGGTCCTGGCAGCGCAGCAGGCTGTGCCCGTCCTGGTGCTGCTCGTAAGCAGAGCACCCACCTCTTGGAGATGTGGGGAGGAGGACAGGGGTGCCAGGGCCTGCTCGCCGTCATCCGCTCTGTAAGGGTTGATCCAGGCTAACGGGTAAAGCAGCCTGAGGCGCTGCTGTCTCATCGCTAGCTCCCCGTGGCCATACCAGCGGTGGGGTTGGGTGTTTCCTGGTGGTGTGGGGCGTTTGGAGGCAGCTGTGCTCTTGTCGTGCAGATGACGCGGGTGAAGGTGGCCGCCTGCAACCAGTACTCGACGTGCATGGAGTGCCTGGCTGCTGCTGACGCCTACTGCGGGTGGTGCACGATGGAGACCAGGTAGGACTGGTTGTGTCCCACTGACATGTCCTTTGGCTCTCAAGCCCGGGCAAAAATTTCCGGTGCCTTTTATATTTCCACACAGTTACACTACCATTAGTCTTTGTCCAGTCCTTATGAAATACATGCTTTTAAAAACAATTGCATCTGGTTTCAAATGGCTGGGATGCTCTGCAGAGCCAGAATTTAACTGTAGCTGGATTGTTACGCTGCAGTCAGCTGCCAGTGCAAAGAGTATCTTGCAGGCATCCAACCAGGGGACTGAGAGAGCCAACACCCTGTTAAAAACCATCTTCTACCCTTGCAATTATTATTTATGAGTAGGAGAAAATTGACACTCAAAAAGGGATTTACAAAATTAGACTCTGCATTTACAAATTGAAGCAGTTGGACAGAATGTTACCTTCTCTTTGGTTCTGGGTTCAGCCTGGCCTGCTCTTGCTTGCCCTGAATCCCGATGCTCCGTTGATGCTGGTGGGAGTACACACTCTTATCGTAGCAACCAGACACTTTAAATATAGCAGCAAAGCTTTAGGCTTAGCTGCATGGATGGAGGAGAAAGATTTAGCCACAGGATTTTCTCAACATCTTCCCTCACAAGGAAGTCAACATTTTTATCACCTGTTTTTAAAATAATCAACCACAAATCATTCTCCTGTTTGTTGCAGGTGTTCTCTGCAGCACGAGTGCACAAACTTCACAGGGGCCAACTTCTGGGCGAGTGCAAGCGAAGGAGTGCAGCAGTGCCCTTCTATGACCATCCTGGAGCCTGAGATTAATATCGACAAAGAGAACCCGGTGCGTTTGGTGTGAATACTGAATTAATCATGTGCAGCGTCCCATAGAGTCCTTACTTGCTCTCAGGGCTGATAAATATCCGTACTGCAGCACTGCAGCACGGCTCCACGTGGCTCGGATACATGTCGTGGGGATGCCGAGCTCTGTTACGTGCTACCGAGTCAGGCCGAGGTTCTCAGGAGCACCTGGAGGTGACCTCCTGTGCCTGGACACCCTGGAGCCCGTGGGACGTTGGCTGCTGAGCCTGTGGGTGACCAGGGCTTGTAAAGCTGCTGCGCTAAACAACTGGAGAGATTGGCAAAATTCCGAAATGTGGGAGATCAGCTGCAGACAGCTAAATCAACTCATGTTCTGGTTTTGTGTTGTTGCTATTTTTAACAACATTTTAATGATATTTTAAATGTTTTCCTCACAGTATTTTTTGTTTAAAGACAAACCCTCTCCCAGTGACTAAAATCTCTCTGTGCCAAAGTTCTTGCCCAGCACCAGCATGGGGAAATCGCTCATAAACAGGCAGCGGTTGGGGCAGAGCCCAGACCAGAGCTGGAGGGGGGGATCCTGTGGGACCCCAGCGCCGCTCCAGCTCCACTTGCACCGTGCAGGAGTGGTGGGCTGGGGGTCCCAGGGAGTCACCCTGCCGATGGCAGGGGAAGCTAGCCACCCACATGGGCTGCACATTTTCCTGAGCTGCCCTCCTAAAAAGCATTCCCTTTTTGCAAACCTTCCCATCCCTTCTTCCCCTTGGAGGCTGATGGCCAACTGGACCCCCTGTAGCCAGCCCACTCGGCCCCTGCGTGCCAGGGAGGACCCTGACGTGCGGCCGGACCCCCGCAGCCCTCCCAGCTTGGTGCCTCTCATCACCCATCCCTGGCACGGGCTGGTGCCGGCTGAGATGCTCCGGCACTCGGGAGCTGGGGTGAATATTTTCTGCCCGTGCAGAGGGGTGAGGGCAGCCTGGGCAGCTGGGGTGGGCTTCGCCTTCGCGTCCCTTCTCTGCGTGGTCTCCAGGGAAGCCTGGGCTGGGCTTTGGTGCTGGCTGGTGACACACCAGCCATGGATGTCAGAGTTTGTGATGACAAAGCTTTTATACTGAAGCAAAGGTTTGGATGCAGATGGCTTTTAGAGTTCAAAGTGCATAAAATGAAAGAAAACTGCTGTCTGTGGATTTGTTTTGGAGTCACTATGAAAAGCTTGTAAAACATGGAAAAATTTTAAGTATAATTTTCTGTCATAACAACTGATTTATTTTTTTTGTCCAAATATAGGCCCTGATAATACAGATAAATGGGACGATCCCGAACCTGAATGGAACAAATATTTCATGTGACTATGGAAATAATATCCACACGGTAGCCAGAGTTGCTGGAGATTATGTAAACCAATTTATTTATTGCAGTTTACTTCCACGTGAGAAATATCCAACGTTTCCAGACGACCAAGGTATGTAGAAGAAAACAGCCTCAGTTCATTCTAGCCACTTTGTGGACATAATTTTTTCTTAGGCTTTTTTTTCTTTTTCCAATTGTACGTGCAGATAATGCATAAAGGGAAAAAAGACCCAAGCTGCTTCTGTTTTATAGGGCGTATGACTTTAAAGCGTGGGAGTTCCATTATGTTGACATGAATTGACAGTATTTCAAATCTATCAATTTTTGTTTTAAACATCAGATTTTAAAAGCCTGTTCATGTACTTATTTTATTAAGATTTATCTGGTTAGAACCAGATAAATCTAGTTTAGATTTAATAAGTACTAAAACAAAAATGTTTTAGCCCTGGGGAAATAATGTTGCTACTTATATTGATATTTTCACTTGCTTTTGTTTAATTTTCCTCCTGAACATGCACTACCTTTCAGGAGAAATTCTGGAAGAAGAGCAAGTGCGTACCTAAAGGCAGCTCAGAAACTCTTAATCCCGTTTATGCAATTAAAAGCTGGGCTGAGGCGTTGCAGCATCCCCCAGATTTTAGATGGTACGAAGCAGGATGGTACCTGGAGGCTCTGTGGAGCTGCGCTCAGGAGGTGAAAGCACCTGCAGACAGGTGAAGGCGGCTGAGCCTCGGCTGAGCTGACCAGGTCTGGTGCTGGCCGCTTAGCGCTGGAGACAGCCGCCTTTTCCAGCCCCTCCTGAGAGGTTTGAAGCTTCATTCCAGACTCGAGTGCTTGTTCAGTCTTCATCTTTCAAGCCTGGAGTGAATGCTCTATTGAAGATGACTGACTTCAGTAGGGGAAGAATTAGCCAGTCCTTTTGAAAATCCCACTTTTCATAGGCAACTTTATAAAGCTGCATTGTTTTTCTCCCTAGCTGCCCAAAGAATGGGAGATCATGAACTGTTCTGTATTGTTGGTTACGGCAATGTCCAAATGAATTTCTGGAATCCAATGCGCTGATTTATTGTACATATTCTGAAAGAGGCATTGTCTCTTGTCCCTGGTGCTTATATGGCAAAATTGCAAAGAAAAAAAATAATAAATTAAGCAATTTTGGGGGGAGGGGGAGTTAGTATAGCATGCTAAGCAGCCAAAAAAGGGATTTCCACTCTTCTCTGCGGGTTTGTTGTCATGGGAAAAGTGAGCAGGGTTTTAAAACATGATAACTAACATGTTTTAATTGCCACTTTTTTAAAAATATCATTTAACAACAACTGTAAGCGAAGACAGTAATTAACTCTACTAATTAACACTTGCACAACATGCTGGAATTTTCTGCTGAAAGT
Source organism: Caprimulgus europaeus (assembly GCA_907165065.1). Next base: position 23,116,426 of record OU015535.1, on the reverse strand, counting down.
CGCAATGTTCTTTTCTGGTGAGGATAAAGCGTTGATTTAAGAGGGAAGAGCTGAAAGTCAGAGGGCAAAAGACGAATGGTCCAAGCTCTGAAATGCAGCTCAGAGGAAGCCCTCGAGAAAACAAATCAGATCTAGCCCTTGTTTTCCCAAGGGTCTGTCTTGTCTTCTAAGCATGAGCATGAGCAAGAGGCTCTTGCAACCCAATCTTCTTTGGCTTGATTCTCTCAGACCACGTGGTCGTTGAAACTGCTCTCCGAGTCAACGGCAAAAACATTATCTGGGCCAATTTCACCATCTACGATTGCAAAAGAACCGGAAACATTTACCCGAAGAGAGCGTAAGTGACCCCGGCGTGCTGGCGGCCGGGCAGGCACGGGTGGCACCGGGGTGGCAGTGGTGCGAGCCAGCCCTGCTGGCTGCGGGCGCGGGGCCCTGGCCAGGACTTGGCAGGGGCACAGCGGCTGCCGCCAGGGATTTAGGAAGGAGTCTCGAGCCATCTGGACATGTTGGGCTTTTATAAAATGTGAATTATATTTTTATATGAAGCTTGTTCTGTTAACCCTTTGGCAGCAGAGCTGGTCTCCCTCGCGATCCCAGGGGCCTGTGGGGCAGGGAGGGAGGGACATGTCCCCTCTGCTCTCTCCCCTCCCCGCCCTGCATGCCCCTTGGCAGCACGGTGGGGTGGAGGGGGGTCCAGGGCCACCCACAGAGAGCCACCCACCTTTCAGGTTCAGAACAAGGGAGCCTGCCTGTGGGGATCCCCTGGTCCTCCTCAGTGGTGGTCCTGTGCCCTGCACAAACCGTGGGGGAGAACCTTTGTTGGGCACAAGCATGCCTGACTTCCCCAGAGAGCAAGAGCAAGAGTATTTTGGGGGAAAAGAGCAGTTTTCACTAAGCAGGGGAGGAGCTGGAGCTGGTGGCTTACAGTCTGCCATGGCAGCGGCACCAGCAGTGACACCCTGGAGGTGCCCTCGGCATGGCACTGGGGACAATGGGCTCTGCCCGTGTCCCCCATTAGCTCCCAGTGAGAGAAAGAGAGGAAAACCCAGCGCCTGCCATAGACAGGATTTCTGGGTACCATTAAAGACTGAGCTCAGTGTGTGAAGATTGATTGCATGGCTGATGTGTGGCTCCTCTGAGCAGCCCCAAATCTGCTTTTCTCACCACACCGTTGCCATTTCAGATGCACCAGCTGCCTCTCAACCAGGTGGAAGTGTCACTGGTGTCCCTCTGCCTACGCCTGTGTCTCCAACCATTCACAGTGTGACGATGCCCTGCAAATGAAGGTAGGGCTCATCAAACTTCACTGCTTCGGGAGACCTTCCCACCTCGCTGTGCTGTTCCTGTGGTTTCCTTCTCCTGGGGATGGAGGCAGATGGCGGGGTCTGGCAGCACTGCTCCAGCGGGGAGGGCGCGGCTCTGAGGACAGCGCTGCTCGGCACCGCTGACGTGCTGCCCGGCCTTGGGGAGCCTCCGCGGTCAGAAATGCCGTGGTGTATGTCTCACTCCAAAGGCTCGGTGCACATCGCCCTTCCAAAGGCTCAGTACGTGTCTCCTATCCGAAGGCTGGGCAGATGGGGAGCTGGAGGGCCACTCTGGGTGCTGTTCCGCCTGCGTCATGTTCGCAGCACTCTTCAGCAGCACTGGTGAGCCCAGGGCCAAGAGGCAGCCTTGGACTGTCTTGCCTGGAGGTCCCCAGGCTGAGCTTCACTTTATTAGCAACCCTTGGTGGTCTCGGGGCACCTGTGCTCAGCTTGGCAAGCTCTAAGTCTCCTTGGTCAGTGTCCAGCACTTCAGCAGAGTTTGTCCAAGGCTGAAGTTTGGGCTCCCTCCTCCTCTGGTGTCCGGGAGAGGGACGCACATGCGACAGGTAAGCTGCAGCCGTGCTGTGCCGGACCGGGCCATGCCTGGAGGCGTGTGTGTGTGATGGGCTGGCAGCCTGGCTAGCGCGTTTGGCTGTCCCGGTGCCCTCAGTGGACACTGGGTTTGGGTAATGTGATAAACGCAGCAATACTTTACAATTCGTTTAGCTTTGACTAGGCTGGTGCAGGATGTTAATAATCTGCTGGAGCACCACTGGTGGTTCTCATCTAAGGGAGAAAATTGCCCCTTTCCAAATTACAGCTCTAATAACCCAGAGGCTCCATGTGCTCCTGCTTCTGAAATTTAAATTGAAGTTAATTTAAATAAAATTGGCTTTTTAGCAATCAATCTGCCGTAGATCCAAGCCAAGCTTTTACGCTGTAAATTGAATATCCCTTTGGCACCGGTGCTCTGCTCTCATCTCAGCTCTTCCAGTGGTTCCCCGTGCTCATCACCAGTAGGAGTTTGGCCCTGTGTCAGATGTCCCACCCTTACCCCTCCCCAGGCTCAAGCCTGGGGCTGTCCCTGGCGTCTGCTCCCCTCCAGCTGGGAGGAGGTGGGTGGCTGCAAGCACAGGGCATGGGGAAGGAGATGGGGCCACCATGTCGCAGCTCCACATGGTCCTGTTCAGTGTAAAACCCCGGGAAATGTTAGCTGTCCCTGCTGGGTGGCAGCAGGGTGATGGCTCCCGGCAGCGCTGCTCTTCCTCTGGTTTGTGGCGTGTGTCTGGGTGGGTTGTGCCTCCTGGGGAGGGTCTGGGCTGCTCACGCCGGGCAGTTTGAGGAAGCACCTTCCACTTGGTGAACTTCCCGGGTTTCAGAATGTATCGGGTGCTTTCTGTTGCTGTCTGGATGGGAGCTGGGCACCTGAAACCCATCACTGATGGCTGCTCCCAGTGTGGGACCCACATGCTGAGGCTGTGCAGTGGGGATCTGCCCTGCTCCAGGACACGGGGAGCTGTGCCAGGGGTCTGGCGATATGCTGGGCTGCCGGTGCACAGGGCGTCACGGCACAGCGGGCCATGAGCCATGGGGGCTTGTGCTGCACCAGCCCCTGGGCACCGAGGCTGCCGCTTGGGGCAGGGGCTCCAGGGGCTGGCGGGCATGCCAGCAGCACCGGTGATGTCAGGGCTGCGGAGGGGGACCACCATGGATTGGCCCTCCATCGGTGGTTCCTCCATCAGTGGTTCCTCCATCAGTGGTTCCAGTCATGGCTGATACGCAGTGGTTTCTCATTAAATCCAGAGGAACAGCTTGGGCTGTGAGAGGGCTTCTCAAGAAGGTCCGTGTTACTGGATTGCCTATTTCCTTGCTGCATAGCCTGCAACTTGGCTGGCAAATGCAAAAATTGCCTGAGATTATTTGTTTTGAGTTTAAGTGTAGCTGCTTCTTGAAAAGCAGGGCCAGGCAGCTATTCAGTGGAGCAGGGAGTGGTGAGCTGCACCCAGTCTTCCCACTCTGCTCCCATCCCCTCGAGAAAACAACGAGAGTCAGGGTTACCCTCTGGCAGGGATAACCATGCCTATCCCTCCTTAAGGATAACCGTGCCTACCCTCGCTTTCTCACCTCTGATCTACTGCAGCAGGTGGAGTTCAGGTGGATGCTGTACCTGGTTTGGACACATTCCTGTTGTATCTCTGTGCCTTTCTTGGCTCTTCTTGCTGATTTCAGGGGGTGGCTGCAGGACGAGGTGCTCTGTACCCCTGAAAATATGGTGCCTTGTCCTACAGTCAGAGCTTTCAGTAAACAAACCATTTCTGGCGTGGCTGCACCTGAAACTGCTCCACCAGGAAACCAGCATCGTACTGCCTTCATCCGCAGCATTTTAAACATTCAGGCCCTTTGCCCTGATCCAGACATGAATGATATGATCAGCTGGAAAGCTCTATTTCTAGCCGCTGATGAACAGCAGGAGAAGGGGCTGCAAGACGACAAGTTAATCAGTCCTCTAAAGTGTATTTATCTAGCAAGCTATGCCAGCTGCTGTGACATGCAAGGACACACCAGGCCATGAGAGCTTTTGCATGAATTTTCAGTTGTAGCCCTGCTGTTTTTATTTTAACTCCTTTGATTCTCCTAGAAGAGGCTTGGGACCGAAATCTCTCTCCCGTGCTTTGCTTTGTTGTTTTATTTCTCTTATCAGGTACATCTCTGTTATTTAATCTCCTTGTTTAGGTGGCACCGACTGTGCTTGATTAAGATGAGTGTCCTCATAGAAATGAAGCATGTTTTCCTCAGTCAGGCACTTCTAGATAATTCCCTGACCTCAAGCTAGGTCTGGGGAAGAGAAACCTCACGCTCAGTGCGTGTCTGGCACCAGAGATGTGTCCTGCCGGGCATCTTGGTGCGAGGAGGGCAGGCTCCATCTCTCATCAGAGCAGCAGCAGCACTGTCGTCAGCGGAGTCACAGCGGGGTAACCCTTAGTGCAAGTGAGAAGGAAATCTTGCCTGCTGCAAATTTTTTTACGTAACAGACCAAATATTTTGTTGTCTTTTACCCCAATGGCTCCACTGTCAAAGGCATTAATCTGGATATACCCTGGGTCAACGGAGAATCTGGCTTCATTTTTGCTGTAGTTTTGCAGTGTGATTTACATCTCATGAGAGAACAGGATGGGCTTGTAATACAGACGTGAATTCTGAGTCAGCTCCAGTATCTGAGCCATCAATTTAAAGTGAGAACAAAAGTGGGGGACAGATGACCTTTTAAAATCGTTTTTCAGCTTTATTTAGGCCTCTCGTTTCAGCTGTCCTACTCCTGCAGTCCCCGTGCTGAAGCTCCCGCAGCTCATTATACCCTTCCTACGTGCACACGCGTGCACACGCAGACTCCCGCACGCTTCTGCAATGACGCTGTGCAGGGGGGAGCCCGCTGGAAAGTGAAATCTCCACAGGGGCTTGCAGAAATGTGCATTGCGATGAGCGAGACATCGGCTTCCCGCTGACAGGAGGGAGGTTACACTGGCAGATCTGCTGCTGCAGCCTGCGGTGCCTCCTTTTAGTGTCACTCCGGCCCCGTCTTCCAACATTTAATCGTGTGCCACAAGGGAGCTGCCCGCAGCGGCAGCTGAGGGGTGCAGACACATTGGCTTTGTACCTGGGAGGGCATTTTTTCCACTGCAGGAAGATGGAAGTGCAGGCTTGTCAGCCCCACCACCCAGGGCTGGGAGCTGCTGATGTCCCTGAGCTGGCGGAGGAGCCTGGCAGGAGCAAGGGGGGAATTCCTGCTGCACTCCTCCCTTTGCCGGCCGTGGCTGCTGGCCCGTGGCTGCGGATCAGCCCCTGGAAACCCGGCCACCGTGCTGTCATTATCTGGCAGCTAGCGGAGGGTGGATTTTAAGGCAGTGCTGTGCTGGGCTGCACTGAAAGGTGGTGACTGAGGGGAGGAAGGTTCCACATGGTGTTACCGCTCTGTGTGTCACGGTACCATTTTGGTATTCACTTGCTTGGGTTACAGTGTGATCTGACTTTAACGATGTAGTGAAATTAATCTTATCAAGGCCCTCAATGTGTCTTCTTGCCTCGTCTTTGAGGATGCTCAGCCTGCACTCAGCTAACCTCTTTTTTTGTTGCTAACAGAAGAAAATTGACTGTCCGCGCATTGTACCTGCCTCGTTGGACCCGATGCCCACGGGAGTATCTCGGGACATTACAATCTCACTGGCTAACGCGACTTTCTCTAAGGTAAATGAGTTCCTGGATTGATCGGGAAGCTTCAGATGAGCCTAGGCTGGTGTGCAGTGAGGTGGGCAGGTCAGCCGAAGGGATTTTAAGTACGAGTTGGTTTCTGCCTCGGGAGCGGGTGATGGTGTCGGTCCCAATTTGTGTTTGCAGCTGAAATCGCTGTATTAACAAATGATGCTGGTGGAAAGCAGCAACCCCAGCAGCGAGTGGGGTTGCATGGCAAAGTCAAAGGGAGAAGCTTTTTGTGTCCAGGTGTTCTCCAGGGATTTCCCGCAGTTAGTGATGGACTTTTTGCATTCAGTTAGGTTTATAAAAAATACTAAAAAGGAGGTTTATACATCTTATAAAAGAGTCACTAGAACAAAATGTTTGGGGGAAGTAAGATTCCTGGTTTCCGTGTGGGTGTTTGCTCCACCACAGAGCATGATGGTGTCATGCTGTCCCTGTGCCGTGTGGCAGCCCAGCCCCACTGTCCCACACTTAGGAATGAAGGACAAGGCCCAGCGCTGTGGGCAGAGTGCCCTGTGCTGGCTAAGCCACTGCTTTAGTTTAACTTCTGGTCGTCACTGTGGAGCTCTTCTTTGTGTGGAAAAATCCTTTCTGTGAAATTTTCTGTCTTGCAAATTGTAATAGGGCGAGAAGCAGGAATGGACATCAAATGGTGCGTTTGGAGATGTGTCCCACGCAAGGAGGAACCAGAAGAATTTGGGGCAGGGGGGCTGGGCACTGGGAAAATATCTGACTAAGCTCTGTTATTTGTAGAAAGCTGCCCTGTGTCATTTTGGGTCAAGTCTTTAACGGGGCCCATGGGGCCCGGTTTGTCGTGCCCCTGCGGAGGATTCTGGCACGCTGGACAGCCAGGCAGCTCCTCTGTCTGCAGGGAAAGGAGAGGGTTGGAAATGCTGGCGGAGCTGCCTGGCTTGGGCACCGCTTCCACAGGACCACCTCCCCTCTGGCGCGGGGGCAGGATCGAGCTCTCCCCACCCGGCCGGGGCTGCCGGTTCCTGCCCGGGTCTGGCCTCTGTAAAGCAGGATGTGCCCTCCACAATCAGCAAAAAAGGGCGAGAAATCCTTCTTCCTCTGTGGGTGCTGGAGGTGGCTGAAGAGGAAGCAATAGTGCATGTAAGCTGATAGGAAACCAAGTCAGCAGGAAAGGGGCCGAGGCACCGCTGCTCCCCGGGGCGGCTGGAGGGGCTCTGGACATCCGGCTTCCTCCCGCCACTGTCCACACACTGTCCCGGGGCACTGGGCGGGATTCCTTCTCCTTTCCGCTCCGTGGCAGCTCACGAGCACTGCCAGAGCTGGGAGCATCGGAGACGCGTGCCCAAACACCTCTGCCTCTGCGGGGGCTCTGCCCGGGCGGTGGGCGAGGGGCAGGGGCAGCCTGCAGAGCCGGAGCTGCCCGGGTGCAAGCGGTGCCCTGGGGAGATTCCAGTTTCCCCCTCACAGCTGCCTGTGTGTTAGCTGAGGCAGCAGCTGCCTGCCAGGAGACTGGTGCTTTCTTTCTTGTCTCTTATCAGATCCGTGAGTTTTCAAAGGGTAGTCAGACCTCAGTAGTGGAGGAGCATCCACCTGCTTGGAGACAGGATTTTTTCCTATCCTGGCAGCAGCACTGGGTGAGAGCAAGGAGCAGGGCTTGGCTCCATGTGCAGTGCTTATGCAGCAGTTGTATGTAAGGGTGTGTAACAGAGCAGTGGGGCACAGACCTCAGCCCCACTGACAGTACTGTGCTCTGATCTCTTACTTGACTTGAGGCGCGGCTCAGGTATTGACGGTGGGACGTGACACCTGCTGTATGGGTTGGCTGAGATGGAGAACTGCACAAAATGGTTGTTGCAGCCGTTCTGCCCTTGTCTTCCCTCCCCCAGGAGACAGCTCTAGAGTGCCATTTTGGGACAGACAGAACATTTGAAGCCCGGTGGCTGAACTCCTCCACTGTGGAGTGCGTACAAGTGCTGGTAAGTTGGGGAGTGAGGCCACCAGCTCCTGCTCCCCCCATGGCATGGGGCAGGTCTGAGGGCAGGGAGGGTCTTGTCCCCAACAAGACAGCTGAGACATTGCCTCCCCTCCTCCCTCCTTCTGATTCCAGCTGAAAAAAGCATGAACCATGTTCACCCCTCGGGCAAGAGGTTCTTGGCGTGTACTGATGCTGGAAGGGTGTTCATGGGTTGTCAGTGCTGCATCCTCTGCTCCATGGGCATCTGCAGGGGCTGCAGCCCCTGCTCCACCAGGGTTTGGGAAGGACCTGCTTGTTTACTTTTCTAAATTGAAAGACTTCAGTTCAGGCAAAAAATTTGGCTACCTTTCAGTGTTGCTATTGCTGTAGCTTTTATTCTGAGCTAGGAATTGGCCTGAGAAAATGCTCAGACACTCACTGAAGAGTGAGCGACGTGTGGTTGTTGCAGGGCAAACTGCACCTTTGAAATGCAGCAAACATTTGGGCTTTCACTGGTGGGAATATTGCAAGTAGAAGCTGGAGAGGAGCACTTTCCCATCATATCACCTGCAAAACTGTGTTGTAGCCTGGTGCTGAAAATGTGCAGACTGGCCAGTCTGTTAGTTTTCCTGCTTGTTTCTACTAAAAATAGCAGCAAGCCAGGGCTCTGCTCTCACTGTGATGTGCATTGCAGCCCCGTTCCCTTTGCTGGGACCTCAGTGAAACAACTAAAACAGAGAGCAGCCTTCCCTCTCTTTGTCTCTGCTAAAGATGAGGCTCTTCTGTACTGAGAAGCAGTGATCAGAGAAGCCTGACGAGGAATGTTAATCCATGTAGTGTGCGTGTGGAACCTTGTATTTTATGAAATTTCCTAAGGTTTTGTTTATTTGTGTTTTGTGTGCAGCTCCACACATCAGAAAAAAGCCATCTCTTCCCAGTGAACCTTCAGCTGAAGGACAGACCAGACAGATTTATCGACAGTCCAGAGTTGATGACAGGTCTGAGTTGAAAATATTTTTATTCTGCTCTCATCTGGTCAACTTGAATGACTCTAAAATCCTGGGAAAATTTATGGGTTCAGGCATCCACATGAAGGTGTGCCCGGAAACCCGCAGACATCCCCTTTACGCCCAGGGAAATCCAAGCCCCGTCCTTGAGCGCAGGCACTGGTTGAGGTCTCGCCTGCCAGTGGCACGAGGGATGAGCCCAAGGTTGGGGAGGAATTCCTCCTGGAGGAGATAAGGGACGAGGGAGGGCTCTGCCCTGAGCTCTCACTGGAGTGTGGCATCAAGCATACTGTAAAAATTGATTGTTTTTTTTTTACTCCTGTGCTGAAAAGGAACAAAATGTGCGAACGCATTTCACCCCTGACCTGCTCTCTGTCTCTAGGAAGAACGCTCAGATTCCCAAAAAAGCCCTTGCTACATCAGCAGGCTGAGGCAGGGAGTCAGGGTGCCCCCAGACAAGGCATTAGACAGGACAAGCCCGGCCAGCAAAGCCAGCGCTTGCACAGCGGCCACCTGTCCCTGCGCTGGCTGGGGACCTGGTGTTGCACCTGGGTGTGGGCAGCAGCTCTGGGCTCTGTTCCCTCTCAGTCGGGTCAGCAGCTGTAGTGAAAGGTACTGATTTACTCTAGGCACAGATGAGAGCGGGATGCCTGAAGTGAGGTTTTCTTTGGAGAAGTGGCTGTAATGGCGAGAGAGACATTAACACCATCAGCCACTGACCGAGGATAAAAAGATTTCTCCATCATAAATCTCAGTGTATAGGGGAGGCTTGTCTTGCAAGGCGTTCCACGCTGGTGAAATAACCTTTGAAATACCAGCAGGAGTAGGCATGGGACATGGCTTCCTTGGAGAAAGAAGGGGATGTCCGTATTTTTGAAATACAGAGGTAACCCTGAGGAATGGGCTGGGAGATCTGAGCTAAGAATATTTTCATGTGCAAGAGAAGACTCAGCTCTTGGCGTGGGCGGTGCTGGGAGCAGGAATGACAGTGGGGAGAGCGTAGAGTCCCCTCCTGTGCAGAGAAAGAGCTGGCTTACACAGACTGTGTTTGCATCCATCTGAATTTACCAGAATATTTGGAGATCCTGTGGGACTGTGAGACTGCTCTGGCTCCTCCTCGCCTTCATCAGAGTGGTGCGAGTAGAATTAGAGAGGCTGACCTGCAAGCAGAGGTCTGCCAGGCCAATTATAAATGTGTGCATCTTTTTTACTGTCGTTAATGGAATTACTGTAATTAGTGTTTATTATTTCAATATTTGTTAGCTTTTATTGTAAACTGTGTTTTGGTACTGCACTGAAGGAATCCCAGCTCTTTGCTGCTGGGTGGAAAACCAACCAGTGTAACTCACTGGGTGGAATCAAGATGAGGTGAAAATAAGCTCATTTTTTTTGTGGAGAATGGGAGACTCCCTTGGTGCTGATGATGCTTTGTTAGCATGAGCAGAGTAGATCATTGAAGACTGAGGTGTTCATTAATTGTTTATGAAGCACCTTGAGATCCTCCCGTGAACAGAAGTGTGAGATGTGACTGTTTCTTTGTATTATGTTCTCCTGCAAAGTCTCCTCTGGGGAAGAGGGTGTGAAAGCAACGTTTCCTGAGTGTTTCTGGCTGTTTATCTCAGCGGATACCCACACTCCAGTGGCAGAAGTCTTTAGGCTGGAGAGGAAACATAACCTAGGGCACCAGCTAATGAAGAGGTGAAAGCAGTGTAGGAAAATGATGTGGAAGCTGAGCTGAGCAGATCTGAAGGGAGAAGTCAATGAAAGGGGCCCATGGTCACCAGGGGGAAGGAAAGCAACTGTAAACACTGTATAAAGCACTGTAATCATCCGATTTTTGTCAGTGTGGAAGCAATGTGATTGCTTTGCTAACAGGATGGAGCCAGCTCTGCAAAGCAGCTTCCCATGTGGATGCTGAGAGTTGGAAATGTGTAGCATAAATTGACAAAAGGTTCCGAGTTTGGGTGTTGTTTGTTTTTCAAGGAGAAGAAAAAGGAAAAGAAAGTGCTAAATTACACTGCAGTGAGAACGAGCACCCAGTCCTTCTGGGAAATCTTCAGGATGGCAGCCAAGCGCTGCCTCACCGTGCTGCGTGTGCAAGCTGCTCTGCTCCTCCGCTGGGTTTCAGATGTTACTTGGATTAATATAGCCGGGGGTGGGGGGTCTGGGGGGTGTTTGACTGCCTCCAGCTAAGCAAAGCTGTGGAAGTCTCAGGCCCAGGAGCTGACATATTCTCTTGTCTCTGGCGGTTTAGTGGAGGTGTACAACTGTGCGACTGGGAGTGCTGACTGCTCTCAGTGCCTGGGGAGGGAGGACCTGGGGCACCGCTGTGTCTGGATCGAGAGCAGCTCCAGCTGCAGGCTGCACAGCGAGTTCCCCCACGTCTCAGACGTCTGCCCAGCTCCAGAGATCAAGAAGGTAAGGCCCAAACACAGCGTGGAGGGCACGCGTGGCGTGGGGGGCTAGAACTGGCTGGGGGCAAGGGAGGAACCGTGCTTTGTCCCTGGCACTGGAAAGGGTCAAGACCAGCCCTGAATTATTCACTGACTTTCTATGCTGCTTGAGTCACCTGATGCCAAGGACATTTTGCTAGTGACAAGATCCAGTCTTCATCATGTTAGTAGGAAAAACAACAGCAGCACAATCAGAATGTCCCAGAGTTCTTTGGGTTGGTAAAAGTGAGGAGGATTTGTAGGGTCAGCTGAAGGATTCTTATCAGGAATAGTGTTTAATGGAGCATAGCTGGAATGTGAACCCGAGCCCCATCTCCAGGCACATGCTCTGCAGTTCTGCTGAGATTAAGAGAGGCAGAGGGACCTTTTGGCATCATGCATTTTGAAATGAGTTTTATTTAAATTGTAGTTGAATGAATGTTTGTTGGGAGCTTTTGGATCTGGGGTTTTGCTTGGAGGTGTGGTATGAGCCAACGAATTTGTCCCTGACAAGTAGCAAAGAAAATATATAGAGCAAATCTTAAAATGAGCTCCCTAGGAAAGAAGCTGGAGAGGCGAAACAGCTAATGTGGACATCAAAGCCAGCTTTCTCTTCTTAGGGAGTCATGTAGCAATAGCTGCTCCAAATCCGGGTGCTGTAGCACTGTGTGGAGGGACTGCAGGATCCCCATTGCCTGCCTCTTCCATCTTGTCACCGTGGGAGAGGTCCTCCCCCGTGAGCCTGTCCTGCCCCCGTTCATACCAAGTGTTATCAGCACCTCGCCAACAAATAATGGGAGGAAACCACAGTTCAGGTCGCAGAGCGTCACAGGACTCTGTTGCTGTTTCCTTAGCAAATAGCAGCTGGGAAATCCAAATCCTCTGGAGTCACGCGAGCAGCGAGCCCTCGCAGAGCCCTCCTAGAGGGGATCAGCGCAGCAGGTGAAGGCGGGCACTGAGCCTGGTGGTGGGTCCTGACCAGCCCTGCCCAGCTTCACCAGCTGATGCCACCAGGCACGTTGGGCTGGCTTTGTGTGCCATTGCCTTTTCCAAGGGAAAAGAGCCATTTCCAAATTGGTGGGATTTGTCTCATCCGCTGAATAGTGCAGTCACACTGCCCAGGGACGCCCCTCATCACACCCAGCACCCTGTCCCCTTGCAGCGGTGGGGTTGGCAGCTGCCAGGTGAGAAACCAGTGGCATAGGGGATGGATGGGGAATGGCCTTATCCTCCCATGGTGCTGGGCTCATCCTGCACCCCGGGGTGCCACAGTGCTGGTGTCTTGGCCACGTTCCACACATCAGGACACTTTTTGTCTTGATTTTGTCTGGAAGGGCCCCGCTGTGTTCGGGACAGTCCTTAAAAACGTGATGGCAGGACTCTCTCTTCCCAGCACGTCAGCATCCCTCCTCTGGGTTTGTCTCTGCCCCAACTCTATTCGAAGTTATGGTGTGGAAGGAGTGATGTTTCACCCCAGATGTGTTTGCATCTGGAGTAATCCCAGACCAAACCCAGCACAGAAGCGCAATGACTTCTCAACTGCAAAGCTGCAGCAAGGGGAGAGTGGTGGTGGGCGCACTGTGGGGTGAGCAGGGACATGAGGAGCAGTTTCATCTTCTTCATGGGGTCCAAGTGGGAGGTGGACACAGGCAGAGGCTCAGGGCTGAGGGCACAGAGCTTCCTGGTGGTTCTCCTTCGACCTCTCTCTTGGTGCCACAGATTGAGCCGCTGCGTGGGCCGCTGGAGGGGGGAACACTGCTGACCATCCGTGGGAGGAACCTGGGCCGCCGCTTCAGCGATGTCCTTGGTGCTGTCAGGATTGGCAGCGTGCAATGTGTGCCACTGCCTGACAGATACCTCGTCTCAGAGACGTGAGTGCTGGAGGAGCCAGGGAGGAGGTCCCTGTCCCCATTGTGTCCTCTGCCCGTGCCCGACCCTCCCATCCCCATCGCTCACCCTGTTTTCACCAGCAGAGCACGGAGGAGGAGGAGGCCAAGGGCTCTGCCCCTCTGCCACCCCCATGACCGCCAGCCTCCTCTTCCCTGCCCGCAGGATCGTATGCCAGACCGGGGAGGCTCAGGAGGCATTTTCTGACGTGGTGACGGTTAACGTGAGCCGGGAAGGGAGGTCCAGGGAGCGGTACTCCTATGTGGTGAGTAGCTGCCTCTGGGATGTTTCTTTGGTGATTCCTGCACCCCTTAAAACAAGCCCGCAGCCCCACACCTCCAGCTGGCTTAGAAAGAGGATCTACAACAAAAGACGCCAGGGTCCTCAAGGGGCCGCTGACCCGTCTCCTCTCCTGTGATTACCTGAGCTCGGTCTGGCAAATCCAGGCTCGAGCGCAGCGGCAGGACCGCCGCCAGGCTATCGTCAGGCCCAGCCCCGCTCCCGTCTCACCTCCTGCGGTGGTTTATCACTCATGCTGGCTGTATCACTGTTTCTCCTGCTATAAAAAGGAGCTCATTTTTCTTCCTCCTTTTTTGCTAAACTGCCATTACAACCTGTGAGATTTTTTGAGACTCTTTGTGCTGTACAAGTTACATACCACGGACTCATTATTTCAAACTGGTACTTTCTGCTACAGAGATTGTCTTAGTTTTTGCATGAGAATAATGTGTAGGGATTAGTCTTGAGCTAACCCTGTGTCATCATACAAAGAAAAGCCCTTTATAGCTCTGCACTGTACCATCTCACAAAGATAACTTTCATCTCTATAAACCTGAAATAAATCCATGCAGCTCTTCTCTTTCCTACAAGCACCCTCGTCTCTGGCCAGTCGCTGTTCACGGGCAGTCCTGCGTGGGCTGGGTGCCAAGGGCATGCTGTTTACTCAAGTCTTTGTGCTGCTTCTGTTGCTGTAGCTGGGGAAGAATAAACCATGCTGCAGTGTAGTGGCTTGAAATAAGCCTTGAGCCCCTGGAAAGGACATTTTATTCCTGGTAGCCATTGTGAGGAATTTAGGGCAGGATCCTGGGGTGCAATTCCCCACCCTGCAGCCGATGGCATGAGGTGTTTCGTTCAGGGAGGTTTACACAGCAGCGCTCACGGCAGAGCCAGGCCTGGCAACGCACGAGGAGGGGACCCGTGAGGTGGGGTCAGGGCACTGCTCAGCTTGGCTCAGTGGTGGTTCCCAGGAGGATGTTTGCTCTGGGACCCATTCCCATCATTTCCAGGCACCCATGTCCACATCCAAAATGACAGCACTTTACCTGGAAAAGTTTAGAAGAATCTTAGAACTGTCCATCCCAAGAAGGTCCTTTGTAAAATACCAAATATTGTTTGTGTGCCACACACAAAACCCCCGCTAGATGTATCTAGAAGAGACAGAATTGAGCTGTAAGTCTGCTGAGGAGGAGGGAGAAATGTCATGGAGACTTCTCCAGGACATTATCACAGGCTATGGATGAGCTGCATTTGCCAAATGAGCTGAATTTGCAGAAATTGCAATAGAGACACCAGTGCTGGCAGTGCACTGAGAGCAGGAGCCACCGAGGGGAAGAGCTGGAGGGCTTTGGGGAACATGAGTAATCCTCTCTGCTGTTGTTGTAACGGCACATTTGAATGCACAGGTTAGGGGTGAAGGGCAGGAGACAGCCGCCTGCAGACAGGGAAATACAAGTTAACAGAACAAATCCTGTCGAAATGGGTCATGATCAGAAACAATGGGGGAAATGGCTGGAGAGGAATAAAGCCGTCTGAGTGCCACACAAGGGCAAGGATAGCTTGCCTGCGTGGCTGGGATTGACAGGGAAGGGCATTAGCCCGAGGCGGTGCGAAGCAGCTTGCCCAAGTGCTTCAGCCCACCCCAGCGCGGTTCTGCTCTGCGGCTGCGGCAAGGGATGGGCTGCAGTGGGGAGCTGGCTTCAGCCAACTTCTGCAGCCCCGTGGGTCTCCTGCCTCCAGGGCTTGTGGTGTTTGACAGGGAATTACCAAAAATGCCTTATGGAAAGGTCTTGTAATGATTATTTGCTCTGCCCCTGGTGTCCTCTCCAAACCGGAGCAGGGAAGTTGCCCAGCAGACTCTCCTGGGTGCTCTGTGTAGCAGACACGAGGGTTCAGCGCTGCATTAGTTATCAAAGCCTCAAGCTCATGAATCTCAGGAAGATTTCCGGAGGCTGCAAATGCAGATAACATACATACTAGTTTCTGGTGAAAATGGTGAGAGGCAAAGTAACTTCCTCCTTAGTTCCTGTCGCCTCAAGAGATTCAGATTTGAAGCTTCCTTAAGAAGGAGTTTGATATCCAGTTATCCACACCCAGGTGACTGTTTTCACAGCTCTCGAGGCCATCACCCAGCAGTGCTTTAGCATTATCTTTGTATTCAGGAGGAAATAGGTCTGGAAGGGCAGAGATGGTGGGAGCTGGAATGAATGAGAAATTTCCTTTTCTTGATGGACCTTGAGCTGTTGCCAGCTCTGGACCTTCCATTGGAAATCTCAAGGGACTGGTGGGATTCTGGAATCCAGTTTGGACTCATGTCTCATTTATTGCCAGAATTTAGGGACTGCAGAGAATCACAGAGGTTTTATATGATGATGCTCCTCAGCACTTGTACCTCTCCCCTTGTTCTGAAACCCTGCCAGCAAAAGCTTTTGCTACGCTGCTGTTTCAGAGCCTCACAATATTGTATACTTAAATTTACTGAAGCAATTCCCATGTGTCCTGTGGAATATGCAACTGTGAATTTACCAGGCTAGAAAACAGTTTTCCCCTTTGTTTTCAGCTTCCCATGGTGCAGTCCATAGCTCCCCTGAATGGCCCGAAGGCTGGAGGAACGCGAGTGACCATCAGAGGCAGCAGGCTGGACGTTGGCTCTGAGCTCCGTGTCCTTGTCAATACCTCCAAGCAGTGCACCGACCTCAGGTGGGACCAGGTCTGGGGGCTGGCGCTGAACTAGTGACAAGAGCCAAAGCATTAGGAAGGTCAATATTGTCCCCCAGGAGATGAGGAAGAGCTGGGGTTTTGGTGGGGGGCACCCCAGCATGCTTCTGAGCCTTGGAGCCAGCGTAGCAGCCCCACCAGCCCACTTGGCTGCTGCCTCCTGGGTTTCAGTGCCCCGCCAGCCTGCTGTGCCTGGTCAGGGAGGCAGAGCTGCAGTGCGGGTGCCTGACACAGGACAGGTGAGCTGCTTTGGCAAAGTGACTGCGCTGGTGTTGCCATGATGTGGGGGTGGTGACCAGCAGCAAACAAAGTGCTTCTCGTGCAGCATTCACAGTGCACTGCCAGGCCCCTGGCATGGTCTGGGGCCGGGACCAAAACCCTGGCAGCAGAGCGGACGTGGGCTTCATTCCCATATCTGCCAGGGACAGAAGGCACCTGAGCACCCAGGGTCCCGCTCCCACGGCAGCTCGCTGTTTGGAAGAAACCCCTCCTTCTGAATGTTCCCATCTCATCAGCAGGAAAACGTAGGAGCCTGCCCTTTCCCTGTACAGGAAATCAGTCTGGCAGCCTGGGATGGTGTATGCTGAGAATTGCTCGTTAGTAGGCAATGTGGTTAATAGGCGACTGGCACGTGACTGGAAGCTCCTTCTTGCCGGTGTCTGCCATCTGCCTCGCTGCTGAGGGGATGCTCAGGTCCCCGGTGCCTGGCCACGGCCGCTCTGCCTGCCACGGCTCTCTGCAGCTCACCCTGCCTTTCCCTGCACAGCCGCAACGACAGCACCATCACCTGCACCATGCCCTCCGCGGAGCTCACCACCGCCGTGCGAGTCTGCGTTCAGTTCGAGAACAAGTCCTGTGCCAGCGACAACATCACGTTCAAGTATGAGAAGAACCCGATTATATCAGACATCAACCCCAAAAAGAGCCAGATCAGGTGAGATCCCTCTCCCAGTGCAGACAGCCAAGTCTGCCAGGGTTTGTCCTCCTTTTGTGGCTTTTGTTGAGATCAGGCTCTTGAGTTTTGCCGAATGCAAAAGTGAACGGTGCTTTCCCATCAAAGCACAGAGCTAACTGGAGTATCCTGGCATAGCCTGCTGCAGGGAACACAAGCTTGCCCTGTCTGTGCTCCAGGCCATCCAGGTGCAGTGTATATCCTGAGCAAACCCCACGTCAGGAGCCCCAGGAGCCACTGAAGCTTGGCCAGGAGGCAGGGTACAATATCAGGGCCCTGGGCCACATGGTTGTAGCATCATGACTTCCATTTCGGAGCTGGCACATGTCTGCATCTGCCTGCAAAAGAGAGGGTCAGCTCCAGGCTGGTGGGAGAGGGTCCTGCAGGGAGGAAGGGGCTTTCTCAGCCCTGGGGTTTGACACATCGCCTTGCGGACAGGTACACGGGGCATCGCAGAGCACTCCCAGGGTGCTTCGGGGTACCCCAGCACTGGCAAAAAAGAGGTCTCGCACACCAGCACTGTCCTTAGGGCATTTCAGGGCATTTAGGGCATGGAGAGAAGTCAGGCTTGGTAACTGTACTGTGTATGCCTGGTTGGTGCTTCAGGGAGCTTCAGGTGGTGGCTCTATGAGACCCTGAGGATTTTTCTTGGCACTAAAACTGCTGGAGGATAAGCTGAGATTTGTAATTTTGGATTTCATCCTTCCTCGAGGTCGCAGTATTTAATATTTAAAGTGTGTTGCTTTTAATTTCATGTCTCTCCGTGGAGCTCTCAGGCTCCTGTTCCTTTGGATACCACAGTGAAATCCCACCTTCCTCAGCTGTGGAGCCTGGAAAACCCGGAGCTGGCCAAGGACTCTGAGAGTCCAGCGCCTGTGCCTGCGGGACGGTGGTGAAAGCAGCCAGCCCAGGGCACGAGCCCTCATCAGGCTGTGGCAGTTCCATCCCCTTGGAGCACAGCCGTGTCCCGGCATTCCCAAGCAGAGCGCCAGAGCTGCAGCCTGTGGGAAAGCTAATGACAAGGCAGAGCTGTGACTCAGCCAACCTCAGCCTTCGCAAGCTTGTGAACTGTGCTGAGCGGTGTCCAAGCACAGAGACAGTGGGAGAATGTCACTGCTCATATTCACAGGGGAAGCCACCGGGGTATTTCTCCGTCACCTTAGTCTGCTTTCCTCGTGCTTGCAGCAGCTTCCAAATGTCAGAGCGCTGAGAAAGTGACAGAAGTCTCTCTGTCTGCAGGCTGCTTGATGGCTCGCGTAGTCTGGTGTGTTGGTGGGCTGTTGACCATGAGGGGACAATAACTTGTGTAAAAATTTAGCTGGATCTGGTTTATCTTACCATATTGCTAAAAAAATCTGTGTAAGCAGAGTTTAAAACAAAACAGAAGTTATAAACTAGTCTGCAGATGTGACAGGCTCTTAGAAACTTGGGTCAGAACTATGTGGTAATATCTACAGATTTCTGCGAATCTGACTCCTGGGGCCTTGGGCCTCAAGTCTCTGTGTTTGGGGTGCTCTTTAGATAACAGGATTTGTAAGTCCTGACTGTTCCCTGACAGATACAAATGTGATACAGAGGAAGGGGAAGGTTAATTCAGGGTATAGCTTCTGCTGTCCAGGACAGAGAAGTGGTGCTGGTTCTCCACCTAGCAGTCGTGGGTGCATCAGGGCCCTCTCATTACTGTTGTTAATTGGCTGCACATTGAGAGGCCCATGTTTCGCATTCCCCAGGCAGTAGATCCAAAACACAAAACAACTTTCACATCTTGATCTAAATCAGAAGTGTGTGGAAGGTGCAGGATCCCTGTCATCCTTAAAGGGGTCTCTTCCCTCTCCAAGACTTGCAGTCCTCTGCAGGTCACTGTGGGGCAGGGGGTGTCTCCTGGCCTTTGCTTTGGGGGTTGGAGGTTGATCTCTTACACTGCTGGTGGCCCTGGCACGCAGAGGCAGGCAGCTCCTCCAGGGAGTGGGAGGAAATGGGGATGGTTTGCTGCTGCTGGAGGTTCCCCCCTTTCTACCACAAGCAGCTGGTGCTCCTCCTTCCTTCCCTGATCCCTTGGTAGCAGTGTGGATGCTCGCTGTAAGTAGGAAGAAGACTTTGACCATTGGGTTAACATTTTCTGCTTAAGCAGCTGGGAAACATCCTGGGGAAAATGTCAGCAGGGAGACCCGGCCATTGGGCCTCGCTGCTGTGTTGTCCTCTGCAGTCACCCTCTCTTTCTTCCCTTCTCCTCAAAGCGGTGGCAGGATCATCACCTTGGAAGGAAAAGGCTTTGAGCTGGTCCAGAACGTGTCCATGGTTGTCCGTGGCATTGGCAGAGAGCAAACAGTGAGTGTCCCCGCTGGCTGTCACCCAGGATCTGGGAGCAGGGCTGAGTGCCCAGTGCCTGGAGACGTTGGGAGTGTGGAGCTGAGGCCTCAGCCCGTGCTATGGATGGGGCTGGGGGCAAGGCTGGGTGGGGGCTCTCAGGATGTCGGGTTTTTTGATGTGCGTGCTCTCTTCTGCTTTCAGAGCTGTAAGGTTCACACCGACACCATGATCACCTGCCCCTCTCCAGCTGCCTCCAACACCACTGCGGGGAGCAAGCCCGCACCCGTTGATTTCTATCTCAACGGTCGCCTCTATGCAGACGACCATCCGGCTCTGGACAAGGAGCTGTACCCCGAGGAGGCCTTGCACATCAGCAAGTTCAGCCTAGAGTACTACGCTGACCCCCAGTTCTTCACAGCCAAGAAGGAGAAGTGGATCAAGCACCATCCCGGCGAGCCCTTGACTCTGGTCATACACGTAAGAGCGTGGTGTTTAGAGCCCTGCTTCTTTTGGGGTGTTCCCTGCTCCCCACTGGGAATCTCTTCATTCCTAAGTATGTGCACAGTGACTGTCCACAAGGGCAGGAGAGAGAAGGGGTGGATGAGGCCGGGAGAGGCAGGAGCGGGCAGTTCTTGCTCAGGCTGCTGCACCCACATCGCCCGTCCCCAGAAGTCACAGCCTGACCTGAGGGTGCCCTGCGAGGCGTGACGAGCTGCATTTAAAGGATGTAGCAACAAGAAGCTAGATAAAATATTGGACGTATGAAAAAGAATGATAATGCATTGGCCTGAAATCAGGCAGGTACTCCAGAAGGTCCTGACAATAGGTATTTATTCCTGCAGAAACAGGTCATGCATTCTTCTCTTTTGGCTACTGAATTTAGCTCAGTTAACAAGGAAGTCGGGGTACGGCAGCTGAGTGGCTCGGACAATGCGCAGTAGTAATTCAAAGGCCATTGTTCGCTGCAGGATATCCTCACTGGTTGCACTGTGCTCCAGAAGCGCAGCCCCCCTTCCTCGGGCTCTGCAGGCACATCCCCTGCCTATCTCCTCTGCTGTACATCCTTCCCCCCTCCCAGGTGGGCGCTTAGATTCTTATCTGTGGTGCACAGCTGGGGCAGATCAAAAGCAGATTTTCCCAGGTTCCAGGAGAGGCTTGCTCGGTCCCTGCCCCACGCTGAGTGAGGAATGGGAAACAGGAAAATGGGGAATGGCCTGCTTCTGGGTTTCCTGTGGAGTGCTGGAAAAATGTCCTTGGTGAGGAAGAGTCCTCCCAGGTCTGAAAAGCAGCAGGGAATACAGAAAGTAAAGCAGGAAAATCCATTGCAATTCCAACTGTACTCTAATGACTGACATCCTGATTCTATTTTTGTCATTAGAAAGACCCTGACAGCCTGGGCCTGGAAAGCAACGAGTACCAAGTGAAAATTGGCCTTATTTCCTGCGAGATCCAGATTGTTTCCGACAAAGTCATCCACTGCTCTGTCAACGAGTCGCTGAGCACCTCGGAAAGACAGTTGCCAGTGACGGTGAGTTCCCGGAGCCTCTGCGCCCGGAGCGCGGGGGGCAGGAGGGGTCCTGGTGCCAAACCTGCGTGCGAAGGGGCTGGCTGTGTGCGGGCAGGACCTGCGGCCACGTGTGCCCACAGCCTTGCAGGAGCCTTGTGAGCTGGGGGAAAGATGTTGTCAGTTCTTGTCAGGCACTGTGAAATCCCAGGCATGTGAGCTTTTGTCACTTGCAGTAATTTTCTTTCCACTCCTCATGAGGGATGTTTGGGGATTTCCACGCAGAAGCCGGTCAGAGGAGCTGTGAGTGGAGGTGGGAACCCAACCCTGACCAAGCTGCAATAAGCCACTGGAGATGGGTCCTTGCGTGTGACCAGGGAGGGCAAGAGGAGTAGGCAGGGCTGGAAAGTTTTGTGTTGCTTCCCAGGGTGCCGTCACTGTGAAGAGTTCAGTGTTCAGGGCTGGTGTTCATCTTTGTGTCTGCAAAATTTGCAATACTGTGGCACTGTCCTTTTTTCCACAGAGGGCTTGAATTAACTGCTCTTCTCGCCCTCAGTTTCCCTCATGTCATATGCAGCCCGTTGCCACACAGGGATGTGACTATTGCCCGTCATATCTGGAGAAAAAATGCCTCCATCTCCATGGTCTGAGACCCTGCAGCCCCCCTCCCAGTCGGTGTGTTCATCGTGAGTGGGTGCGAGCCTGCAGCGTGGGCAGGGAGGAGGAGGAAGGCTGCCAAGGGACTTGAGGCTCTGGACTTGCACAGCGCAGAAGAAAGGCACAGAGATGCACCACCAGTTCACTGACAGCAATGTCCAGTTTACTGGTTACAGTCTGGTGTATGAAATTCTATTGCAAACTGGAAATGTGGAAATGCAGAAGTAGCAGAATTTCCCAAGTAATTTTAATGGAAACTTTAAATAGGGTAATTTTGTTTTTAGCAAGAACTGAGAAATAGGGAAATCCCTTTGGGGAAGAAAAGGAATTTATGAGTTTGCTAGCCTTGGTTTGACATGAAACGTTCAGGGCAAGGCCCTAGTAGGTCCCTAGGAAGGAGGAGAATGTTACCCAGCCCTAAAGTATCACATAGCTGTTAAGAGTGTACCCGCAGTGAGAGTGCAGCTAAGAAATCAACTTGTATTCACGTCTGCACGCGCTTATTAAACCTTCATACATGGTTTATCGCCTGCTGCCGTTTCATAGGCCACAGCTGCCTTTGTGACGTGCTTTTGGATAACATGGGGCCAGGCTTGTGCAGTGGTCCCTGCCTGGTGTGCATCAGGGGCAGCTACCAGGGGCTGCAGAAGCCTCTCCTGCTGAGCCAAATTCTCTCTTCTGGCGAGCTGAGGTGGCTGTTGTTGTGCCTGCCCAGTTTGTTCTTGCTTAGATGGTAGAGCTCACATCTGCAGTGATCAGAGCACAGGAAAACAGCCCTGTAAGGTGTGTCCCACTGTTGACCTGTGAAGGTGTTCTTGGGCCAGGTCCATGTTAGCAAGTTGCATGGGGCAGCAGGAACTGTCTGGAGAGGGAAGGAGCTGGTGATGAAGATGGGGCTCCTGAGCCTCCCTGTCTCTTGGGGGTCACTTTTGAGAGCCTTAAGTAAGATGGTGCTTGATTTTGGTCTGGTTTAGTCCCACGGGGATCTCATTTGTACCCTGGGATGCTGCAAAGCTGGAGCAGTTCCCAGTGACCCGTAACGTGGCCCCATGCCCCATAAGTTCTGCCCAGCCCTGACAGCTCTTCCCAGGAGTGGAGTGTCCTCCAGCCCTGGCCCCTTCTGCACCCCACCATGTGCTGGTGCCATTTAATCTGCAGCCTAATTAATTTCCATTATAAAAAATTGTATTGAGTAGCCCTGTCCAAATAAACAAGAGAATCTTGCTGAGGCCTTCAAACTCGTTTTTGTTCATGACAAAACTGTTTAAACACTGAATTAAACAGCAAGTATGGGATTTCTCCCCTGGCAGATGCAAAAGGTTGAGCTGGTAGGAAAAACACTCACAACTCATGGAGGACTTGCCTCATTGCAGCATTTCAGATGACAGAGGTGAAAGTCTTGAGGCTAGGCAGGGTGCTGTGCAGACTGTCAAACGACCTCCCACAGATGCTTCCGTGGTGCTTGTGGGTCCCTGTCCCCATCCAGCATCTCAGCTCCCAGCCAGCACACTGGGGAGGGGACCAAAGCTCTCGAAGTTGGCACCACCTCAGAAACTGCCAGCACCAGCGTCCCTGGTACAAGGGCACGTTGGGGCTCGGAGCCACGGGAGCCTGGCCGTGTGGTCCAGCAGTGATCGTCAGAGGTGCTGACGGTTTTCCTGACTCAGGGCAGCCCTTCCCCTCTTGGCTGTGGAGGGAGCAGCAGGGACAGACCTCCAGGCTGGTCCAGCTGACTTCAACTGGCAGTGTCAGGGCCCTCACCAGGGCTCTCCAGAGTCAGGGCTGGGATTTCCCGGCACGTGGAGCTGTGCGTTATGAGGTGTTTGATGCATGGACGTGGTGGAAAGGCCCTGCTTGTGACACTACTTTGGCCCAGCTGCTGAGAGCTGACGGTAACTTGGCCACAGCAGGTCCCTTTCCTGGAGGTGCTCTGTCACACCAGTGTAGTCACAGCGTTATTCCATCTCTTGCCTACCTCATTTCAGTTTTTTTGCTCAAGTTTCTCTCGCTTCTCATTTGTTGAGGGAAGTGAAACTCACATTTCCAGAAGTGAAAGATTGGCGTGGTCATGAGTTTTCCTTATCAGATGGTGCTATTGAACACTGTCATCCCAGGGGCCGAGGGAGCCATTTATAAACAGTGCCGAGTAACCTCGCCAGCCTGCCTGTGATGTGTGTTGGCCTCTTCCCTCCTGGTGATCAGGAGACCGAAGGATTGGGCTCAAGTGGTTTGTGCTCAGTGTCACAAGAAGTACGGATTAGGAGCAGCGCCAGCACCTCCTGACACCCCGTCCACTGCTTTAGCCGCAAGATCATTCCTCTTCTTTGGTCTCAATGATATTTATTTTTATTCCCTTACTTTATTTGTATTTCAAAGACTTTAAAGCTTCTTTACCCTCTTTCTCCTGAGTGGCAGCAGTTCTGCTTTTGAAGGAGAAGGGAGAGTGCAGCTGGGATTCGGAGGCCATTCAGAGGCGTACCAAAGTCGGATGATTAGTGGAAGTGGTTTTCTAGCAAAAGTAGTGCAGGCAGTGCTATATGGTATGGTGAGCTCTCTAAGAACAGGTTGTCTCATGCTCTGGGGTGAGGCCGTGACATGGGCTGTGGCTCTGCCACCAAAGCCCTATGGAGGCCCCGGGATGGACACTCCTGCGGTACTGCAGCAGGCTGTGAGCTGGCCTCGGCTTTCCACCAGAGCATGCAGGAAGGGAATTGGGCTCTTTTGAGACACACAAAGTCCCCGAGGTCTAGCAGTGAGAGACACAGCCCTCCCCATGAAGCCTGGGGGGCTGAGCCAGCGTGGTCGGTACGTCCTTGGGCGAAGATCTGATGGGCACTGACCCATAGTCCCTCCTTGCTCAACCTCTGAGCCACTTGGCAACATGCTGCTCAGCTCCTACTTTTCCTCCCTCCTTCTCCCTTTCTAGATCCAAGTTGGAAAGTTCAACTACACAATTGCAATGCTACACCTCGGGGGAGGAGAGACTGCGATCATTGTCTCCATTGTCATCTGCAGCATCTTGCTGGTCCTCTCTGTCGTAGGTAAGGGAACAGAACAATGAGTTTCCAGGCTGTGCTAAGGTTTTTTCTCATTGCATGTGGAGGGGTGAAGATGACTCACTCGCACCTTAGGAAATCTCTGAGTGCTGCAGTCACACAGTATCTGAAACCAGTCTGGGTGCAGCAAGTAGCCACCTCTACTTTGTGCAGGACCAACCAGTACCCAGGATCAGAGCTTCCTGCAGCATGGACCATTTGCTGGCTGAATCCGTAGTTTGACTCTGTTACTTGAGCCTGTGACATCTATAACTTACCCTTTTCCCCCAAACACTTAGTAGCTACTATAATACAAAATAAAGGGTGTGAGAAACTGGTCTTGGACTTGTACTGACTTGAACAGGGCTCACGCACAGGTATGGCTGTCCCAGGCCATCCCAAAGGTCTACCCAGCCCAAGGTCCTGTCGTCAGTAACAGCCAGAGACAGGCGTCTGGCAAAGAGCATGAACAGAGCGAGCATCAGTGGCAGATCTAGAGCAGACACAGCAGTTTGCTCACCTCACTGGAAGCTGTGCAACACACCTGTGTCCTCTGGCTAGGCTGTCTTCTCATTGCATGCCCAGAATGACTGTGCAGCAAGAAACCTGTCAGTTCGCAGCAAATGAGGTGTTTCTAATAGGGATTTAATTTATTTTTAACAAAGGTTATAATGCACACTATTTATTAAATGCACCACCCATCGTTAGAAATGTGTTTCTGGAGGCATTGGAAGACTGTCAGACATGAGCACTGTAATACAGGTGGTAAACATCTTAAAATCTGTATTCATTAATCATCTGGAATACATTAATATGCAGTTAAGCTGAATATAGACAGCCCAGACCTAAACTGAAGATGACAGTTACAGCGTGATCATTAAATTCCAGCTGGTTTTACTTATTTACAGAGAATCGACAACTGCCTGATCAGATACCAGTCTTGTAGGTGTTAAACCAATACTGAGTTTAGCTTTCCGCACCCGTGTCAGCAGAGGACCGCTCTGATCCCGGCTGCAGCTGCTCCTAAGCCCTCGTCCAAAGGCTTGTTCCCTTCCTCTTTTCCAGCTCTCTTTGTGTTTTGCACAAAGAGCCGCAGAGCAGAGCGCTACTGGCAGAAAACCCTGCTCCAGATGGAGGAGATGGAGTCACAGATACGGGAGGAAATCCGCAAAGGTAAGTCACCGTGCTGGGCACGGAGGAGGAGCCAGGACTAGGAGGGAGATGCTGGAATAGCAAGGTTGAAGCCATTCACCTTCTACTCTGTAGAAGTTTATGGAATTATTTATAGGAGAATTTCTGTCACCGCCTTTGGGCTTTGGCAGGGTGTGTGAATGAGGCTCAGTGGCTGGAAGTGTGTGGCTCTGCCACTGTCGTGCTGCCTGCCTTGGGCCAGCCACTGATCTCGGTGCCACTGATTTCCCTGTCTCAGGCCCTTGACCATGTCATAGGGTTGCTTGAAGGCCACACTAATCTTTAGTGTGCTTTGTGATTTGAGTGTGACAAAAACTGCAGCACAAGTCTGCTAGAGCAATGGGCGAGGCCACCCGAGTGTCTGCACCTGCGGAACGTGTCGGGCTGAGGTGCTGCCCCTGCGGGAGCGGCTGGGGGCTGGTCTGGAGGCAGCAGAAACATCCTCTCTGTCCAGCTGCGGGTCTGATGTGTAGTGCTGACAGTTAAAACCTGACAATAATCTGCTACTCCTCGAGAAAACACTGCTTCAGCCCACTCGAGGGAGCAGCTCAGGGAGGCAGGGATGACACATGCCACGTTTTCCAGCACCAGCCTGCCTACTGTCTCAGCTGGTGGAGTTTTGGAGCTCTTACCATCTGTGCTCTCTTTGTGCAAGGTTTTGCAGAACTGCAGACAGACATGACAGACCTGACCAAGGAGTTAAACCGCAGCCAGGGGATCCCGTTCCTGGAGTACAAGCACTTTGTCACACGGACGTTCTTCCCCAAAGTAAGGCAATACTGTGTGTCACGGGCACCTCCTTGCTCCCAGAGCCTTCCTGACCAGATCAGGGCTCTGCTTTCCCTCTGTTAAAGGGTTATTACCGTGTAACAATATAATTCCACTGTTAGGTATTTAGTTGTCACATATTTCAGCCTCAATTATTGTCAGAAGCGGGTGTGCAGTAAGGTCGGGCTTGCTTGCACACAATAGGAGCCCAGCAGCGGCACCGTCCCTCTGGCTCGGCCCTCTGATGCCATTGTACACTCTCTTCTGACAGTGCTCTGTCTGTCATTGTACACTCTCTTCTGACAGTGCTCTGTCTGTCACAGGAGCCTGAGGTGCTGGGACTCCCCCTTCTCCCCAGTGTCACCCTACTCCATTCAGCAGAGCTGAGGCTGAGGGGTGGCTGAAGGGTGTACCTGCCGTCGGCATTCAGGGAGAGGGGGCTTTTTGTTCCACACAGCTGAACTTTCCCAGTTGCAATGCTGATCATCAGGAGCTCCTTCGATGTCTCTGTCTCCCTCTTTCTCTCCTCTCTGTCAAAGGCTGGGCTCATGGTGCTCCCAGTGAGATGCCCTGTGGGCGCCCAGTCCCAGTCTGTCTGCCCAGAGTCCTCCGCCAGGGCCACGCCAGACGCGCCGGTGCCGTAATTCCCATCACCGGCTGCTCCTCTGTGTTGCTGTGTGCCCTTAACAGCGACTGTATTTCACCCCTGAGGCAGTTGCATTTCAGAGGTGAGGAGTGAGATGATGATTTATGACTGCAGAGTGTTTCATTAGTAGTTAGTTTTTAAGGTTTTTAGGTTATCCAGTCTCTATGTATCTGCACACTGGAGTCTTTAAGATTCAGGCTACTATACGAATGTTAGAGATTTAAACATTTTTCCCATCTGTTTCAAAAGTTACATATGTTAAAACACCCAGTGCTCCTCTATTTTGACTTAGTCTTCTATAATGCTTTCTCTTCTGGGATTTTTCTAGCTGTCAAATTAGTCTATTTGCAGTCTTCCTACTCTTAACAGCGTTGTGTCTGCGCAGACATCTTCCTCCCCCCATTCTCGTGGCGTTTGCTCATTCAGGGAGCTCTTGCAAAATGTTTAGAGGCTTTATAACCATACCGGTGTGTTTCTTCATATTGGGTGGTCTTCAGTCCCACTGACATGTCTCTCTGTCTCATTCCTTTGCGGTGGGTGGCAAAGGAGGAGGTCCCCAGCCGGTGCAGCGGCCCTCCCCTAACACTGTGCTTGGTTGCAGTGTTCTTCGCTCTATGAGGAGTGCTACATCCTGCCATCCCAGCAGCTCAGCTCCCAGGTGGGCTCCCAGGTCCAGGAAACTCATCCACTCCTGGTGGGGGAATGGAAGGTGAGTAACCCACTAAGAAAGCAAATGCTTTTGAGCGGCTGCTAACCATACTCACCTGTGTGGACAATGCCATGTGTTTTCTTGTGGTGTGTGGGGGATGCTTGATCACTCAAAACAATTAACACGTACCAGCATCAGGTCAGCTTTGGCTGACTGGAGAATGCAGATCTATAGATCTGCTCTTGGATGAAGATGCATTGTTCTGTGATCCTCCCCGGCCCCATGGCGGGCTTTTTTCCCTGGGTGTATCACATTGTGTGTCATTTAGTCCCATACGCAGTTCATCATAAATGCGATTCCTCCCGAGCAGGGATTTGGTAAGGCTGACCAAACCCAGCCCTCTCCACCTCACCTCCTACACCCACTAATTGTTCTGGCAGCCCTCAGCTGCACTTGCTCCAATTTGCCAATGTCTGTCTTGTGGCAGGGAGCTCAAAAGTGACCACGGTACTCCAGGTAGCCTCTCAAGTGCTGAGCAGCAAGGAATGGCCACTGCCACTGCTCCGCTGGCCAAGCTGCTTCTGACACAGCCCCAGACACAGCTGTGCCCTCACCAGGAAGGCATGCAGCTGACTTGTATTGAGCAGAGGGAGTAAGGAGCCTTCAGCTCAGTACCTCTGCATTCAGCAGGGACATCCTTGCAGTCAGGAAGGGTAAAAGCTGGAGGAAAACAACAAGCAAGGCTTTTTTCATTCTCCTTTCAAAATTTTTCTTCAGATCCCTGAAAGCTGCAGACCCAACATGGAAGAAGGAATCTCGCTATTCTCCACCTTACTCAACAACAAGCACTTTCTCATCGTGTTTGTCCATGCTCTCGAGCAACAGAAGGACTTTGCTGTTAGAGACAGGTATGAGATTCAGGACCGAACACCTGGGCAGCTGGAGGAGACTGATATATTCCTAACCTGTAAGCAATCCAGCTCATGTCTGGAGCTGTGTATTTCAGTTCAAGGCTGAGTTACACTTACCTCCCACTTTTCTATTAGAAACGGATGGCCATAAACCTCCGTTAGCTGAAGAGCACTAAGAGGTACAATGAGTGACTCACTCATGAGTGTTTGTATCCCTAACACTTGCTTTACCAGTAAGAGGGTGCAAGCTGACCCAAGGTCCTGCAGCACTGAAGAGAGTTTCAAGTTTTAACACTGTTGAGAAGGCTCATGAAAATTGACTGAAATACTACCTTTGTGTTTGAGGGGGGTTTTATGCCAGTCAGCAGTTTAGTCTTGTTGGATTGGTGCTTGAGTCATAGTTCTGTGTTTCAGATGTAACCTGGCCTCCCTGCTTACTATTGCATTGCATGGGAAACTGGAGTACTACACCAGCATCATGAAGGACCTTTTGGTAGATCTAATAGATGCTTCAGCTTCCAAAAACCCCAAGCTGATGCTGAGGAGAACAGAATCCGTGGTGGAGAAGATGCTCACCAACTGGATGTCAATCTGCATGTACAGCTATCTCAGAGTAAGAGAACCAGATCACTGCTGCTGTGGGTGCGAGTTCAGCGCTGTGGGCAGTGGTAGAGGGGGGGTGGGACAGCTGAGGACCAGCATGGCCACTGGAATGGTCACTAATGGTTGACAAATTCCAGTGTGTGGAAAGGTTCAAGTGTGGAAAAGCAAACTTAAGTGCAGTTGTTTCTCTGCTTCTGGCTGGGGATTTGGTGGGGTCAGACTTCGTGGCAGGCCCTTCCGAAGGCCAGAGCATGAGCTGACATTTTTGCCACGCTTGAGAAGAGAACCGTGGGGGAGATGGAAAACAACCAGAATGGCTTGAGGTTTTGGAAGCCGTTCCAGTTATTTGTTGTGTTCTCCGACCAGCTCACGGAGCTGTACTGATGGTCACCAACCAGTTCAGCGTTGCCTGGCTGGAGTGTGAGAGCCTCAGCTGCGGCTGTCAGGGGGGACGGGGGCACTAGGGCAGGGGGCTGCTCTGTGTCGGTGCCTGTTGGTACGTGGGGCTCCTCGTGTGGGAGGTGTCCTCGTGGTTCCACACTGGATGGACGGATCTTAGCAGGGGATGTGGGGGGATGTCTATCCCAGAAGCCTGATTGTCTTCCGACGATAACAAAAAATAATATCTTTGGCATCTCGGAGCACATCAGCAGTCCATCTGCTCAGTGCTTTATCTCCAATGTTTGCCAGCTCTGGTTGGAATTTCCCAGAAGAATTGAGCAATAACTTAATTGATTCCACAGCAGTTAATTGGAGGACACCCCATTATACCCACAGGGGAAAGCCTGGAAAAAGCCTTTGAAAAATCTCTTTTCCCAAAGTGTTTGCTATAACCACAGAAGCAATGCTGTATTGTCCTCATACATATCATAATGTCTTCTGATCCCAGCTGATGATCACTTTTGTCCTAAAGCCTGTGGTTTTGTAGTTCATAATCTTTCATTTTAGCTCACATAATTAGGCAGTATAATGAAAGAAAAGTTGTAGGAGCAAATGAGGATGGTTGTGCCAATGCAGCATGACTATCCGGCCTGTAAGAGCAGACATCAGTGAATTGGGGAATTTTTTTTGAATCTTCAGTTTTTGTGCCTGTAGTTAAAACATTGGAGAAAAAAAAGTGCTGATCTCTCCTTTTGGAGAGTGGAGACCACATGTGAGGCATCTGATCCAGCTCCAGTTTGTGCTAAAAATGGACATTGTGCAAGAAGGCTTTCTTGGAGGGAAAAAAAAAAAAGAGGAAAGAAAGTCGAGTCTTATCACATGGGCCTGAGGACTTGGCCATGTTACATGGCTAATTAATGGAGCTCCTGAGTGCCAGCGTGCCGCCCTTCCCTGGGGGGCCTGGCAGGGAGGTGCCCGTCACCGCAGGCTTGTGCAGGGTCCGTGGCGGGGCCGGTGCCTGTCCCTGCGGCAGCTGATGCTGGTGCAAGCTGTGAGCTGGCTTTCCTGCGCCGTGCTGCCCTGGCCCACCCTGCAAAGGGAGGAGGATGGAGTGGGTCTGCGGGGTGGCGGTGGCCCTTTGCGGAGGTGATGGGCCACCAGCTGAGCCTGCGTTTCCATCCACCTGCAGATGGTGTGTCCTGAGCAGGGGCTGACACTGCATGCTGGGTTTGCAGTCCCCTCCTTGCTTCACGTGCTCAGCCCAAAGCCATCACTGCACTTCCCACTGCAGCCCATTTCCCACCTCTGAAAAGCAAATGATTTCCATCCTGCAGTGCAATAAAGAGTTGGTTTTCAAGAGACTTTCACCTCACGTGCTCCACAGTGAGGGTGGGGGACCTGAGCAGAGGAGAAACTGTGCTGCCTGCTGAAATAATAGAGGAGGGAGAGAATTGATCAGACAGAAATGTCCAGAGAGGCCCTTTGCCTGTCCCAGGTGGACATGGGCTCAGCTGTGCGACGGGACAGGGCTTCCAGTCCGGATCGGCAGAGCTGGGACCTTCCCTACTGCCCAAAAGAGCACAGAGCTGCTGCAGCCAGACTGACAGCACCTCCTCACACGTGGGCTGGTGTCAGCTCAGGGCTGTGATTTAAATACCAGTGATAGTCAAATGCCTCCCATGTGCCTTGCGTTCCTCTGGATCAAACTCTGCTGCCTTCAGGGGCATTTCTTGGTTAAAAGACTGCCCGCCTGCCTGTAGCACCGGTCTGTCAGACGTGTGACGGTGGGTCTGGTTTTCATTCCTGAATTATCCCCATTAATCACAACGTCAATTCAAAACAGCTGTTGCAAAGGTCTCTGCCGTTGTGCAGTGGAAAAATTCCAAGTGCTTGTATTTTCCCTTGTAAGTCAACGCTACATGCTCGAAACATTTGTTTCGTATTAATTTGTGTTTTTGGGGGAAATGATTTGGAGGAGCTGTCTTCAGCTGGGAAGGAGTTGCAGGCCACGGTCGCTCCTGGTCTGAACGTGTGGAGGGCACCTGGAGGCCACGGAGTCACCGCCGTGATGGGGCAGTTTGCTGGGTGCGTGCAGGGGGGCTGATGAAGAGCTGGCAGGAGCTTGCTGCTTGGGGCAGAGGAAACGTGCAGCATTTGCACAATCAGGCAGACTTCTGTTTCTGCAGAACTGAGTGAGAGTCGTAGATAAAATGGTACAATGGTACTTTCTGATAGAGCTTTGGTGTAAAATGCTGTAAAAAAGCCTTCCCCATGAGATACTGTGGTACCATTCTGTCTGGCTCTAACAGGCTTAGGGCACCAGGAATTTTAAAAAAATTAAGGTCCAGGGATTAAGCTTTTAGGTCTGGGTCAAAGCTTCCTGAAGTTTTGCGTGGGAGATGGAGCTGAGGTTTGGTTCTTCACAGAATGCAAATAGATAAACTTCCCAAAATTAGCAGGCACTGGGATAAGCAGCTGTTTTCTGTACTTTTCCCACCCCAGCCTCATGAAGACATTTTGGAAATGACTGTAACGTGTTCCTGGGAGGACATCTCTAATGACTTGTCAGCCTTGTTAATGGAGCAGCAACATGTGAATCCAGTCTGTGCTCTAAGCCCTTTTTTCCCAAGCATATAAAAACCAAGCCCTCCCACACTCGATGTGCATGAAGCGGTTCAAGTAATGCCAGCCTGAACTGTGCTTTCCATTACTGTACAGTTATTTCAGTGCCCTGGGTAGCTTTAAGAGCCCATAACAGTTCAGTCAAAAATGAAAATCAAGTCTCATTAAAATACATTCACAATAGGAGGAAAAAAGGCCCCAGACTGTGTTTTTTTAAGTATTTTTTGTCCTGAATCAGCACTGATCTCTTCTAGTTAAACTTCCTTTCTCCCAACTAGCCAAATCCAAAGACAGTTTTGATTCGTTTCCAGATGAGTTTTCCGAACAATGCTTGAGGTTTCCAAGTTTGCCATTTTATCTCTAGTCCCTGCCTGCCAGCCCTTCTTTCCCCTCTTTGAAATTTGCTGTGTGATTAGCACTTTTGCAGATTTCCATAACATCCCCTGGTTCCTGGGCCTGAAAGCCAAAAAGCCAAACAGAAATAACACCTCTCCGGCGGAGCGCTGCCGTTGTTTCCAGTGCGGCCGGTCCCATGCGCGCTGCGCGGGTGCAGAGCGCCGGCTCCCCCGCTGCCCGGCCGCCCCTGCCAGCGCAGCTTGGCCCGCTGTGTGGGAAGGTGCCGTGTGGTCATCCCCGACCTGTGCAGCCTGGGCTGGTTCCAAGTCGTGAAGAGCTCCTGTGTCAGCAGGACTCGCACTTCTTGAAGGTTTTGGGGGCAGCCGCACAGCCGTTGCCAGCTCCCTCCTGTCCCTCTGCAGCCGGAGCCATGGCCAGGGCCACAGCTTCCCATGGGGGGACGGAGCCGGCTCCATAACCTGGTGCTGAATTTGGCCTTGGGTCCATCCCTGCCATGCACTCGTGCACGTGTGACCCAGCAGAGTTCCTGTTCGTAGCAGGGCTGTCGTCGGGATCTGCCAGCGCTTCTCGCGCAGGGTCAGCTTGGCAGTGCTCCACGGTTCACGTTACGGGGACAGCGGGTGCCTGGGGATATCTCCTGTCAGTGTCATCCCACTGCTTGTTATCTCATACTCCTGCCTTTCTCTCAGAAATGAGCTGTCCTTTATATCTTCTGACACTTTCTCCGCTCTGTTCCCAACCCTCAACTTCTCCATGTGCCCAGAACTTCCCATCTCTCTGCTCTCGGGACACCGTGCTTCCCTTCATTCCCAGCACCAGCAGCTCTGCGGCTCAGCCTGGTTTCTGCTGCATGCTCAGGAGGGGCATTGCAGGGAATTGTTAAGCAGAAAGCCCAAGGAGCTTCCCTGTGTTCATAAAAATGTTGCCCTCAGGAAATAAAGCGGGTGCACCGTTGGCACAGATGGTGCATGCCCACCTCCAGCCCTGCTGTAGTGTCTTATCGTCAACCGTGCAGAATGCAGCCGAATCAAAATTGACATCAAACTAATTGCTTTAGCAATTATAGGGCCAATTAGAATAAAAGAATCAGCAAGTCTTAATTAAGAAGCAGATTGAACAGGATTTAGCAGCTCCTAGCTGAGAAATACCAAATCATTTGATATCTGTTGTCTTGAGTAGGATTTCAGATGGCAGGAATGTTTGTGCGGGGGGCGTGTGATGCTCAGAAAGTACATAAATGTGCAATAATTTGCACTTGCCTCGTTGGAAGGAAATTGCACATGAACATTAGGGAGAATGGGATGTACTCCAGTACTGAAAAGTTTCTTAAGAAAAATAGCTTATGTTTTACTTGCACATCAGGGTAGCAGACAGAAGTGGATTGGAAATCTGGCATTAGGCCACATAGCTGAACCATGTCACAGATAGCTGGTCCCCGTTACATTTTTTTTGTTTTCATTGCAGCAGCGTCACAATTCACCTCTCTCCTGTAACATGAAGTTTGATGAATGTAAGGAGTTAAATGGTCTATTTGCTTGCTGTCGCATGGGAACTGCTTGTTGACCTTGATCCTTTCTGCTGCGCTGTGATCAGGGCTCCGCTGTGGTATGAGAAGTATGAGTGCTAGTTCCCAGAGCCACAGGCACACACAGTGGGCTCACTTCCCTGGACTTTAATGGCAAACCAGGGGTTCAGCCAATACCTGCACGAGAAAGCTGAGCACCCAAATGTCTCTGTAGACCTGGATTTTTGGGTACATCAGCCCCATCCTTGTCCTGCTGAGCGCATATGTTGTACAGTCTGCACTCTGTCAGATCGCAAGAAACATCTCCGTACCAGAGCGCGCCAGATTCTCGCTGAAGTTCGTGTGTGATTTCACATGTAAATTAATGCACATTTGTATTTTGCTGAGCATCGTGCATGTACATTCCCACTCGGCACAGCTACGCGTACGCCCCTGCCTTCTGAGCAGCACCCGAGCACTCTGCCCGGGAGACAGCACATGCTGGCGCAGCCGGTCGGTGGCAATCCGCAGCCCGACAGGACTTGCTGTAGAGTTGGATGGGGTGTGTTGATGCTGACAATCACAGCTCGCCCTCCCCGAAACTCGCTGGTGGCTGTTGTCAGCTGTTATGTCCTCTTTCCCATCTGCGCTGTCACGTTGCCACAAGGCTGAAAACTTCAGAGCAGCCTCGGAGAGATGCTGGCGGGAGCTGGGGATGTGATGGCACCAGGCACCCGCCAGCAGTTCTGGCATGGACCAGTCCCGCTCCCCGGTGTGCGGAGGCATCTTCAGTGTCATAGAATTATAGAATTGTTTTAGTTGGAAAAAAACCTTTCAGATCATCAAGTCCCACCATCAACGAAGCACTGCCAAGTCCCCCACTAAACCATGTCTCTAAGCACCCCATGTACATGTCTTTTAAATACCTCCTGGGACGGTGACTCAACCACCTCCCTGGGCAGCCTGCTCCAGTACTTGACAGCCCTTTTGGTGAAGCCCTTTTGGTGAGCCCATCCCCGCCATGCCACTGGAAGGTGTCATGGCCACCAGGTCCTGTTACTTACTTGGTCTCCTTTCCTTCCCCCAGGAGACAGTCGGAGAGCCCTTCTTCCTGTTGATCTGTGCGATCAAACAGCAGATTAACAAAGGGTCCATCGATGCCATCACGGGGAAGGCCAGGTACACCCTCAATGAGGAGTGGCTCCTGAGGGAGAACATCGAGGCAAAGCCAAGGGTGAGTACCTGCACCCCAGGGTCTAATGGATGTGTGTCCCCGTGGGGTGGTTGTGCAAGCGGCTGATTCAGTGCCCGTGCAGGTGCAATAACCAGGTAAATCACAGACCTGTGCAGTCACCTTGCTGCTGCCCAAGCACACGGCTATGGGACAAGGCTCGTAATAACTGCCTGGTGGGTCACCTGAGTGCCTCAGATGAGGGGTAGAGGGAGGTAAGAAAATCTGTTCTGTCATAGTCAGAGAGCTAAAGCCACAGGTTTACCGTTCCTAGCAAAAGGTCATCTTCACTAGCAGTGGGAAGGTGCTGGCTGCAAACCTGAGTCCCGGGGTGAGGGCTTTGCCCAGGGTGTTACAGGAGTGGTGCTGAGAAGCGGGTCTGCAAAATGCCTCCTGTGGGAGCAGGGCAGGCCAGGGCTGTGCGTGTGAAGGGCTCGGTTCCCTCCAGTGCCTGACACTGAATTCAGCAGACGCCTTTTCAGAGCCTGGGTCAAATCCTGCTTTCAATTACCTGGCATAAATCTGGAGCAGCTTCACTGAAGTCAGTGGGTTACCCAAGATGTGCATCACCATAACTCAGAGCAGGTTCGAGCTCCACATCCTCTGTGGATTCCTGTTACCAATTGACCTGTAAATTTACAGTGAAGACCGAGAGGGGTTAGCAGCGGGGTGCAAAGGATTAGCTTTCTCGGCAGCAATGGTAACTTCATAAGTCTGAGCAGGGAAGTGCGGGTGCTTTGTTTGCAAGAAGAGAAACAAAAGCGAACAGGGTATGTTGGGGGAAGGAGAGCAATGCAGCTAGTGCTGACTCCCCAGCAATCCCCCACTAGCTGGTAGCTGAATCTCTGCTTTAAAACACCTGCACAGCATCCAGTGAGAAAAAGCTTCTTCATTTAGTGCTATGGAGAAAATTGGACTTCCCTGTGCATTCACATTGTTCTCACAGTCGAGGATGCTGGCCCTGTATCCTGAAACTTAAAAGCAGCGTTTGCAGAGGAACCTCCAGGCTGTGAAAATCCCAGCAGTAACTTCCACCTGTGCCAGCTGTCCTTCTAAGAGGCAGCTGTGCTTGCACACAAGCAACACTCCTGGCATCTGCAGCTTCCTGCCCTGTCCTGCTGTTCAGTACGTTCTTGAGCAGGTTATTGGGTGGTGCTGGTGGTGGATCTGGGGTTGCAGCAAAGCCAGCCTGCGTTGCCTTTAAAGCTTGTTTGAACAAAGGAGCTTGGACCATTGCATCAGGGAGAGGCAGGGCAATGAGCCTTGGCGTCCCATCAGTCACCGGCCGGAGCCAAGAAGCTGAGGACATGACTGGTGGTGGGGCTGGCCTTTCCTCCCATCCCCAAGGTGGTCTCTGCACATCAGGAGTGAGGCCCATTAGCAAGGCAGCCTGAGAGGAGGTTGTAGGGTCATTCCCTGTGTCCTCCTGGCTCCATCAACAACCCAGGGCCTTCAGCCTCCAGGGGCTATAAATCAGCACCTCTCACCAGCGGTGAAGTGTAGATAACCGCGTTTGTTCAGCCTGATTTCCAGCAGCATGGGGCCCAGAGTGCACCAGTGAGAGCTGTGCAGGCACCACAGCCTCCGTGCATCCTTGGGAGCTCACAGAGCTGGGTGGGTCACCCCCCTCATCCCTAACCCGGCCTCTGCCCACAGAACCTCAACGTCTCCTTCCAAGGCTGCGGGATGGACTCTCTGAGCGTCAGGGCCATGGACACGGACACGCTCAGCCAAGTGAAGGAGAAGATTCTGGAGGCTTTCTGCAAGAATGTCCCCTACTCCCAGTGGCCAAGGGTGGAAGACGTCGACCTCGGTAAGGACCAGATGTGTTGGACCAGCCAGTCCTTAAAGCCAGATGAAGCACTTGATGTTGCACGGTATCTCTTGGTGTTTGTTAGAGGGCAGTGGGTGAAGCAGCACTGACAAGAGGGCAGTCATCAAGGCAGCCTTTTCCTGAGGATGGTCTTCAGGAATGAGTGATGGGACCAGATACTGGTGGGCAGGAGAGAGCCACATAACTGGAAGGAAACTTTAGGAAAGCCCAAGGGGAGCAGAGGGATGCTTGGACTTGCACCCTTTAAAGCCTGTAATCTTAACTCCAGAACAGGTACCCTCTAAAACACCCTGAGCCTGCAGACGACTTGTTCATACGTGTTTCTCTATGAACAGCTATAATTAAGCCCGTGGAGACGCACCCTGGCTGGCAGCAGTCGCAAGGCATGACGCTCTGCCTGGTCAGTGACAGAGGGACTCTCGGTAAAGATGTCCCTGGGCTGGAGCGGTGACAGGGCCGTGCTTCTCTCTGTTGGCGCCTGTGGCATGTCCCCCAGTCACAGATGCATGACCAGCTGTGCCCTGCGGGGAGCCACCACTGACCTTTGGTGGCCATGTGCAGGCCATGGGGCATCTCACCTGCCTGGCACTCCATGAGGCAGGTCCCACACAGCCCTCAGGGCAAGAGGGGATGGGGGAGACCTGCTCCTCCCTGTCTCTCCAAGCAGAGCCTCTGCCTCCTCTCCCAGCTCCATCCAGGTCTGCTCTAGTATGGAAATGCCCACTCCAGGGACTAACCCTGGAGGCCCTTGCTCAGCATCTGCTCTGGTTTTACAGAGCTCAGAGGCCTTGGGCAGTGGGGCTGTGCAGCCCTCAGTGCTGTGTGGCCCATCCCCGGAGCCTCAGGCCCCGCTGCACGTGCCTCCTTCACACTGACGTCTCACTGCTCCCTCCTCTCTGTTCAGAGTGGTTCGCCACCAGCACCGACAGCTACATCCTCCGGGACCTGGACGACACCTCGGTGGTGGAGGATGGCAGGAAGAAACTCAACACATTAGCACATTACAAGGTAAGCCTGCTGGCCCCGGGAAGACTTTGCTTCCTCGGAGCCTGGCTGGCCTCAGGGGCGAGCTGCGGCTCCCCTTCCAAAAACAGGATTATCAGGAACAAGCAGGGAGGTTGCCATAGCTCCATGAGAGCTTCCGGGGAATAGACATCTGCCCTGGCGAGAAGCTCGTTAATATTGCAACACACTGAAACTAATTAAACACTCTTCATGCAAAACAAGTTATTACTGACAACAGAAAGAGGAGGGAAAAAAGCTATTCCCAACGGCCACCAGCTTGGCTGATTAGTATCACTCTGCTCTTGATCTGTGCTGCTGAAATCACCGACACAGTTGTTGCTGCCTGCCCTGAGAGCAGAGGCTGGAGATGCCATCGAGGAGCAGAGGCCAAAAATGTGAGGAAATGTGGCGAATCAAATTGTTTTCTTGACCATTTTTCCTTTTAAAATTAAATGAAACCAGAAATTCTTACATGATTTCCATATTTCCTGATGTGCCTGGGAGCATAATCCTCACTGGTCTGTAACAGTGCGTGGAAAATCAAAACCGAAGCTGAGTGCTTATTAATATTATTATTTGTGTACCAGCCGTGCCATGGAGCCCCGCTGCTGGCACCGTGCCCCGCTGCACCGAGAGCCAGGGCCGCAGCACAGAGAGGTGGCACTGGCCCTGCGGGTTCCTTCTCCCCTTCCAGGGAAAGGCAGAACAGCGTCTGCACAGCCTAACTCTCTTTCCCCTTCGAGTTACCTGGTGTCGATACCAGAACTGTATCTTGGATACATGTATTTCCCTGATTCCTGCTGGATTTGAGATCCTCACTATCTTGCATGTGCATGTGGAAAGCCCTTTCCATGTCGGGCGCTGCCTCACTGCCAGTTCCCAAGCCGGGGAGCAGGGGCAGCGCAGACGCAGAGGATGTGGCAGAGCCACACAGCAGTAACTGCACCAGTGTCCCCCAGCTCCCAGGTTCTCTCCAGGGCCCTTCCCAGCTCCATGGGAGGCACCAATAAGACCCCTGTCACCAACATCTGCTCTTCTGTTCTCTGCAGATCCCCGAAGGGGCGTCACTGGCCATGAGTTTGTCAGACAAGAAGGACACCACGCTGAGCAGAGGTAATGCCTCACCTCTCTTCCCCTGTTGCTGGTCACCGGGCAGAAACCCTTGTGTTTGCAGAGGGGTGTCTCTGGCTGGGCATGCTGAGGGCATCATGGGTCAGGAATGACCCTGTGCTGATCTTGTGCCTCAGTATTTCCTGAGGTGCTCGCCATGCACCCCAGAAGGCAATAGACACCATAAACACCACCAACGCAGAACCGCTGGGGCCGCTTGGGTGGGAGCATCGGCTCGGTGTTGGGGCTCTTGGGGAAAGCGAAATGCCTCCTGATGTGGAGGGTGTTTGCGAAGGCGGGTTTTGGTTTGGGTCCCCTGACTAAGCCCCTGTGTGTGTCTCTCTTTCTGTCTCTCTCTCTCTCTCTCTTGCACTTCAAAGTGAAGGATTTGGACACTGAAAAGTACTTCCACTTGGTAAGTAACCCGCTCCTGGCTCTGGAGGCTGGTGTCTGCGTGCCGGGGGGCTGGGGGCCACTCTCCCTTCCTGCCCTCCCACGGGAGAACTGCTGGGGTGCAGAGTGCGGGTGGGTGGCACGGTCCAGCCCAGCAGGGCTGGTGGGGCGCTGGAGGAAGGGCTGGAGGGGTCCCCATCTACTCTCCTGTGCATTTTGAGGGATGTCACCTTTATGATGGCCACCCATTAGCTGTTGCTTTCGTCCCTGAACATGGGTACCAAACAGGCTGTTTTGTCTCGGTCAGCAGCCAGTCCCTGCTGCAGTGGGGCAGGCAGCCCCTGGGCTGTGCTGAGCCCACAGCAAGGCAGCGGGGCCAGGTTGTCCTTTGCTGGTGGGCTGGCTCTTGGGGAGACATCCCCCTGGAAGGTGGCAGCATGGAAAGCGCTGGGAGCAAAGAGGTGGCCAGTTGGGCTGTGTGTGCACAGCGATCCCTCCCCTCCCCTGCGCTTAAGTCTCTGGGTCCTGTTTTTTCAATGTATGTGATGAAAGCAGAGAAAATCTTCTCAGCTTTGCTGATATTAACTTAACTCCTCTCCGTGGGCTGGAATGTCAGATGTGATGAACATGCTGGATCAGGGCTCATTGGTTTTCCTCAGAGAGATTCAAAGAGGCGCAGAAAGGTTATCTGTAGACAAACTTTAGTACTATGGGATGTAATAAAAAATTACCACGATGGCAAAGAAATTGTGCCTGATGTTGCTGCCAGCAGCCACAGAGAGGTCAGGAGCATAGTTGGTGCACGGTGCAGCACCGCTGGTAGCACCCTGCACAGCCTTGGCCAAGTCACCTACCAGGAGCTCCTGGCATGCCGCCTGCTCCCCAGGGCTGGGGGGTTTATTAGTTCCTGCTTGTGTGCCACGCTGGAAGTATGAAGTGCTAAACATTGCTAAAAGCTGTTATGAAAACAGTGTTATAGACAACAACAATATTTTATAGCCTGATTTTTTTTTTCTGTGCTAAAGTTTCCGTGCTCAGATAGAGTACAAACACACAATTCACGCACGCACGTGCACGCACACACACATGCACATGGAGAAAGGAGAGAGAAGGGATGGGAGGCTGAATGTGAAACAATGCCAAGATGGACTTAAATGACTTGCGAGGTCATTAGAGAGCAGTGATGAACTGACCTGACCAGGGGAATATTTACTTTTGTTTGTAAAAAGGCCAGGGTAGGAATATTGGCTGATTGTTCTTGCACTTTTTCCAATCCAAGAAAAGCTGGTTTCTGTGGAAGCCTCGTGCTTTGCTCCTCGGAGCCTGATCTGCAGCCACACAGGAGTGCTGCACAGAGACCAGGAAGGCGAGCAGACTAACGTGCAAAGTGAGATTGATGGTTTCATTTTCTTTGTCTACCTTGAGAGAAGCAATAAAGAGTGCAAGAGAAACAAATGTCAGAAAAACTGAGTATTATGAATCACTTTTTTAAAGCCACATAAGGGTGTATTTATAACACAATAACTGCTTTTTAATTGAATTTTATATGCAGTTGAAAATCTATACTTAAAGGAAAATTCAGTGTAACAGTTCCAGAGAGGAGCAGTCTGAACATGTGTTTTATATCGAACCAGGTTCTCCCAACTGATGAATCAGTTGAACATAAGAAGTCCCACAGACAGAGCCATAGGAAGAAGGTTCTACCAGAGATCTACCTGACCAGGCTGCTCTCCACAAAGGTAGGAGATGGCCTCTGTCATGCAGGTGGGGTTGTTGGATGTTGTCTGCAGTGAGAACCCTGCTCTAGGAAAGGTGTGCTGTGGGGCCGGCTGCTCTTGCCAGACGGTGGGACTCTTCTGTCCCGGAGTGTTTAGTGAGGCTGCTGGGCACCGCAGGGAGGATCCTGGGGTTCCCTCCAGCTCACCCTCAGAGCGGTAGTGCTGCTGCATGAAGCCCCACATGATCTCCCCAGGCTGGTCTGGGGTCTGCACACACAACAGGGATGCTGACCATCTCAGGGCTCAGGATGAGCAGTTCAGACCTGAACCCATCCACCTAGTGAGAGATCCTGCTGGGAGAGATGGAGATACTCAGCTCTGGGAGCAGGGGGAATGTCTGTGCGATTTTAATTCAGATTTTAACTTCCTTACTCTCTGTGAGTGCTCAGCTCCAGCAGTTGGGCTCGAAGCCCATCTTTAATCCCAGCATGATGCCTTACTGGAGCAGAGATCACAAGGATGGCCAGCAGTCTCCAGTCTTCTTTGTATTTACTGTGCAGAACAATCACAGATGTGAGATCCTAGCAATAAGAAAGAAAATCTTGAAGCCAAAAGAAATTAAACCCAAATGCAAGCTAATTATATCGCTCTGCATAAACAAACCTTTCCCTCCCTGCTTCGGCATCCCCTTTCTCTTCTGATTTATCCAACTGGCAGCAAAGGATTTCCCCTTGTGTGCAGCAGTTGCAGCCCCTCATGCTGTTTGCCTGGGCTCGACTGCTGCTGCTTTCCCCGGTCTCCATCGCGTGTGCTTTTCCCACAGGGCACGCTGCAGAAGTTCCTGGATGACTTGTTCAAAGCCATTCTCAGTATCCGAGATGATAAACCACCTGTGGCCGTCAAGTATTTCTTTGACTTCCTAGAGGAGCAAGCAGAGAAAAGAGGGATCACTGACCCTGACACTTTGCACATCTGGAAGACCAACAGGTTTGGAAGAGGAAATCTATTCTCTCTTTCCTTCCTTCCATCTCTCAGGAGCAGCAGCTGCAGAGCCTTGGTGTCCTGGACTAATCATTAGGTTGCTAAAAGTAGAAGAGGGACTTGGAAACAAGAGGGGTGTGGGTGGGGAAAGATGAGGCCAAACACAGACTTGGAGAGCTTTCAACAAACGCAGAGCTCAGGGGAGCAGCGAACTGGAAGAGGAGGCATAGGCAGATAAAGGGCAGAACGAGCTGGCACACTGATACAAATAATTAAAGGAGAAACAGAAGAGGGACGGGACAACGACAGACAGCAATGGTGTTACCTCCAAGCACTGGAGAGCTGAAACAGAGTCCAAAATCATGTCAGGTCTTAAAACATCATGGAGATTTTAAAACCAGCATATTTGGCTCCTTTTCATTTGCTTTCTGGCTTTTCAGCCCTTGGGAACACTTTTCCCAACTTATCTCTGTAACCAAGCTGAGACTTCAGGGTATTCCCAGGGCTCTGGGAGCTCGTGCTGTGACAGTGGTGTGCTGGCAGGCACCGTGGCACTGGGGACCGGCTGGAAGCAGTGCTGAGGGATGTGATGAGCAGCAGGAAAGGGGTGGGGAAGCCAAAGTGAAAGCGGGAAATAGAGCAGGAGAGAAACGAGGAGGTTTAACCAGGGAGAGCAGAGAGCTTGGAGGGAGTGTGGAGGACAGGCAGCAGGGACAGTAACTGTTTCCAGCCCAACACGTGAAAATTAAAAACAAATTTGGCTGGGATAGCAGGCATGCAGACACAACCATTGAGCTACAGATCTGCCTACCCTTCATTACCTTTAATTGCCAGTAGAGCAAAGACTTATAGCAGCTTTCACTCCTCAGCTGCTGAGGAGGGACGGCAGGAAGGGTGAGCGATATACTGAAATTCTGCTGTGGCCAAATGAGCACTGAAATAACTAGAGGAGAAAATGATGAGAGAGCAGAAAAAAAGACACATGAAATGCATTTCATGGGGCCAGGCTTACCATCAGAAACCAGATGACGGTTACTGTCAGGGAAGAAGGAAAAGGAGCTGACACCACTGTTACAAAACTCAGCAAGGGAGGAAGCCCGATGTGACAGCCCCATGCAGGCAAACCTTCCCGTGTCTCCTGGCCCACAGCTGGCTCAGGGAGCTGCTGAAGGAGCAGGGCTATGCACTCACCTACACAAAGGACATGAAGTCTCCTGTCCATGCCAAGTGCTTCAGCCTGAAGAAAGGTCTCTTCAGGGTGAAGACGTGTGCCTGCCCCTCTAGCTATGCAGAGGGCCATACGCCACCAGGATGTGATGAAATAGCAGAACCTGGCTCCTCATCTTTTTCCTCTGTACTATTCACTTTCTATCACATCTTTCCTGCATTTCCTCCCCTCTCCCTCTGGCGTACAGAGATTCACCCGGTGTGTGTTCCTGGCTTGTTTCTCTCGCAGCCTACCTCTGAGGTTTTGGGTCAACATCCTGAAGAACCCCCAGTTCGTCTTTGACATTGACAAGACAGACCACATCGACGCCTGTC
The DNA here is from genome assembly GCA_907165065.1 of Caprimulgus europaeus. The sequence goes on along the minus strand of OU015535.1, from coordinate 23,072,720 downwards.
TCTCTGTGATAGCCCAGGCCTTCATCGACGCCTGCTCCCTGTCTGACCTGCAGCTGGGCAAGGTACCGTCCGGAGGGGACATCTCGCTCCTGCTCGGGCAGTCACAGACACCGAGCAGTACGGGTGGGAAGGGGTTGTATGAGGTCACCCAGGCCAACCTTCCCCAGCAGTGGGGCCAGCTGGGAGCCATTGTCAGTGTTGGGTTCTTGACTGGACCTGGTGATCTCAAAGGGCTTTTCCAGTCGAGGCAATTCTGGGATTCTGTGAGTCTGTCAATATTCTGTTGCTGGCTCGGGCAGGGGTGAGCACAGGCGGGTGTCAGTTCTGCTCTGGGCACAGGCAGGGGAGCCCAGCTGCCTCAGTCAGGGCTGGCTTAGGGGACAGCATCAGCATGACAATCCCACAACAGCAGCTGAGGGACGGTGTGAACTCCCAGTGGCAGGGACAATGGCCGAGCTTCAGGTGAAGCTTTACTATTGCTGTCCGTGGTTTCTGCACGTCCCCTCAGCTGGGAGAGCTGAGCCGTGGCACCCTGGGGCTGGGGCTGCCCGGGCAGCGCCGGGCCAGCCTGGCTCTTGCGAAGGTATGGGGACAGCCTGGGGCCATCCCATGGACACTGCCCACCCGCACGTGGCAGCCCTGGGCGGGTGCTGCCGCAGCCTTGCCGGTGGAGCAGCCAGTGCTCTGCTCCAGTGGCAGTGTCACTGTCATGCCCTGGCCACTTCCAGCACGTGAGCAGAGCCCGGTGGACTCGGCACATCCGCCGAGGCAGCCAGCATGGGCCAGGCCTCCTCTGCCGCCATCGGGCTCCCAGGCAGCGTCCCGCGGGGCGGGGAGGCAGCCAGTCCAGCGCCCACATGGTCTGTTCTCCCACTGGCTTGGCTGAGTGCAGCGTTGACATTTGAAACTTCCCGACATAAATAAGTTTTATTAAGAAATGCTGTAAATCGTCCCCTGCCGCAGGGGCTGGCAGCGGAGCAGCGTGTGACGTAGAGGGGACCCTACGGAGAGAGGGGCGGGAGGCGGGTGCTGCTCAGTGCATCCCCCAGGCTGAGAGCAACAGGAAACCTTCACTGGGAAAGGTTAACGCTGGAGGAAGATCTAATGAGCACTTGATTTTTTGTTTGTTTGGGTTTTGGACTTTTTTTTGCATGTGTTACGAAACACTTACAATTTGTCCTTGTCAAGCTGTGGATGAGGGGAAGAGGGGTCAGCTGGAGTCAGACAGCAGATGGAAACATTTCTCAGGAATACAATAGCATAAGTGAAGGAATTGTTGAGTAATGTGGGAAGAATAAATCCTCAGCATAAAAATCAGCTTGCATATACACACAGTATATCACTGAATGTTTTCCAGGCTGGGTTCAGCATACTTGATACTGCAAATGTGAGAGCAGACTCAGACTCCATACATGTACAGTGCACAAGCAGTTAATAAACCAGTACCCATCTCTTCATAATACAGACAAACCAGACAGAGATTAAAAAATAACTTTAAAAAGAGGCAGCATGGGTTTCTTTTGTGTTTCCAAGGGAAAAACAAAATACAAAAAACAATGTTGTGAGCAGGCTCTGTAACTTGGCTATATTCCTGTAATGCCTTGTCACTGGGTTTGAAAATAAACTGCCGTGGGATCTGGTGCCACAGCCTGGTGCCCATTTCCCATTTCCCCTGCAGCATTAGCCACGCTACATATTGCAGCAGCAGATTGCAGTTACCCCAGGCTGCCTTATTTACTGCCCGATGCAGCTGAAGATGCTGCCAGAGCCCTGCCGTGCCCGTCTCCTCTGAAGATCCTCCCGTCCCTCTGCACCTGTCAGAGCATCAGGGAGCAGTCCCACACCTCAGCGTCGGGGTGGTGGGACCTCCCTTCTGTCCCCCAGAGCCTTGGGCTGTTTCCCTTCGGGATGCAGCACTAGGGCAGTCGGCCAGGTTCATTCCTGGGGTAATGGCATCAGCGGGGCAGGATTGCCTTGAGGTTAAAATCATTCATGCTTGTGTTTGCAAGGAGTGCAGGCGGGGTTACGCCATCACTGGTACAACCCGATTTGTGGCTGGGAGGTGAAGGCTGCTTTGTCCAGACTGACATTAATCAAGAGAACTCAGTATTTTCTGTTAATTACTTTACACGCACTCAATATAGGCTGTGCAGGCTGGGTTAGCCAATGCAAAATAAATCAAAGCTACATGAAAAATCCAAGAGCAAACTTTCAACTGACAAAGTTCAGCTTGTGAGAGAGCTTTGTTCTTCAGTTTTAATCAAGCTGCCTGCTCAAGACACCCAAATAAATGCATGCAGAAGCCCTTGCCTTGTTACCAGTTTCCACACGCAGAGCCATGGAGCACAAGTGCTTTATCTGACACAGTCATGCTGCACTCTTCTGCAGAGCATCCCCTGGCTGCAAGCCACCTCACCTGGTCTTGTGCCTGCTTTTGAGCCTGCCCTTGCTGCAAATTAAAGCACATTCACACAGACCACCTTCACTGGCACTGTGGCTGCACAGGTGGGTGGTACCTGTCTGCAGCACCTTGATGTGTTAGAGCAAGCACCTCTGTCTTTAGCTGTTTTGTGCCACGGTGCTGTCCCGCCGTACTCCTGTCTGTGTAAAGTCAGGAACAAAGACGTAGCTGTTTCTGAACCCAGCTGAAGTCGGTGTCTAATGGTTATCTCTTTGGTCAAAGAGGATAAAAAGTTTTCAGCCAACACCACTGTCTGATTTTGGTCTCTTGCCCCTGCTCTAGGACTCCCCAACCAATAAACTACTGTATGCCAAGGAGATCCCTGAGTACAGGAAGATCGTGCAGCGATACTACAAGCAAATCCACGACATGCCCCCGCTCAGCGAGCAGGAAATGAACGCCCACCTTGCGGAGGAGTCGCGGGTAAGGGCTCTGGGTACAACACGGGCTCGGGCACTGTGCACCCCGTGCTGGCCATGGGGTCGGGGCTGCAGGCTCGGTGCCCTGCCAGAGCGAGGAACACCGGGCCTGCTCTGCTCTGGCTGACAGCAAGCATCTGGGAGTGGCAGGGAATGCAGATAGGCTGCAATCAGCCAGTGCTTAGATTCTGGAAGGAGCAGACACAAAAGGACATTTTTGACTCAAAACTTCCAGGCACAAACTTCATCTGACCTAATTCCAAGCATCTTCAATTGCTGCCGGAGCTGCAGTAAACACCCACGAGTTAGCTTGAACCTAACTAGCTTTGGCACCACTAGGAGATGAAAGTGAAATTTGGTGCCAAATAGCCAGGAAGTCTGCAAAAAGATCTCTGCAGTCCTGCAGCCCCCCAGCCAGCTGGCCCCCGGGCACCCACTGCCAGGGCTGGCCCCAAGTCCCAGGCAGCCCGCTAGCAGCTGGTCCTGGCAGCCGGCCTGGGCGCAGGATGCCGGCCGGGGTACCAGCTACAGGAGCTGGCAGCTGCACTCCGGATCCGAGTCCTGCCAGTGATGCGCCACAGCATCCTCAAAATCAAACTGTCTCCTCGCAGTGCTGCAGCTTCAGCCACCAAGCGGGTTTTTTTTCCATCAGTGTTCCTCTGGCCAGCTCTCATGCTGCCCCATCCTTTGAAATGGCTTTGGGCACTGAGGAGTAAACAGTGCGATCAAGCATGGGCATTTAAGGCTGGCTTTAAAAAGACTGAGACTGTTTCTGGTGCAAGTAAATGCACCTTCCTTAAAGGAGTAAATCAAAAGTCCACAGTAACAGAAAAACCCAGGCAAAACCTTCTTTTCCTCTAGTTAATGGCTGCTGATGAGGCTCGAGCTCGCTTGCTGCATGACATTAATATTCCTCCCTCTTTGTTCTGTCTTTATAAAGAAATACCGGAACGAATTCAACACCAACGTCGCCATGGCTGAGATATACAAATACGCCAAGAGATACCGCTCGCAGGTGAGTGGGCCGGGCTGCGCTCGGGCCTCCGCGCGCCTGTGCAGGGAATAACAAGCGGTGTTTTGTAGCCGAGCAGCCAGACACCTGCGGCCAGTCCCACAGAAAAGGGATTATCATTTTTTGCATAATCCCACGCACATATGTAATGTATGCACACACAGATGCACCTGCTCTCCCATCCCCTAGCTGACGAGAAGGCCAGCTATTCCTGGCTGATTTTAACAGCATTGGGCTGGGCCGGACTGAAGCGGAGCTGCCCCGTGTGTAGCCCCACAGATGCTGAGACACTCCACACCCAATGCACACCCAAAATAACCTGCCACCCGCTGCCCTCAGTGAGGCACCAGCCCTGGCTGGTTCAAGGCTGATTCTGTGCCTTGAGCTTTATTACTGCAGCAGGTTTTTGGTTGCAGTCTCCTCCTCTCCCAGCCCCTGCCCAGGGACTCGGCAGTGCCCTAGAGGGGCCGTGAAGCAGGGTGGGCTCTGCCGTCTAGAGGTCTGGCTGGGATTCGGGCTCAGCAGGGCTGGCAGGGGGAACTGGGCTGGTGGGTGGACAACCCTGCGGGCACGGCCTCAGCCACTCCCCCACCCGTGTCTCCTGCAGATCGTGGCCGCCCTGGACGCCAATCCCACGACGAAGCGCACCCAGCTCCAGCACAAGTTCGAGCAAGTGATTGCGCTCATGGAGGACAACATCTACGAGTGCTGCAGCGAAGCCTAGGCTGACTGCGGCCCTGGAAGTGACCTTCTCCGCAGCACAGTGCCGCAGGGAACCTGCCTTCAGCCGCGGATGCACCGTGGATCACCTCTGCCAGGGTCATTCCCAAACCAGCCTTGTGGTGGGGATGGGCCTGGCCTGTGGCTGAAGGACTCCCTCACCTAACAAGAAGCCACGAGACACCTTTCCGAGCAGCTCAAAACCCGTCTGGTCTGCACTGTGGCACCCATAATTTATTTGCTGTTGCCAGCCAGAAATGGAGACGTGACACTTGTGGCAAGCTCAGTTCACCACCTCCCTCTGATCAGCGCCTGAGCAGTCAGCGGCTCCCTGCATCCCTGTGGGGGGTTCCTCGGGACAGGACAGGGCTGCAGAAGCAGAAGGGCAGCCTCAGGGAGTAACGAGTGGAGATGGCAAAGGCCATTGGAGCAATGCCTGAGCTCCCCTCCACACCATCCCTCTGAAATCCTTGTTTTTCTAACACCAGGGACTCTTATCAACTGTTCACTTTCTGCTGCATTCTGTGTATTTTTGTGCCTTTTAATTTTTGTACTGTATGTGTAGACATAACCACTCCTCAATCTGAGACTTGGGCAACATGGGGAACTCGGGGCTGAGACAAAGCGGTTGCTTCCCAAGTAGCTAGGGCATGGTGAAAGCACTTTATCCCCTAACGGAGATAGCTGTTATGGAGCCGGAGGGAACGCATTATGTGTCAGACAGTGTGGGAAGGGCTGTTCCCTTCCCTAGGTCCCCAGGTTTGCCTGCACAGCGAGCTGGATTTGCTGTGGGTAGGGAAATATCCCCTGTCACCCCACCTCAGCCAGCTGGGCACAGGCACGGCGTCTGCCTGGAAGCAGAAGCCCAGATGCAGCAGATGAGGGGCAGGACTTCTGCCTCACACCCCGGTCTCCATGCTGTGCTGGCTGCTCACACATCGATGGTGCTGCCCCAGCGCAGCCCCACTAACACCACTTGTGCCAACAGGGCTCAGCTCCTGCTGCCAGTCCTCTGAGAGAGCGTGATGGAGCCAAGTGCAGAGCAAAACACCAGGTAGCACCTTCCCTCCCCCAGCCCCACATGCTCCAGCATCTCCCTGCGATCATCACTGAAAACAAGGCCAGTGGCTACAGAGGTGTCTGCCCAAAGCAGCTTGTTCTGCGTACTGCAGACCCACCATGGTTGTCACCCGAGAGAATGCAGTTCTGCTGCACGTCCAGGCTTTTTTTTTGGCCATACAGGCCAAGGGACTGGACCTGGTTCCCCTGGCAGCACAATGCTCTCGCTTGTGCGGGCCAGAGAGCAGCTCCAGCACCCCAAGGCAGCTGGTGTCCCACGCCTCCTTACACCGGGGTCAGCGAGCAGGGTCCCACTGCACAGACTTAGAAGATTCGCTGCTGTTCCGCAGCAAAGCCCTGTCCCAGCTTGGTGGCCCATTCTCCTTTCTGCTGGTAACTTCATCCTTTGTGCTGCCAGGGGAGCTGTGACCACTCCGGTCTTCTCCAGCATCGCGCAGGCCCCTCTGTAGAGGCTGGACCACAGCTAACGCCACGTGCTTGAAGCCAGCATTCACATGCAGGCAAAGGCGCCCTGCCCATGAGAGCAAAACCCAGCCACTGCATTTTCAAACCGCCAGATGGAAAAGCAAAAAGAGTTACTACCTCACTCCAGGCAGGGTCTAAGGTGAGCCTCTGTTATTGTCCAGCTGGCAAGGATGCAACCTGGTATTTGATAGTCCACCAAAACTCCTCCTGGGTGACACTGCCATGGGCAGGTGGCTTCCATCCCATCATTTCCAGTAATGCCACATTTGTCAGAAATTGGAACATCAGAATTGTGTATGTGTATATAGATATCTATTTTAAAACAAATTATAGACTTTATCCAGTATGTTAAAAGGAGGGGGGGGCTAGGGAGGGTAGGGGAGGGAAAGGTGAAGAACAAAGGTGTTTTCTTTGTTTGTTTGGGTTTTTTTTTAAGAGAGAACTACAGAAACATACACTGTGGAGGTTTCAATGTCTTTGCTGAGGATGTGGCTTCAGAATAGAAACTCTAAGAATGTAGCTGGGCTACATTTTATTTTGAAAGTGATTTCACAAAAAATTCTTGATTTTTTTTTTTCTTTTAGAAACTGTGAATAGCCGCGAGAGATAGAGGCAGGCCCAATGCAGGGAAGGCAAGGGTTAGCAGGACCAAGGTAGCAGAGGACGTTGAGCTTGGCTGGAGGTGGGGAAAGGCCCATGGAGCAATAGCTCTCTATGTTGTTACAAAGAAAGGATAAAGGTGAGCTGACAGTGAGTAGAGTTTGCCTCCAGGTGATGTGACTGGGCCATGTATTGGGACCTATTGCTTTATTATTTAATTTTTTCCAAAGAGAAAGAGAAAAAAAAAAAAGTAGTTGCTACAACCATTTTACAGGAACAACTTTAACAGAGCAGAAGCTTGAGGGTTTGTAGTGTTGCCTTGAAGCCCTGAGCCCTTTGTAATATGTTTTTAAACTTTGGCACGTGTTGTGGGTGTAGTGCCCTTACCTGCTGTGTAGTGGAAGTGGCAGACTCTTGGAAAAGCCTATCTTTGTAATAAAACAAGGTGCTGAAACCTGTGTAGTGAAGTTCCTGCCTGTGTGCACACAAAGGACAGACACTGTGGACGACACCTGCAGGTGCACAGAGCAAGCTGTGCGTGTACGAGATGTACCATGCTCAGGGTTGGCAGCTTAGCTGGTAACCACCTTGTTTCTGTACGAGATGGGTTTTACCCCTCGGGGCAGCAGAGCCCTGATTTCCTGCAGAGCATGCTGCAGCCACGCACTGCTCATGCTACCCAGTACCACAACTCCCATCAGAACAGGAGCTGGTGGGAGAAGCACTGGTGTGAGGACACAGCCACACACCTGGACTGACCACACGCTGTGCAGTATGTGCAAAGACGAGTAACACCACTGCCGTGCCCAGAGCTGGGCACCCTTACCTCTGCCAGGTGCCACCAGCCCACGAGACAGCATCTTCTCCCAGCCCCGGGGAGCCCAGTGCCAGAGCTGCACCACCGCTGCCAGTCCTCCGGGCTTCTGGCTTCAGCGCTGCGACACCAGCCGCGGCCTGTAGGTCTTAATAACCATGGCATTGCTAAATCCCCTCTCTTCCAGCTCCCCCAGTAAAGGCTGTTCTTTCCAGAGGCCAGAGGGATTTTCTTCTCCCACTAGAAAGTTGATTCTTAGTAAAGCTAAATCCAGCCTCTAAATGATTTGGCCTCTCTCAAAGCAAAAGAGCCTCTTGTTTCACACTGAGTGCCTGGTGAGAGAGGCTGCAGCTGCTGCCCAGTCCCATTACAGGACATTTCCATGCAAGCGAGCAGTGCTTTGTGAGGTTAACCATCACCAAAGGGTCAGCTCTGCTCAGTGAGTACTGCAGCATCCCCCACCCTGTCCCTGGGGAAACACGAGTTTTAGCTCCATTAAAGATGGATCAACATGGGCAGGGCTGAAGTTTAAAGAGAAGTTAGTTTGCTCAGCTCTTGCTTAAGCCCTAAAGCAAGGCCAGGAACCTTGGAGGGCACTGGCAAGGCCAGCTGAAGATTAGCAAAATCCTCTTTAGGAAGAGAGTTTTACTTCCACTTATTTTCTCCTGCCCAGGAGGACTGTAACCCTTTGCATTATCAGGCTGACCTTCAGAAGGGCTCGGTTCTGTGCAGAGCAAGAGAAATTCAGGCATTTGAAGCTATTAAATGAAAGTGTTTATATGGTGACCCAGAGGAGCTAGCAAGACAGATTTAGAGGTGGGCACTGTGCCACCAATAGATAACAAGAGCACGAGCAATGCTGCAGTCTACAGCAAACACTGCAAACTCTTTTTTTGAGCCCTAAAACACTTTTATCTTCCTCTCACCATGGTTGTTGCACAGATAATTCCCCCAGGTGCTGTGGACCCTCGCTCATGGCATGCACCCGGACCTGCTGCCCCGGCACTCCTGTAATCCCAGCTCAGCCGGGCATTAGCACAAGGGCATCCAGGAGGGCAGAGGACTGGACACCGATCCCGCACCGAGGCTGCGGGCACCACGGCCCTACACCAGCAGGACCGGCTGAGCCTAAGCCCGAGCTTCACAGGACCCAGGAATGCCACCATACCGTGTCCCATAGGTCCAAGGACCCCTTGCCCAGGCCATCATCAGGGCTCACTGCCAGCCTGCACACATGCACACCTGAAGCCTGTTACCCACTGGCACTGCAGCTGGGGACGCATGGCAACAGGCATGGCAGGCAGCTGCCTGCAGCACCAGCTCGCTGCCACACCACGTGGGACAAGGTGAGGGCTGGGGGACTTTAGAGGGCAGGGGCAGAAACCCAGGAGCAGGGCAGCAGTCACGCCATTTCACGAGGGCAGTGAGGAAGCTTTATTAGCAGAAGGTGAACACAGAGTTAAAACCCATCCTGGGGACTAAAACTGTCCCAGACCTCAATGGCCCAGGCGCAGCTGGGAGCAGGGCTGGGCTCTCACAGGGAACAGGGCTGCCTGGGACCCCTACGGGCGCTTCCTGCCTGCTGGGGCTGCCTTCTGCAGCCTGGGCTCCCCCTGGGCTCCTGGGGCTGCCTGGGGCTTCCTGGCTTTGCCTTGACCCCCCTTTGCCTTGGGGGCATCTTGCTGTGACCCCTTGGGTGCCTTCCCCTTGCTCATTCCCACGGGGGCCTTTCGGGGTCCCTTTGCTCCAGCACCAATGGGGCCATCACTGTCACCCCGTCCTGCGTCCTCAGCAGCTGACGCCACGAGGGGCCCTGCACGCCCTTTGCCAGGGGCCCGGGGGCGGCTGGCTGCCTTCGGGGGCTTAATTCCATTGCTCCTGGGCTTCACTGCTGCTGGTGGCCGGACCTGGAGGGGAGAGAGCACCTCAGGCTGCTGCCATGCCAGGAGCCACCAGCCACACCGCTGGGCCCTACTCACCTCCATGGGCTTTGCCCTCGGCTTCTGCTTCGCCACTGTCAGCTTCTCCTCTGCAGGGCCTGTGGGAGAAGGGACGGTGGGTGAGCCCAACCATGGCCTCTCCATGAGGCCAGGGCAGCCCAGGGTGGTTTGTGGCACTGCCAGCCCTTTACCTGGCTGTTGTGCAGTTGCTGCCGGAGCCCTGGGCTGCTTGGTGGTCCCTTTCCGCCCTGGCTTTGTGGCTTGTCCTCCATCAGGATCTGTCTGGCCCAGCGGCTGCTTGTGCCGCAGCTTCTCAGGGGCTAACTGAGGGCGAGAGAGGGGTGGGAGTGAGGCTGGGCAGCACCTCAGCCCTGCTGCTTTGGGGCCAGCAGCCCTCTGCTCACCTTGAAGCGGCCGGTGGCGCCCATGGCAGAGGAGTTGTGGGGCCGCACCAGCTCCCCACGGCTCAGCCCCTTGCTCAGTGCCTGCTTCAGCAAGTACTTGAGGCGGACGGGGTCCACAGCAGGGTACTTGGCCAGGATAAACCGTTTGATGGCGATGACAGAGGCACCCTTCTTCTGGTCCTGGGCCCGCAGCGCCTCAATCACCATGTGCAAGGTGGGGGGGTGCCGAGGCCGCCGGCCCCGGGCCAGCACCGCCGGGAGCTGGACTGTGCCAGCAGTGGCTGCCAGGAGAAACAAGAGGCACCTCTTGGGACCAGGGACCAGCCCCAGTGTGCTCCCAGCCCCAGTGTGCTCACATCCCCAAGGACTGCAAAGCCCCCCAAAAGCCAAGCAGCCACCACCCTGCTCATCTGCACAGCCCCACAGGGACTGTGGCCACCACAGCACAAGCAGAGCCACAGCTCTGCCAGGACCACACAGCACCCAGCAAACCCCTTACCCAGCTGAGGCTCCATGGCAGCACACACCAGCCTAAAGCTCCAGGCCCAGACAGCCCAGCTCTGCTCACAGCAGCACCACCTTTGCTCACAGATTGCTTCACTTCCAGCTAATTTATCTGATTAGCCACCTAACTGCAGGGGCTGGTTGGCAGCTGCTAATTGCTCTGGTTGCCGCCCAGTGGGAGCAGGTGGCCAAGAAGCCGAGTGCCTTTTGCCAAAGCTTTGCCAGGGGCTGAGGGAGAAGGGGGACATCTGAGGGTGTGGAGAGGGGCGAGAGATGGGGCGTTGTGGGGTGATCACCCTCCACACACAGGGAAAAGGCACCTCTCTGCTGCTTGGTGAGTGGTGGGTGCTGGGATCACAGCTTGCTGATGGCAGTTGCTGTGGGGCAGATTGAGAGCCACACCATGGTGTGGGGCTGGCGTGGGACCCATGCCTGGTGTGCTGGTGTGATATGCCAGCTCCCTTCACCTGGGACAGCCCCACTGGGTAGCAGAGGGCTGCACTGCCAAGGGAGCCTGATAATGGGGGTAAAAATGATCCCACAAACAACAGGAGGAAAATGGAGAGCAGCTTTGCTGGCCAGCGAAGGCAAGAGGAGCAACTCGCCCACAGTAGCCCCAGGTGTACACTTGTGAGCAGGACCCCACACTTGCCCCTGCCCACCGAATCCTGCTGTGCTCACAGGAGAATGCTCCAAGCCCCAGGCACAGGCAGCCCCTCCGTGCTGGCTCCTGGCGCCAGCAGAAGCCAGGTCTGGAGCAAAGAGCTGGGAGAGGCACCCCATGCCCCGGGCCCTGCATGCCCAGCTCCCCCCAGACCAGCACCACCAGCCTGTTTCCAGTCCATTTCTAAATTCCCCAGGAAGGGGCCGGTAGGGACACAGGAGAGCTGCAGGGGCTGGCACTACGGCAGGGTTGGGTGCATCTCATCAACCATCTCCTCCTCCTGGATCATCCTCCAGTGATGCCTCCTGGGCTGGCAGGGGGGACTCAAACCCTATCACCGCCAGCAGCAGCCGTAGGGCTGGGCATCCCGTGGGGCCACAGCTCGCAGGCTCGGGGTCAGGCCATGACCGGTGTGTGCTGGGGCCAGGCCAGTGCAGGCGGGGAAGGGACCGCAGGGCTCCCAATGAGCACAGCCTCATGGACAGCAAATAAACACCAAATCCTTCCTCCTCTTCCCTCCAAAACCAGCTCCCAGATTTGAAGTACATGAATCAGACATCAGCCTAAACACTGAATTATTCATAAACCTCTAATCTTTAGATTTCACTGAATATGCAGAAGTATCGATAAAAAAAATAATGAGAGAATTGTACTTGCAAATTGCTCTTTATTAAAGGTTTAACTTGCATGGGTTCTATACGTTCCCTATTAGACCTTGCAAAGCTGCATAGGATTAGAAATCAGAGAGGATAATAATGTACAAAAATAGTTTCAAATGTTGATAACACTGAACAGCGAGAAAAACATCTTATTTGTATAACTGAGCTAAAAATAAAAATGAAGAACACTGCTACAATTGCAATATGCCATCTTGAAGTGCTTAAAACATATGTCGACGTCTCTGAGCCATATGCTCCCATGTCTTGCCTGCTACAGCGCGGAGGGAAGCTTAGCGATGCACCGATCAATCCTCAAAAGCACAAGCACTGGCCAAAACCTCCTACTTGGGCTGATGCCAAACTGATTGCGGCTGAACGGGGAGGTGCACGGGAGGACCGGGAGGGGCCTGTTTCGGGGCACGGCCCCGAGCCGCAGCGGGCCCGGAGATGCTTGGGAATGGACCGAATGGATGGCGGGGCTACGGGGAGGGGGTGCTTCCTGCGGGGGGACATCAAGCGGGGGCTGCTGCTGCTGAGGGTGCAAACGCCGTGTGCATGTTGCTGCGCTGGGTGCCCGCAGGAGCAAGCACTAGGCCCTCCCCAAGCACATCTGACTGCGGCCACATATGGCGGTGCCGTGCCATGCTGTGCCGTGCCGCCATGCCCCCTCTGTGCCGCCTGCTTGCTGGGCAGGATCTGCAGCCATCACCTCTGTGGCACGGAGGGGCCTCTGTGCACCGGTACCCCGTCCCGTCCCCCCTGAAGGGGTCTCGGTGCCTCCCAGGGCTTCTGACATGCTGGAGCTGGGGCAGGGCTGGAGCTGGGAGCACCTGGCAGGGCTGGGAGCACCTCACAGCAGCCAGACCTGCCACCGGGCAGCCGGAGCACGGCAGGGCTGAGGGGCTGGGTGGCACCGGCCGGGCTCCGTCCCCGGCGGCAGAGCCGGGAGGTGGCCCCAGCTCTGGCCCCCGTGGCGGCAGAGGCAAGGATGGACCCCAGCCCCCGGCCATCGAGGCAGGGCGCGGGAGGCGAGGGTGGCTCTGCCGCGGCCATGGCGGCACAGGCATGGCGGGCTGTCAGGCCCAGGGGTCTGCACTCGGAGCAGGGGGGTCAACACAAAAGCACGGAGTTACGCCAGTGGAGGGGCTAAGCCTTTGCATTTTAATTACAAAACGTGTGTACACATTTACAGCCTTGTTCCCAGGGTTCCTAGTGCCAGGAGAGAGGAGCCCGCCCCGCGGGGCCGTGGCCGTGGTGAAGCGGGGGCGGGCGGCAGCAGCGGTGGGGTTAGGTTCGTGCTCCCGGGGCGGCGACGCACGCCCCGAGGACCGGCCGCTCCGGTGGGGCCTACGCGGGAGAGACCTGGCTGGTGGAGACGGAGGAGGTCTCTGTCTTGCTAGCAGATGTTTCCTCGTCACCCAGCGGGTTCTTGCCGCAGCAGAGGGTTGTGATCATGCAGTTACGGAACTGGAAGAGAGGGAAGCCCGGGGTGAGGCAGGTGGCCGGGCGGGAGCCTGGCAGAGTTGCTTGGAAGCCCCCACCACCGCAGCATGGGAGGCACCATGCCGGTGGAGTCTCCTTCCCTGCTGTCAGCCCTGCCTGCCCCTCAGGGCTAGGGCAGATGCAGCCCCAGCTCCTCTACCGACCCAGCACCTGGGTCATTTCAGACCCAGGGATGGGCTTACGTTTGTGAGATTTACACAACGCCAAGGATGAGCTGCACCATCAGCCGCCCGAGGGCTGGAACAAGCTTCCCCCCCAGCCCACCGGTACCTCAAGGTGCCGTAACTCTCTGCAAGCTGCTGCAAAGCAAAACACAAAAAAGGAGGTTGCCAGGCATCCTGCCAGTTACCTGTTTGTTCATGACGATGTAAATCACAGGGTTGTAGATGGAAGAGCTCTTGGCAAAGAATGCCGGGATGGTCATGAAGATGGGCCCGAAGTCTGACCCCTGGTTGGTGAAGATGTAGAAAGCAACGCTGGCGTAGGGGACCCAGCAAATCAGGAAGGCGATGACCATGATAATGACCATACGGGTCACTTCCTTCTCTGCCTTCTGGGTGGTGGCGGACTCTTGCTGCTGGGCGGCAGCCTGCGGGCAGAAGGGAATGGAAATATGATGGAGTTGGGGAGGGCTGCACCGGCACGGGACATGGGGTCAGGGCTTGGGGTAGCTGAGCTGCACATCTGGGGTTTGCTATTTCCCCCTTCGTGGAGGACCAGGCTGGAGCTTGGGGTGGGCCCCTTCCCAGCACCAGGGATGGGGATAGCCCCCGGCCCACTGCCACTGGCTGGTACCCACCTCCTTGACAGTGCAAACGAGGTTCCCATAGCAGAAGAAAATGACCATCAGCGGGATCATGAAGTGAACCACAAACATGTAGATGACGAAAGATTCGTTGTTGATCTCTGGCTTCAGAGTGTAATAGTCAATACCGCATGAGCACTGCATGCCCTCAGGGATGTACCTGCAAGGTGAGCCAGGCAGGTCAGTGTCCAGCAGAGGAGACCGGCTGGAAGCCACAGCCGAGCTGCTGCCAGCCACGGGCTCCCACAGCCACAGGCGCAGCAATCTCCCTACCTGGACCAGCCAAACAGCGGGGGAACGGCACAAGCCATGGCCATGACCCAGGAGAAGGCGACGCCCATGATGGCATGGTTCTCCCCGAAGCGGAAGTTGCTCATGGGCTTGCAGACCACTATGTATCTTTCAATAGCCAGGACGACCAATGACCAGAGAGCAACTTCACCTGCAGCAGGGAGAGAGAGGGATGGGGACACAGGGACTTTGAGCAACAGGAGAAAAATGCGCTGATGCCAGCAAAAGGCCTCCTCGGAACTGTTGTTCCCGAGGAAGACCCTTGGCAGCAGGTAGATCTCCACCAAGGGTTCAGAAAGAGAAATTAACAAAGGCCAAGTACAGGTGCAGTAGGAAGGCGTGAGACACCTCCTCACGGCGCTGCTGACCCACAGTACCCACTCTGCTGCCTTTTTCTGAGATCCACGCCTGAATCCTACCCCTCACCCCGGACAGCACCTGCACCCACAAGCCCATGGTCCAACTCTGAGATGCAGCGAGTGCCCATCATCCCAGGATTTCCCCTCACTACCCACAGCTTCCCAGGAAACTTGTGCCACACAGAGCAAATGAGTCAAAGAGCTGCCTGTGGCTGAAGGCTGAGCTGAAGGGAGGAGGGCGTTTTTAGAGGCATGGTTTTTGTTTAACCCCTGTTTCGGTCAAAGCCTGGCTGGCACGGGGAGGAGAGCCAGCTTTGCTAGCCTGTGCCGCCACGCACTGCATCAGAGCCAGCGACAGGCTCCGTCCCACGAAACAGGAGGAACAAATTTGTCATCTCTCAAGTCAGAAAGCAAGCCAAAAAGATGTGCAAATCCAACAACTGCAAAATCTGCTACTGGTTGTTTTTCATTGCTGCACTGTTGTTCTCAGGATACTGAGCAGGTGGCTACTAAAATAAGGGTAAAAAAAAAAAAAAAGTGTCATTTGTCACTTTCTTCACCTCCCACCCTGAAACACTGCAACTGCCTTGGCCCACACCAGCAGCAGACCAAGGACCTTCCAGATTCCAAGATCATCTGGGTATCCTCCCTCCCCCTCCTAAAATCTGGGGCGATTCCTGGCAGAAGATTTTTGAATATTTGGAAAACTCACCGCCCAGTGTAGCACAGAAGCCTTCGACGTAGCACCCTGTTACTCCAAAGACAAAGTACCCATTCATTGAAGTGTACAAGGTGGTCGTGAAACCACCCAAGACCATGAAGAGGTCAGCGACTGCCAGGTTCAGAAGGATGTAGTTTAGAGGCGTCCGGAGCTTCTTGTGCTGGATGGTGACGTACAGCGTGAGGAAGTTGATGGGGAAGCCGAGCACGATCAGCATGAACATGTAGGCAGCCAGCGCTGAGAACTTCCAGGGCTCAGCCAGGTAGTACTGGGGGTACTCGAAGGGGCTCCGCACCACCCCAGTCTTGTTGGACATGGGAATGTAGAAATCTTGGCCTTCCGTCCCGTTCATGGTTGCGGTTCGTGAGGTCCCTTCTGCTCGTACTCAAAGGTGGTTTTTGAGTGCAAGGGGATCGCCTCTGAAGTGGGGCTCCCGCCACCTCTCAGCCTTCGCTGTCACCCCAAGGAGAAGTGGCTACACTCACCTCTGCAGGGCACCCCTTATAAAGTGCCCCCTGGGGTAAGCTCCAGGCATCGGTGTCAGCGCGATTAGGGCTTAGAGAATTATTAATCATAATCATCCAGGGGTAATTGGCTTTCCTGGGAGGTATTAAGGTGACACCTGTTTCTAGCCCGCACTGTCATTGTTGGAGACCACGGCTCATGGTCATATATAAAGGGGCTCTGCACTACACCTTCCATTTGGGGGGCCCAAACCAGACAGCAGCTCCACTCACACAACCTCGCTCCTCAGCACGTCTGCTCTCCAGGGAGCAAGGGTTTGGGGTGGGTCCTGCACCCACAGCAGTCTTTGTACTCTACGATCCAGAGCTGGACATCCACAGCTCATGCTGCCATCGCCCAGGGGGGAGGCATTCGCTCCCCCTGCAAGGCCCCCAGCCCACTCCCCACAGGTGCTGAGGGGTGTGCTGCCCACCCACGTGAAATGCCTCAGTTTCCCCACAGAGAGGTGCTGGGAATGGGACACATCACCACCAGGCTGGCGGCGGAGGATGCCAGGGCAAGACAAGGCGCACAAGGACCCTTCTCTTGGCCGCACTTTCTGCAGGCTCCCAGGCTGAGCTTTTGGCACTTGCCACGAACTGAAGCTCCACTCTGTCCCCTGCTAGCAGGAAGGAAGTCTGCGGTTCAGAACCCCATGACCATGGCTTTGGTGACATGGTCCATCAGTGATAGAAGGGTGTCCCAGGTCTTTGCCCTTACAAGGGCAAAGCAGGTCCATGACACCAGCTAGTCCCTGCTGGAGAGCCATCCCCACAACTGCCATTCCCTGTGGGAGGCTGCAGATGGGTGTTCTTGGGCAGCACAAGCATCACCAACTCTTCTTCCGCATCGTCTCAGCCACCAGTTTTTCTGCTACAGGATTTGGCTGGGGAGGTTCAAACACCACAGTGAAACACCGACCCCAGTGGCAGGTTTCCAGCTGTACCATCTCCTCTGTGCCTGGCTTTGTATGTGGTTTGGGTCATGACAAGTTCATTGGTAACACCTAATAAAAAATCTAGTCCAGCTGTCCTGGACAGGTATCGTTCTGCACTGGTACTGAGAAGGCTGCTGGACAAGGGCACCGAAGGGAGGCTCTGAGCAGAAGCCAACACTTGGCTTCATGTGCTGGCTGACAGACACCTTCAGTCTCCCTGAAACCTTGCAGAATCATCAAACTCCACAGGGGAAGCTGTCGTCATCAGAGCCTCCCATGTCCTCCATGTCTCTCTGCCTCCTCACTTGATGCACTCAGTTGTGCTTGGAACATTCTTTGTGCCAGCCAGCACTCAGTGAGACATTATCTTTTCTTAATTTTTCACAGGCAATGGGACAACACATACAGCAGAGCAAGCACGACGACATCAACTGCAGAGGATCTCTCTTCTGGAGAAGGTGGTTCCTTACAGTTCACACCATCATGATTCACCTTTTAAGCTCCACAGCTATTTTCCCCATCTCTTCCCTTTTTTGCCACCCACTGTTTATCACCTTTCTCATTAGCAGTCAATAACATTCCAGCTGGTTTCTCCATGGAGGCTAGGCAAGGACTGTCTGCTGTGCGCCTTGGTAGGGGACAGAGGCTGGAGGGGATCTGAGCACTTCCCCTTGCTGTTTTGGTGGGGCTGAGCTGAGTGTTCCTTGAAGGGAGCAGAGTGGGTAACTGTGAGTGCCTCACCCAGCACAGGAGGATGTGCCAGAGCTGCTGGAGCTCACAGCTGTGAGGTGGGCTGAAGCTCACGTCCTCTTGGCCTGAATAAACTTCTTTCAGTCCTGGCCTAGATTTTACCAGTGTTCCCTGTGGGTTAGTTTAGCACATGCAAAAAGTTTAAAGGCAAAAAGCACAAAGCTCTGTACTCTCTTTAAAGAGACTGAGCTGGGAAACCTTCACTCCAAGTGGGGAAGGCCTAAGGGAGCTGAAGTGCTGGCATCCTGGACCAAGGAAGACCTGGCTTGCTGTAACCAAAGGCAGGCCAGGACCACTCTGGGAAGTCCCAAAGTTCTTCCTGCACATTAACCACATCCTCATACACGCTCTGCTCATCCTAAGTCTCTCTCAATTAACTTTTCACACGTGTTGCCAAGGCCAGAGCAGTGCCACTATCTAATTGCAAAGGCAGCTCTTCATACTTGTACCTGGGCATACAAGAAGGATTAAAGGTTTATCTTCCCAATACACAAATATGCCACCTTAAGCTCTGATGCAATAAGCCACTGCTGAGGTTAGCAGCTGCTGCCCACAGCTTAGGGCCTGGCGTGCGTCACCACTGGAGCACAGCAGTGGGACAGGCAAGCAGGAATGGGGCAG
The DNA here is from genome assembly GCA_907165065.1 of Caprimulgus europaeus. The sequence continues at coordinate 23,054,487 of OU015535.1, read as the reverse complement.
AACAGGGCAAATTGAAGGAAACATTTGTCCAGCCACTCACAAGAGCTTCAGACAAAAGCACTGTGGTGGGACTTCTTGTATGTCCAGGGACTCCTTCTCATGACATTACCTGAGTTTCAATGGCACAAGGCACTCTGGAACTAGAACAGCTTCACAGGGTACGAGATGTACTGAGCATGGCTTTGCCAGGAAAGCTCAATGCACTTTTCACACCGAGACTGTATTCACAGAGTTGTTTAAAACAAGAAAAAAAAGCTTCCTTGCTTGCTCCATTTTGTCTGTGTCAATGCAAACCCTGTTTATTTATTTTTATAATTCTCCATTCCCACTAGCTCTGCAAAGCCAGCTCAGTTCAGGAGAAAGAGCTGAATTCCATTCTGGCTCCCATCTCAAACAGCATTGTTTATCCATGTCAGTTGCAAAGCCTTCCTTGCAAACAGTGACAGATGAGTCAAAAAGCATACGAGCAGTAATTAGAACAGAATGTTTTTTAAGTGGTAAATTCAGCAAACTTGGTCAGGAACCCCCGAGGGACTCGGAAACCCTGCAGTGCCATTGCAGGGTGTCACTCAAGAGGAACTCGAGCAGACACGGAGACATCCCTAGTGTCACTTGCAAAGTGCTGTTTACACGGTAGCTGCTGTACCAGCACCCAACCACCTCAGCCAACAGCTCAAGGCAGCAAAGCCGAGCATCATTTCCCACTCAAAACAAAGGGAGGCTGCGACAGACGGGATGTCATAACAATAGAACTCATGGTAACATGGCCACGATGTATACTGGATTGAAGTCAAGAGACCCATCCCTTCCAGCTCAAATCCTGCCCAGCTGGTTACCTCCACAAATTCTCCCCGTCAGAGAACTGCTCAGTGACTGTTCCCAGGAGCAGGATGGTGGGCTGGGTCTGGCTGGGATAGGGTTAACGTGCCTCACAGCAGCTGTGCGGTGCTGTGTTTTGGATTTGTGTCTAGAGCAGTGCTGTAGCCATGGCCCAGCAGTGCTCACACTGCACTGAGGTTTTCCTTTTCCTCGCTGTGTTCCCTGCAGCAATAGGCCAGAGGTGGGCAAGAAGCAGGGAGGGGACAGAGCTGAGACAGCTGGCCAAAGGGGTGTTCACAGAATCACTGACTGGTATAGGTTGGAAGGGATCTAGTTCCAGCCCCCTGCCATGAGCAGGGACACCTTCCACTAGACCAGGTTGCTCAAACCAGACAATGCCATGCTCAGAAATAAAAGCTCAGGGAAGAGAGGAGAAAAGGAGGGTGTTGTGGTGTTTGCCTTCCCAAGTAACCACTTCTCACAATGAGGCCCTGCTCTCCAGGAAGCAGCTGGACATCTGCCTGCCACCAGGAAGCAGTGAATAAATTCCTTATTGCTTTGCTTGCAGGCACAGCTTTACTTCACTTATTAAACTGCCTTTATCTCACCCTGGGAGCTTCCTTGCTTTTGCTCTTCCGATTTTCTCCCCAGTCCTGCAGGGAAGAGAGGAGTGAACAAACTACAGCTGCAGCATTAAAATCCCCTCAGCCTCACCAAGAGGCTGAAGTCGAAGGTGGCAGGTCTGTCTCCTCTCACCTCTACACGTTGTTTGCCCATGGCTCTGGACTGGAACAATGCTGGGGAAATACTGCTCAGCAATACTCCTTTGGCACATCACGCTGCTGGTCAGCACGGTGGCCAAAGCCCTGCGCAAGCTCAGACAGGCGTGCGTGCCCACACCACGAAGGTGTGCTCAGATCACAAACACCACAACGACCAACAGGACAGCAGGAGTTGTGGGAACTATCTTGTGATTTTAGTACCACAGCAGGTTCATCCCTTGCTGCTTTCTCAGCAGACAATCTCGGGTACAGAGAGGAGGAGCTGTGGGAAGGCACTGGCTGATGATCCGCCCTCAGCTGCTTTGGTATTCCTGCCTGGCACCCTGACACATTTATAAGCGTGCAAATACATTCAGTTTAGCCCATCATGTCAGTGGTGCTTCTTTCATTAGGGGTAAACACGCTAATGTTAATAGGATTACACACTTCCATGCACAACCTGGCTTTTTGGATTTTAACAAGGGTGAATTCTATTAAAAGCTTTGACCCTCCTCCACTTGCTGTGGCCGTGAGAGATGGTCCTTGATGCCAAGATCAGCGTAACTCTTCAGACCACACTTTAAGAGCTCTAAACTAATGCTATTCCTGCCTAAATGGAATAGAAAGAAAAAAAAAATACAAGTTCAGAAGAAGCAGGATTATAGCAAATTCCAGAACAGAGTAGGGAAAAATAGTCCTGTTTATTTGAAGATCTGTCAATAACGGGTACATATTAAGGAGCAAATCAAGCCCTAACACAAGTTGGAGTAAAAACAATTATTACTTCAAGGCTGAACTTGACCCTAGAAATATTCTTGTAGAAATCTATGGCACTTCAGCTACTTGCCTGGGAAATGTAGAGGACATTCACAAACAGGCATTTTCATTTAAAAAAAATAGTTACATTTCTTCAACTCAGTTCCATTCCTCTGTACAAAACTACAAAACAGAACAAGATGAGTTATCCAAGTCCTTAGGAAAACTCTGTGAAGCTAGGAAGTGTTTTGCCAAGCCAAGAGGGAAGTATGCCAGCTGAGGTACAAGATTGTTTTTCTTCATTGGTTTGACTCATCTATTCTCCGTCGACAGAATGGACAACAGTTATGCTGCAGTACAAGAAGCTCATAGTCTTCTGAGTGAAACATCTGTTAATTAGGAACAGATTCAGGGACAAGTTAGCCTGTGACTAGCTCAAAGAAAATGCTAACTGAGCTCAACGGCTTCTCCATGGCACAGACATTCTCAAGCCACCATTACAAGAGAATTACTCCTCTCGCTCAATTGCTTGAGAGAGCTACAACCTGGAACGGAGCAGCAAGCGTTTCGCAGACCACTGCCAACGTTGCTGAAGAGGCACAAACCAATTAATTACTTTTGCAGAAGGAAGGACAAAAGTTAGACAGCTTCTGTGTAAGCAAACGTGACCGAATTCCAGTATTTCAAAAAGCCATTCCTGAGAGGGGAACAAGAGGGAGAGGGACTGAACCACAAGCTAACTTAGTTACTGACCAGTTTTCCCTGCTAGACCAGGCTGAAAGTCAGGGGCAGAGCAAAGAAAGAAATACAAATCAGCATTTGTTGTTCAGCCAAGGTTTGCTCGAGAGGCTCTGACTTGCTGTCAGTGCAGCTTCTCAAATTCAGCGCTCTCAAAGTTTTCAGAAGGCAGATGTTCCTCTGTGCATCACACAGCTTATTTTTTGGTTTTCATTGCCTTCTCTGTCTCTACATCACTCAGGAATTTGCTGAATACATTTTAAAGTATGAGGTTTCAGTGACTAGAATTGTTTCAGCCATAGGGTTCTAAATAGTGGGGTTTTTGAGGGGTTTTGGGGGGTTTTTGTTTGGGTTTTTTTTAAACCTCTCCATGAAAACACTACCTGAAAACATGATGGACACATGGTAATGGAGGCATCTGGTAGCAGGGAGCGGTAGTACTGCCACCGCAGTGGCTTTGGCCAGCGTTTAATCAGGACGTCCCTCCGGCTCATTGAGTGGAGAACAGCACGATTCACAACCACTGGAACAAATTCTGAGCCTCCTTGCTGCAGGAGAGCAGGTTTAGAAAGCATTACTGTTACCAACTGCAAAGCCCTTTGAGGATTAATAAGATCTTGTAAGAAGCAAAGGAAAATTCAGTAGAAAAAGCTAATGCAGAACTGGGCTGAGTGGAGTCCCACCAGACTCCCCCTCAGTTTTACCAATACCCACAGGACAGCAGCATCCAGGCACGTCGCTGACTGGGTTTCAGTGAGTTTGCATTATTAACACAATTCCTTGTAAATAACACCCATGCCCACAGCCTTGATTAAAACCTCACAGTAACGACTGTTTTATAGGTGTATTGCCTGGACACAGAAATACCCTGGGGGACAGCTCTATTGTATCATTTTATGACGACAAAACCAAATTCCAGGAAAGTCTACTCTAAGAACTTTGTTGTTTATGGGCTTTTTTGTTGTGTGTGTAGAGGGGGGGTGGGCTGTGGGATTTTTTTGTGTGTGTGGGGGTTTTTTGTTTTGTTTTTAAGAAGGGAGTTAACTGGTAAATCCTTTTCGCTCTCAAGTTCCATCCCTCTCTTCCAGCCCCCTGCTTTGTATCTCTCTTGCAGTAGCCTTTGTAACATATCCACACCAGAAGAGCAGCACAGATTGCAAGTTAAAGTTCTCTGTCCATTTCTACTGGTAGCAAGAAAGAAACAGCTGGAAGGTGCAGGTAAAGCTCTTACCTCAAAGCTCAGTTTTGCTGTAAAAGGATCATCATCTTCAATAATATCTGTATTGTCATCGAGCCTCAAACTCTGTGCATCTAGATGCATTTCTTAAGGAAGAAACAGAGTTCCTATAAAATTAGCTCTCTTCACAGCAGCTAGCACTCACAGAATACGAAAGCACAGCAGGAGGACTGGTGTCCTTACTGCTCCAGAAGGTCAGAGTATTCTGAAACTGCTACAGTGCTTGGATTATTATAGAAAGTACTAGAGAAGGTCTTGCTGTGATTCACAGCGACTGGGGAAATTTATCATTGCAGCCGCTGCAGAGTGGCAAACCGGCCCACAACCAAGTATGACATCAGCTTGGCCTTCCCTCCCTCTCTGCCCCCTTCTGACAGGTGACAAAAAGCAAATGAAGTGACCTATTTAAATTAGGTTTTGAGTGGCTTTAGTCAGAGATTGTGTTCTCTTGCACATTACTCTGCACCCGGTGTTATATGGCCCCCATAGCAACTGGGAGCCTTGGATGCCAAAGCATTACAAAACAGATTTGAACAGGAAGGGCTATGAAGAAAGTCCATGCTGGTTTCCCTTGGCTAAGAGAAGGCAGCTTCTAAAGCAAGCTGTTATTGGAAGTGAATGACACACTTCAGATTCTCCCCATTCTTCACAGAAAGCAGTTAGAACAGGTAAAGCATGGCATTCCATTGTTAAAAAGAAATATTTTACATGACTAAAACCAAACTTTCCTGATGAAAAAGCTTTATGAAAATATTAGGTTTAGTTAAAACATCACTTTGGTTGTTATACCCAGTTGAAAAGGAAACAATGCAATTGTCCTCACATCAGTCATATGACAAAAAGAAAATTTTAAACCTAAGGGGGAAAATAATTTTAAATTGCTGCTTCTTTCCCTAAGAAAAGGACTGGAAACTGATTTTAATCAAAAGGATACGGTCACTCATCATCTCTTGCCATTTATTATCTTTTTTGTTCAATCTTGGAGCTTCAAGATCAATGAGAGCTACAGCTTCTTCATCCGTGATGCCATCTTCCAAATAGAACTCGACCAGATGCAGTACTTCTAAAGGGGAGTGAAAGGAGCATTTGGCCTGCAAGAACTCAGAAAATGCCTCCTAGAAAACACTGTGCCCCTGAAGAAATGAACACCCTCTGGCTTCTACAATGGTGGTGCTCTGCCCACATGTCCTTGTGAAACATGCTAAATAGAATAAAATTAAAACAACCCAAAACCACCTCAGCTTGTCAGAGGACTGCACCTGTGCTAATGAAACACTTCATAGATGCAGTGTCTCACCCGACAGCGATGTGATTGTGTAGATTGCTATCTTGCAATGAAACTCAGCTATCCCTGGGACAAGAGGCAGCCATTTATTCAAATCTAACAACTTCAAAGGAAAGATTTGTTTGTCCAAATAACACTGCAAAGAGAACAAATTAGGTACAAACTGACTCTGTTCAGTTAACAATATCTGCTTGAAAAGCACAACCAAACGTGAGATTCCAACACACCGTAGGAGGAAGCGGAGAAGACGAAAGGCTGTCTGCAGTTGATGCAGACATTCCCCAAGTTATTCAGCAAAGGGTTGTTGGTAGAGCACCTGTAACACAAGGGCACAAGCTCCTGCAAAGACACATACAGAGCACAGTAATCGTAAACAGACCAGCACATCCTGAGCTCTTTGTTTTCAATTAAGTATGCGCTCCTTAGGTTTATACCACTGGTATTACATCAGCGCTAACCTGAGAAATACTGCTGTGAAATCAGATCCTTTCACATCTGAAAGTGCTTTCCCTTTTTAATAAAACAGCAAGTTTTCACATTAAAAATAGCTGTCTTCACCATTCTAACAATTACATTTTCACCTTGACTTTGCAGTCAGAATTCTGCATCAAATAAATGTGACAAAAGAAGTTGAAGAGAAGGTTAACAAAGCAAAGTTTTTTTGCTCTAAGGCTTGGTCAAATTTAGGTTCTCCAATTAATCTCTCTTCAAGAGCACAGTTATTTTAGGCAGTTCTTAAGATTGTTTCCATTCTTTCAGGTGGCCAGGTGCACGTTCACTTGCACAATACAATTTATTTTTAGTGAGCACACCTTAAGACAGGGCTTTATAGAACACTGCAGAAAGTCAGGGTTCAGTTAAAGAAGAAAAGGTGTTAAAATAAGACTTAAGGAAGGAAGGTCATTCAAGGGATAGGGGGAGGAGGGAAGGAGTGCCAAGAGTGGGACAAATGAAAGTGACCTCCAGCTGGAGAGAGAGACAGAGACTGTGGAGTAATTGCATGTGGATCAGACAGAAAAAAGCCTGAAAGAATTAATAGGCAGAGAGGAAGGTAGATGCAACACAGGAGAGGGAGGATGGAAGCTGCCCGTAAAGAGAAGACTGATTTTAATTTGTTCTCAGAAGCAAAGGGAAGTCTGACCTGAAGAATAGCAATAAAAGGACTGTTTCCAGTAGAAATATATCACAGAGCTATGCATAATGTATTCCAGCTTATTTTGTACATACAGCAACTCAGATTATTGGATTAGGCCACATATTAATGATTAGCATGAAACACATTACAGCTTACTTCACTGTCATGGAATGGCTTGGATCGGATTGTCAAGCTGCCCAGCTCAATTGACTTCTGGAACCTAGGTGGGATCTGCAGCCCCTGTAACTTCTCATAGGCATGACGAGCTAGTTTATATGCACCAAGAGCTTTACTCTGTTTTGCCAGGGCAAATAATGTATTGCTATAATTGAATTAAGGAATAAAAATACATATGGCATTTAGAAAAAAACTGCAACAGTCTTTGTAATCAGAGAAGTTGTGCAGTGAAGCATATCCAACTCTGGTGCTTTAGGTACACTTTAACAAGAGATCTCCATTTAAAAACAAGTGTGAAAGGACGACCAAAGTGTCTGTGGGCAATTATTAGCTAGGTAAGGAACTCACCCTACATAAACATTGCTTTGGTTAAATATTCTGAGTCCATTTACAAAATTTCAGTAATTTTAGGGTGAATGGATTTTCCCCCAGTCAAAAAAAAAAAAAAAACCCAACCAAAAACCCACAAGCTTTACAGCACCAGGAACCCACTGACACCAACTACATACACGTGATCTTACTGGAAATAAAGCATATGCTCTGTGTCACTGCCCAAGGGTTGTCTTTCCCTTTCACCAGTGTTTTACAGTAACTGCTGTTTAGAGAGCTGCGAATCACCAGGCATGTTGCTCCCAAGTACTCCCCAAAGATGCAATATGCACTGACAAAGCTGTGCAAATGTCAGCCTGGCAGACACTACACAGCTACACCAGCCTCACGGGAGGGAAAGCTCCTGGTTTCCACCCTCCCTCCTGTCTCAGTTCACTCTCCTTGCAACAACACTGTCAAAGATTCAGAGCCAACATCCTGTTGCAGTGACTGGTATCCTAGAACTCGCTTCTCTGACAAAGGTGATACACCAGACTGGCTGGGGGTTTTGACAATTACATCTTAGTTGATTTGTACAGCTCTCCAAAACTATTAAAAAAATAATAATAAAAAAAAGTAGCACAGTTAAACACAATGGTTTGAAGATTCTGACTATTTCCTAGGGACAAAAGTCAGTTTCTATTAACTATAACCAACAGCTGAAACTGAAGATACCCTACAGGAGATCTCTGCATTGTGGATCAACATCAGTTATTCCTTTCATGTATCTCACAAGATAATTTCTAGATTTTGTACTGTATTGGAAGGATACACTTTTGAGATCCCCAAAGGAGTCTCCTTTGTTAAGCTGTGAAGCAGAAACCTGGAAATATTGAAGAGGGTTCCAGGCAAGTGGAAACTGAAAGGCTCCTCCTGCAATATTAAAAACACAGACACACATTTCTAAGCTGGAAAACCAACAACTCACACCACTGAGCATCACAGCACCAGGCATCTCAAGTGCTGTGCTTCTTTCATACAGCTGCAAAAAGAAGAGGTGCTGACAGAATACAGCAAGTAGATTTTGCATGTCTTTATCACCAAAGCTCATGCCTGCTACATGCAGAAAAAGAGAGAAAGATCCATGGAGCTCAAACAAAATCCTTAAGACTCTTCAAAAAAGAGGGCAGACTGGCCAGCAATAGTGTTGAGTCTGCACCACTGTAAGGTCTGGAAAGCAGAGACCTCCATAGCACAGAGTCTCCTTTTGGGCAAGGGCACAGATCAAGGGTTCTCAGGTGCTTTACAGAAGATATTTTCACCAACAGTGGTGGCAACATTACAATAATTGCTGGAAGCAGCAGGAGCTCCTCACTCGTGACTGCTTATCATTTTGGAGTAGTTTACACACAGCACTACTGACACACACACCGCATTGTGGGAACCCCTAAGCTAGGCAGGGTGCCTTCTCCTGTTCAATCTTGTTTTCCCATGATTAAAGGAAAAGCTTGTGTAGGACCAGAGGCTCAGGTCACCAATACAACTAGCAAACAAGGGCTGAGGGTGGGAAGTCAGTCACCATCATGTCTTCCACACACAGTGAGACAAGCACAGATCTAAAACTGCACTGCAGTTTTTAGGAACCAAGACAACAGAAGTTCTCGTACAGTACAGCAAAAGGTTGTATAAAAATAAAATACAGTTAAAGAAGTAAAGTTACTATACTGTATCACTAATGTCCACTCGATATTTAATTGCCTGAGAAGTCATTAATTGCTCCAAGTTATTTCTAGACTTCCTAAAGAAAAATGCTGGGGAAGCATAAATACACAACTTCTAAAGTGAGTATCTTACAGTGTATCTTTGAATAGAGTGATAGACATGGTAAACTTCTGCCAAATGCTGGAAGTGGTGAAACTTCTGCAACATTTCAGTCTTCTGTTGTTCATTCTCTGCGGGAGGCAAAGGCATTAGTATAGGTCTCCAAGATGAGTCTATGAGTTGGAAGAAAACAGCATATTATGATTTTAGCTTCAGCATTTCTGACACAGGTTATGTACCAGTTCAGGTGTGTCCCACCTACCTGTGCAAACCACACATTGTACAGACTTGCCATTTTTCTGAGCAAATTTCTTGTCTAAAACAAGCATGGTAAACCACAAAACAGTTGAGGCAATGGTTTTAACATAGCTAGCTACAGCTTAGTTAAAGATAGAAAATAGTAGGTGTGCATCACTGCAAACCTCATCCATACCTTCAGAGTCTAGAAATAAAATGAGTTTTGAAACATGTTTCATAAATATTAAATACACCTCTAAGCCAATTGGAAAAGTTTGCATCTCTGTAAAATACCCGAGGGGTAACAGATCAACACTACCATGCATCAGCTGAACTAAAAAACCCCAAAAAACTAAACAACAAAGAACTCCAAAACAGTACCTAGAGCACCAGGCAAAAGGCAGTATTATCAATCTTCTGTATTCCTTATTACTAAATTACACCTATTAACTACTGGTTCCACCTCTCTCCCAGTGCAAAAACACTCAGAAGACAAGATGATAGCTAACAAACAATCAGTTTTATCTCTGTTGGCAGAAATAATTTGTAAAGTACCTCTCCAACCTATGTTCAAACACTAGATCTATCTTACACTCCAATATCATCTTTTATTTACTGGTTCTTTAGCCCTCCAATCACTTCTCCAGCTAAAGCATGGTGTGGGAAGGTACATGAGGTTAGGTGGTCCCAGGAGACAGTTTTGATTCCAGTCAGATTTCAAAAGGAGGCCTATGCATGCTGATGTTGCTGTTCTGCTTATTTGTTTTAAATAAGCACATGGGAAAACCAGGGGGACTACAAAAATAGCAGAAGGCAGAGTTATGCACAGCATTAAAAAAAATAATAATAAAAACAAAGCCACACAATAGCGAAGGACTCGCAGCAACGCTACCACAACGCAGTAATTGTTTGTCGACATGCACGAGAAGGTAACAAACAGAAACTTCCTTTCAGCTACTCACCTTGGGCTATATCTAAACACTGCATGGAAAGCATCCAGTAATAATAGGCTGCATCATTAAATCGGCTTTCAAGCACAGCATTGTGCGTTAGCTGCTCCAGCACTCTGACAGCCTCACTCTGCCTGCCAGCCTTGTGGAACGCTGCACAGAAAGCCAGAACAAAGAGGATTTTACAGAGCGATTACATCAATTAACTGAAATTAATATTTTAAAATTAAGAGCAGCCTATTCAGACAATATCAAATAGTTTATCCAGGGCAGGATAAAAAGGATTATACACTGGTATTTTTCTCCCTGAAAGCAGCGACACTAATGGAACGCGAAAAGCATCTGTAGGCATTCTGTGGCTTTTGCACTGTCTCAGCAGCTCACAGATTTTGCACAACACTGGCTGCTTTTTTTAAATACAGAAAGGATCAAAACTGCTATGATTAGATCTGTACAAACAATGGCAACTCTAAATGCTGCAAATCACAACTTCATTCAAAACTATAATAAATTAATGTTTGAAGTTAGCACTCTGGTTTGTAATACTGAATATCTGGAGAGAGTACAGCATTTATTATATCTTTCTATTATTTATTAACAGCATTTCTTTATTCGATGCTCAGAAGCCAGTATAAAGAAATACCCTGAATTCTCACTTGGTAAAGATGCATTTGGCAAACACAGTCTTCACATAGGGTAATGGGGATGGGGGGTAACCAACCCTAAAAAAACCCCAACCCCACAGCATCACCGCCCCCTGACTTCAGCTATCTCAGATACCACCAAATTCTCACAGAGACACACAGTCATCTCCAGCCCAGCCACTGCCAGGGCAGTTACACTTGCTGAGCCACAGCAGCACAGAGCTCTGTGGAACAAACTGGGAACAACGTCCCTATATGCAGGGTTCTGTGTGCAAACTGCTCCAAAACCAGGTGCTCAAAGGTCTGGTGCTGAGACTCACAAACTGCTTCTGTGAGGGGACAGATCATGTCTGGCATGTTCACTAGCTTAGCCCTTTAAAAGCAAAGGCAGTCAACACCTAGATCTGAGCTGGCTCTGGAAACAGCAGATGCAGTTGTCACATGGAGCTGCACCTGAGAGAAGGAACTATACTGAAAGCGTCCCAGCTCCACATGGAGCTTCCTCCAATATCTCCTTGTCCCTGGAACAGTTTATGAATTAAATTTTGAAGCCTGTCCACATGATGGAAGGTTGACAGTTGTCTTTAAAGGTAATTTTATAAGCCTAACAAGATACATGAAAATTCTTAAAGAAACATAAAAATTTTACTTGTACAAACCCAACATTACCTAAATGTAAGGGAAAACTATACTTTCCACTCAGGTGTGTAAGGTGGGCACCATATTTTGAACTCTATGGTGATAAAAATATTGATAAAGACAGTTCAGATTATATGCCAAATAACGTTGCCATATGCCACTCATCTGTGATGGAAATGCAATGGAGAACCTGGATCTGTATTTAGAGATTATTGTTTTTGATGGATTCAGCACATTTTCTTACCATTCAAGGAGACTTCCAGCTACTTTAAGACCATTATGAAAACACAGATTCTATCTGGTTTTGAATTCCACTGATGAGAAACTCTCCAGGGCAGAGACTGCATATTCTGTACTGGGACAGGATGGAGTGAATTTGGAGTGACCAGGGGTCTGTCAGTGCTATTCTTACCTTTTTGGGCTTCTTCAAATCTGTCATTCTCTGCTAGCCACTGAGCATATGGGACATAGACATCATCCTTGAATTCAGGATGCTTTTCACTCAAAGCAAATGCCTGAGGTAAATTAAAAATTCATTTTTAGAATCCTGCATGGTTTAAACAGTTGAAGGGTTTAAAATATTCCATGGATCAATCCTTTAGCTCTAAGTAAATTCACAATAAAGATACATACACAGAATGGAGAGTGTAATCCATATTTTCTCCAGTATTAAACTAGTGTGTTTAAAAATAAAAAGCAATCAATAACAAAAGATAAGAAGCTAAGCATAGATAACAGTCTGGTTATTGAAACAGGGAAACTTGAGAGTGATTATCTAGGAAGTGTAGTAGATTTCACAGCAAGAGACAAAAAATATTTTTATTTTTACTGAATATATCTTCTAAAGAAATTGAAACAACACTATAAATGCAGTTTAGATTCACTTCCTAAACTCACTAACTAGTCAATAAAGGACTAATTTTCCAAAGCACCCATATAACTGGGGGTTTGTGAAGTCCAGCAGCACTTTAAAAAATTTCCTTAAGAAACCTCACCTATTTAAAACTTTAATGGGAGGAAACAAGAACAAAATTAATCGTGACCCCAGCTGTGAAGTGCATGGTACTGAGGGACCCATGTTTTTATGGAAAAACTCAGTGCAGTCAGAACTTTACCTAATCAGAAGCATAAATCCAGTTATAGAGCAGGATCCACACTGACACAGCACACATTCACAAGATCTAAATTACATGCTTGGTATTCTCACGCAGGTGTGTCCAAATTATAAATAATACAGTTCAAAACAGAATTTCCCATGAAATAATTACTATTGATTCTTTCTGATGGAGAAGCATCATCCCTTGGATTGCCATAGGAAGTGGGTAACTATAACTCAACAGGCAAAGAACGTGCTTAGAAGTGAGACCAAGAAATATTCAACCAGAAAACCAAAAACCAGAACCACCACCAAACACCGAGCACACAAAATTAACTTAAACACTCCGAATCACGTTCTACAGGAGCCTCCTTCCCTGCCTCCCTTCACTACAGTCACAGAGGAGCCAGACATTTGCCTGCCTTTCTTGCCAGCAGAGACAAGAAGTGTTTTTAAACACAGAAACCAAGGGCACGCTTACTTCTTCCCAGCGAAGAGTCTCCACGTGGAGATGGACCAGCGCTTTCAGGTCACCAACCTTCAGGTAGGTTTCTGCTGCGTAGCCAGGATTATCGAGTTTCTTAAAATAGAAGGCACATTTCAACAAAGGCTCACGCTCAGCCTTATCCAGTTTTCGAGCAATTTCAATTAACCTAGACCCAGTAAAAGAAACAAAACAAAACAAAAAAACCCACAATGTTTCAGGTTTTGCTTTGTTGTTTTGCCTTTTGTTTAATTACTGTAATAACTTCACCTTTAATCTGCTATTATTTAATAGCTAACATAATAGTAGTACCATGCCACACTGTTTAAACACTTCTCAGTAAACGTTCCAAGCCCTCTTTTTTTCCTTTCACAAACTCAAAACCCATTCCTTCAATCTTTACCCATAGGTGCAATTCCACATCTCAGACTCTGCAGTTATGGAGAAGGAGGGAGGGAGTAGGTCCTACGTGACTAAGTGACATGGGACACACTCCCCTGACATGGGACACACTCCCCCAGCCCTGACCTAAACAAACAGCTCCTGAATGAACATCCCCCTTCGCCACACAGCAAAACTGAGGCGAGGGGAGGCTGAGTGACCTGTCCAAGATCTTATGGCAACTCCACCAATGACCCAAACTGTGACCTTTTGCAAATCAAGGAGATTTTAACCACTGACAGAAGTAGCCCCAGAATTTCTGGGGATTCTGTGCTCTAGCTGCCTCCTCCACACACTAGATGATTATCCTTAACAGCTTAAAACAACAGAAATAGGCTACCACATATAAGCACTGCTGTGATGATTACTCTGAAAAGCTTAAGGCATGCATATTTCAGAAGACAGTCTCATACTGCAGATGAACCCACTAATTCTCTTCACTGTTGCAGAGCATTTTTTCTGTAACACATATATGTCCCTACCCTCTAAACAGATGTAACTTTTAAAACACTTTTAATTGTAGATATCTTTCAAATACTCCATCTGATATAAACAAAGGCACATAGCAAACAAGTTTTGCCTTATTTTAGAATTATGCACAATTCCTAATAACTCATTTGAGTTTTCATTATATCTGATCTCTGAGATGGAACTAAAACCATATCAACATACATATCAACCCAGCCATGGTCCCCACTGATTTCTATGGCCTTCATGTGCTCGCCTGCAGAGAGGTACATCTCCACTGCTGCTTTGGGTTCGTTGATATTCTTGGCCCAATCTGCTTGTTTTTTTATTAGCATCTTTGTGTCTTTGGGGTCTCCAGATCCCAGAAAGTCCTGAAACAGTGCAATACAAAAGTTTGCATTACCTTCTGGTCACAAACATTGTGGCAGTCCAAATTCTAAAATACATAAAGGCTTTCTAAATTAATATCATTATGCCTCCTAAGAAAAGGAGTACTGCATACAGAGCAACATGAACGGATCCAGCCTTCAGCAACTAATCACCCAGGCCCAAGGCTTGGTAGGAAACAATGGCAAGTCTCCTATTTCCATACTTTTCAATTACAAAGAGAGAGAAAAAAAAAAGTGGGAGCTTCTGTGAGGGCCAGGAGAGGGACGATACAGATGCCTCAGAGGTGATAAATATGTCCCCACTTGATTTCTTGGCAAGCTTGTTCTCTGTTGAGCCTGTTTAAGTGGATACAAGTTATGATTTCTGCAGGCTATTCGGAACCTGCCTTTCCAAAGCAACATGGCACTAACCTTAAAAACTGTGATGTATCCACTCAAATCTCCCACTTGCTTTTGCAAGGCAAGAAGGTTCCGTTTCATTCTCAAAGACGACCCAGCCCCACCCCATGCTTAATTAACAACTATGTACCCACTTAGATACAAGTTACCATCAGGATGCCCAGCCACAAATAAATTAAAGGCTGAAATTTTGTTTCCTGCAAAGACACTTGATAATTATATTACAATATGTCAAATAAGCTATTTCATAAGGACGGAATGACAGCTGCTCAACAGCGAGAGTGACACTGAACTACTGGCTGGATTTCTGCAAGGAATGCAAGCACCAAGCCTGGATGCTGTGATGATCACCGTTTTGGATATATTTTTAATAGTTCCTTCAGCTGCTTCTGCCAATACCAAAGCCCTGGCACCATATGGTTCGCATCTGTTGACACCATGCACTGGCGGGGGGGAAACCAACACACACAAAAAATAACCCACACACAACTTTAACATCAGAAGATCGATTAAAGGCAATTTTGTCTGTTAACAGAACAGGCTACTGTCCATTAAAGCAGCTTCTATCCAATGAAAAATCAGAACAAAGGAGAAACAGAAAATTGAGAAGAGTGGAAACATTACTTTGCCCTCTGTGTTTCTGGTAAATTCTGACTGAGGTTTAAAAAAGACCAAAACAACAAACAGGCCAAAAAACCCCACAAAGAGCAGCCACACAACAGATCTGTTCCACCACCACAATTCACCAGTTCCTCTGTATGGAGCTACACCCCATCTCTACATCAGCCCTTCAGTGAGCTCCACAGAGGACTTTGCTCCAGCCCCATCCACTGCAACCCAGCCCTGACTCAAGTGAGTAACTGTGACGACGTCACCATCGTCTTTGAATATGAGAAACCAAAGCGAGTCAATCACGTTGAACAGCATCTTTGACACAACTTCTTTCCAGCTTTGGTCACCCAAATAAGCCCAAAATCAAAAGCTCTGCTTCTTGGAGTATAAAGAGTTTTTTGTGAGCTCTCAGCAATCTGTGATCTGGTGCTGCGATAACAAGACTATGACCAGATATCAAAGGACTTCCTGACCCCTGCCTCCAGCCGGGACCCTCTAGCCAGAGCTAATCAAAGTCAAGCTCAAGAGATCAGATTCTGTAAGGGCCCCTTTGTGCAATTCTGGCACCATTAAAACAACAACAACAACAAAACCAACACAAAACCACCCCACACCCCCCATATATCTTTCCCTGGAAAAATAACTGGCACACAAGGGAGTTTTACATATTCTCCCCTGTGTTGTGCACTCCCTGCACAAGAAGCTTCCTTCATATTCTATGAAGTACCTTTAATTTCCTCTGCATAGAGTTACTCTCAAGGATAGGAGACACAAGACCTTTTGCTCTCTGCTAGTTAAATATAGACACAACTACCGCCAAGAATTAAAAAGATTCTTATGAAGACTTATGGGAAAATTTTCATTTATGAATTACATTTATGTTCAAGAGGAGCCAAAACACTGAAGCTAACAAAGATTCATCAGCCAAAAATAGTGGAAGTCAGACTTACATCAGCAAAGCCCCAAAGTATTTATATTAAGCTCTTGGAAGAAAAAGATCTGCCTGTAGCAGTCTGTGGAATCTGTGCTAAAACAGTTTAAATGCATGTCATGGTGAAGTCTTTGTCCTGTACTGGGCAGAATAAGGCTCTGATGAGTGATGAATGAGACTGAACAGGACATGCATTCTCAGGGATTTCGATAAGAAAACACCATAGGAGACTTAAAAGCCAAGTAATGCTTTCTTATCAACATATAAACCCATCACTTTTTAAAGCCGTTCTCAATTTATTTCTACATGGAAACAGAGCTTAAAAAAAAAAAAAAAGCCAAGGCATTGAATCTTTGGAAGAAAATTCTCTAGCATGCAAAAATATACCATGTTAGTTAATACAGAACTAACTACTGCTGTATATTAAGTTCAAACTTTGAAAGAAAAATATTATTTTAATACAGAAGTTAACTAAATGCATGGTGCACTCACCTCCACTTTGTATGTGTACTACCTTACTCTCTTTGGAAGACAAAAAAAATAAAAGGGACTCTTGAGAGAAATAATGGGGAAGAATCAGTCATAAAAATTAGATTTTCAGGTTTTCTGAGAAAGGAAATTTATTATGGATAATACCATACAATCACAATTAAAGAGGCACCTTTGGTAGCATCCAACAAAAAAATCCACTGAAAAGCCAGGAATCCCACGGACACATTTGAGGCCACACTAAACACAACATGCTACCTCAGCAGCAGGCTCTGAAGGAAAAGGCGACCATTGCAGCCAGACACAGAAAATAACAATTCTCCCCCTCATAAGCCGAACAAACTTCAACCAATTAACTGAGAAAATAAAGCTGGAATTCAAAAGCCTGCATTTCATCCAATCCTTCTAAGACCACACTTTGAAAACACTTACATGGATATTTCCATACCTAAATGTTCAGTTGCAAGCCATTACCTTTGCGTAGTCAAACATGCGCAAATCCGAGTACATATCGAGAGCCAGGTTTTCGTGTCCGCTCTTCTTGTACAACTTTGCTGCCTCGTGGAACTTTCCCTGGTAGGCATAAACATCTGCCAGGAACAGCTCATTGTTGTTCTCTCCATGCTTCTTCCGCTCCTGGAAAAACCAAAAAGCCCAGGCAGATGCAGAAAATACTCGAGATGGCCAGGGCCCAGGTGAGAAACAGCCTGTGGAGAATGGGATCCTCAGACTCAGATTTTAACTGTTAATAAAAGCCCGTAACAGGATATGAAAATTATACCTCTCCTACATTTCTGGTGAATTTATAATTAAAGGATTAAATCCCTTCTTAATTAAAATTAGGAAGAGCAAAATTAAATGTCACTATACAAACCAAAGAGATGAAAACCACTTCTGCTGGTTTCACCCAGGGAAAGGAGCACGCGCTACCATTATGCTCTGCTGTTTTAAAAAAGGCACCTGACGGGTTCCTTGTTTTTCTCCTGTAGAAGCTCACTAGCGTATAATTTGGCTAAATTAACAGTATGTGAGGGTGGGATGACAAATATGAAAATAATTGCTCACAAGAAGCAGATTCAAAGAGCATGTTAACCTGCTCCCAATACAAACCAGCGCCAGCACCCCTGTCCCCACATGCAAGAGCCCCGACGTCAGGCAGGCAGCGGTCTCTTCCAGAGCACCTGCACACACCAATTGGAACTCACTCCTAATTGTGTGGGAGGGGACCAAGGAGGCAAAGTATGTGCAGGGCCATCAAGAAACCCTTTTGTGAATCAGATCCATAAAGGTAAACTGACTTCAAGGGGCCAAAGCCATACACGTGCACAAGCATGTGTGTGTGCGTGTTTTAATGTGTGTGTGTTATCCTGTGTCTTGGAAACACACTGCTACCCTGCTCTGAGTAAAATGCTTACTGCTCACAGCCCACCTCATATGGAAATACACAGATGTGAACTGGATTTAAAGGAAAGGGCATGAAAGGTGGAAAGGCATTCCACGAGCACACAGACTCAACTCTCCATGCCCAAAGCAGACCGGGCCATCACTCCTGCTAGTCACACTTACTGACTAGGCCGATACTGGACTGGTGTTGAAAGTTCCCTTTAAAAAATGTGGCTAAAAGAATAATCAGAGGAATTGTTACACCAGTTGTTAAAAGACTTCACAGAATCTTGCCAGATACAGAGATCTGGCAGTTCTGTTTCCTGCTGTCATCAATTAGAAAAAAAAAAAGTGTCATTACTGAGAGAACACCATCACATTAATGGCACATGTGTGCCTCCTTACACCCTTACAAGCCTTAAAAGGCATCTGACACACCACAAGCAAGGGTAAGCAATGATGTGAAACTCTCACTTCAGAACGAGCACTTTCAGGAAGTCTGGAAGTAAGTTTATGCCTATTTGCAAAGGGAATCTTTCCCATTAAACAGAATATAACACAACAATTCCAGAATATCCTCAATAGACGCAGATCTGGAGAGGCATATGTAGAAAAGAAAGGTTAATAGTGGTGAGAGAATGCTCTCATCTCCCTACCCACCCTTTAAAAGGGGAAAAAAGCAATCAAAAATAATAAAAAACCCAAACCATGAGGCATCCCATGTTAGAGACCAAGCAAAGTTAACTGCAGCCAACCAGCATTTTGACAGAACCAGGACAGCTCTGCAGAAGTGGAAGACAGGGAACATATTTCAGAGAAGGTGCAAACCTAATTAGCGGGAGAAAGAGGAATTCCCTTTATGCCCTCTCAACACAGATTTTTAAGCATTATCACACAATCTTTGTAGAAGGACAAGGGTGGTACCATGTCTTTTAATGTGCTCGTGACAGACAGTTATTGTCTAGGGAAGTTCTATCAGGAAGCGTGGAAAGAATAAGAACTAGTGATTAGAAGACAGTATCGAAGCAAGGAATCCCAAATTCTATTCCCAGCTGTCAGACTTGTCATGAGACCTTGAGTTTGTCATTTTATTTCTCTGGGCCTGTTTCTGGCTCTGCAAAGAGCAGATAATAGTAATTACCTGCCTCCAGGGGGTAAGGAAAGGCTTAATTAACTCATGTTTATGAAGCAGTCTGTATTAAGCTCTGCTAGCACAGTAGTAGTCCACCAATTATTAATTGAATATTTAACATTTTTCCCAGTTTTCCTGAAGACAGTTTCAGAAGTTATTGTCCCACACCCCCATTTTTTTCCACTAAGTTTCAGTCATATGGCTAGAATTTGAGTCACCTCTGCTCATCAGGATTTTTCACTCTAAACACATCTCCAGCTGTCAGAAGCACTACCTGAATGAAAGTCCCTCCAAAAAATAAAGTATGATTTTGGCTGAGGACTAAGCATAAGAAAATACCCTCTCTTTAACACCTTCTTACCTCTATGCTGCTGATCAGTTCTAAATACCTAAGGTCTCGTACCCTGGTAAATGCCTATTGAAAAGAAAAAAAAAAAAAGGGAATTAATTTGAAAAGCCAGAAAAAATAAAAAAATTCAACAGAACATTGTTACACATAAACCAAGCGGTCTCCACACACACAGGACAGACAGAAACATGCTGGGGTTTGTGCTTGCGTAGCCCCAACCTGATGGGCTCTGACTACAACGGGGGCCTCTGGGGCATTAGAGCCAATACGATAAGGTACAATGCAAAGAGCTTATCACTGAAAATAAGCAGCAAAGGCAGGACAAGGAGGGGCACCTGTGCCAGTCCCCCAGAAACACAACGGGCCATGGAAAACATTGCATACTTCTGTTCTGGCTATTTCCTAGCTTCTCCATTTTGATGTGTGTGTGCAGCATGATACAGACAAGGAAATTTAAGGAAACTGTTCCAAGGTAGAACATGTAATTGATCATATTGCCAAAGCACACTGCATATGCTTATAGTCCTTATAGCACTCTGAAAATTCAGCATGGGTGTAGCTCAGGGAGAGGGAAGGAAGTAAAGACAGGAGATAAAAGTACTGCAAGACAGTGCAATATCTTTTGTAAACGGAGATCAGTGTGCAACCCAAAGTCTCCAGCGGCAGTCACGTGCGGTTTGCAGCAGCTCAGCACTTCTTGACATGCATCAAAAATAGACATTTAACTCTTTGCACCGCACGCTCAGGACTCCTCCCCGCAGTAATGCCTAAGAGGGCACAGAATATTCTGCTTACCCCAGATCGGACTAGGAACTGCGAGAGCCTTTAATGTCAAGAAGCTGCTTTTGTTCCAATTAATCCGCTCTAATTCTAAGAGGGCACTACTTTAAAATTCCAAGGAGGCACTGAAAACTTCTTTTTTAGAATATCTATTTGCATAAAGCCATCTATGAAACTGGAATTATTCTGATGCCACCACTTAAAAAAAAAAAAACAAACAAAAACAACAAAGCATTTTGTTTCCTTTTTAAAACAATTGTTATTAGAAGATGCCTGTCACTACAGGCCGCTCCCTCCGCATTTTTAGAAGGTTTTGTCCTTCACACAATGTTCACGACACCGAACTCAGTTCACCTCCTCTTATTTGTGAAAAGGTGGTGAAAGAAAACAGAGAAGAAGTATTTCAAGCCAGAGAAAACGGTTCCTCAGCACAGGCCCATTTATAGGCCACTCCCAAAAACCAGACATTCCAGAGAGAAAATGACGAAAAGGATGACATCCCATGGCCGCTGTCTTCCAAGAACATTCGTGTGTAAATAACAAAGAACATGAAACCTCCACCTCTGAACTGAGGTTGTATTAAAGACTTGGGGGGAAAGAGTAAGTTTATAGCGCTGGGGAAGGGGAAGCCAGCTGAGGAATTCTTTGCTGCCACCCGCTGGCCAGCAGCACCGTTGAACAGCTTCCCACTGCTATTGCCTTCAAATTCATTAATGCATTTTCCAGCAGATGAAAGAAACCATTTTCTTTGCATTTAACGCTTTGATTTAGGAGAGAGAAATTCGTTTTCAGTTTAAAACCTCATCTCAAGATCCTGATTATGTAACAAACCGACATTTTCTTTTGTATGTGGAATAACATGCACATTAAAGACAAGTAAAATAGTAACCCAGGAACACCACTCTGTGTTCCAGCCATAAAACATACATTATACACACACACACACTAGATTTTTTAAAATATATATAGATATCTATCTATCTATATAGAGATAAAACAAGCTTTCTGGTAAATAAGTAAATATCTGCTTTACCTTTTTAGCAGTTTCAAACTCCAGCCCTTCTAAGGCTTCCATGGCCAGTTCTTTCCAGTCAGTATCAGTTACTCCTAAACATGCAATTTGATAGGCTTCTTTAAACATTTTTCGTTCCAGATATTGATACATGGGTGCAGACTGGGGATTTCCATTGAAAAACATGTATTAGAAAGCATAATACTGAGATATATTAGTGAAATTCTCTACATATATTTGGAAAAAAAATATATTTTCCAATCACAACCATTCCAAGCTCCACAGAGAATAAGTGTGTATTTTTTGTATAACAGACAGAACAACATTCTGGGGTGATTATTATTATCATATCTTTAGACAAGCTGGGTTAATTGTATTCTAGACTCACTCATCTTGAAATCTTCAGTTCCTTGCATATTACGAATGTGAATTCCTCTGAGCATTGTCCATGCTAAATGTTACATACAATAAGCTCTTTATTTTTTATATACTAGGGAAGCAGGGCAAAGGAGGGGCAGTTTGTTCTTGAAGGCTAAAAGCATGAAAAGTGGCACAACAGCCTGGTGTGAAGCATCCCTGGAAATATCCAGACACAGCAGGAAGTGGTACCATGAGGAAGTAACCCTTCTGTGCCAACCCAGATGACAAAGCTGTTTTACCAAGACTGTGACTATTAAGCCCAAATGACACTGACCTCAACGACCTGACCTAAAAAGGAATTAAAGAGGGAGACTGTCAACTGCAGGCTGACACAGGCAGGCTAAGGCTCAGGATGCAGATCTACACTGAGCTACAAACACAAGCACTGCGGCCAGATTACCTTTAACTCTGGGTTTGCAACCAAAGGCAGTATGCAGATTGATTTCTATGTTATTTTTATCAATTTATCTGAAAATGGTATACAGTTTGGTACTCCCCCCTTCAAAACCACAGCTCTGAAAAAGCTGCCTCTGTGCTGCTTCACAGTAACTGTGGCACACCGGTGCCTACAGCATGCCAAAGCGAGGGGTGTGCTAGGCCTGGCTGATCTGGTCGCTGACGCCCACAGCGGCCAACCCAGAGCCTAACTCAGGGTGTGCACAATGCCCCGGAGGGACAGACAGGGTCTGGAACACAGGCACCCCCTGCTTCATAAAAGCACACGGCCCTTCTGCCTGCTGCACTGACTCCCAGCTTCAAATCCTGCCCACACCTGAGTGAGCAAGTTAGAATCTTTTTTTTTTTCTCCTCCTTTTTTGTTTTGTTTCTTGGACTGTTTTAGACTCTTCCACTGCTTCCCATGACACAGAAAATAGCATTTTGAACAGCATTTAGAATAGCAATTTCTAAATTTAAAGACTACACGTGTGCTATACATTCAGACTAAAAGAGACAGCTTAAATACTGCCTAAATGCATCTAGATGAAGAAACAATATGACTTCTAAGAAAAATGAAATTTCAACTTGAGAAAGGATACACAGAGAGACTGCAGTAAAAATACAGGAAGAGGTAACACCTGCACCACATCTTCATCTTTGCTTTTAGATTATGTGCATTTGCCAGTAGAAAGGGAGAATTAGAAACAACAATCAGCAGCAAAATGGAAGGCAGCAAAATTTATGCCAAAGAAACAAAAATAAAACGGATCATGCAATATAACTTAAATAATGATGAAGAAAGAGTGAACTGCAATCATTTGGTAATGGAATATACAAGTAAATCTCAGAAAAGCTTCTTCACTTCTTAAACATTGATGTTTATGAAATATAAAGCAACACTTAATGAGATTAAAGGATTACCTGCGGAACTTCAACAGCTGACATAGAAAAAACATGAAGACAGAAGATCTTGGAGCCGTTGTAACCCACAACAAAGCCTTGGAGCTTTTGCTGATGGACAGGGAAGTTACTAGCTTTGATATTGAGGTAACCCCCTCCAGAAAAGCAAAGCATATCCTCACACTGCGTATTCCAAGCCACACTATTAGCATTGGGTTCCTAACAAGCAAAACAACTGATGATTACAACAGATGTAATCACATCTTATTTCCCAGACAATATGCATCCTTCAGCTAGAAGGTTTGACCTATTACAGCCCGAGTGTGTACACACACACACACTCTTATTATTTACATGTGTAATATTCTGAAGCCTAGTATATTCTTGAACAGATTTACAGGGACATACTTTACATTTTAATAAACAGCTGTAATTGTTTTGTATTTACTAATGATATATACTAGCAAACAGCAAAACATGATATAAAATTCAACAATAATACAGTTAGCTCACACATTTAATTGATAATTTTTCTATCCATTACAAAAAAAAGTTACAGACCCTATCTTTGTAGCACTTTCTATCCAATATTCTCTGAAAACGTTTCATCAACATTAATGAGTGAACCCTTAGAGTGACTGCTAAACTCCAATGAAGAAATAATTATTCATTTTACAGTCTGA
This sequence comes from Caprimulgus europaeus, assembly GCA_907165065.1. Next base: position 23,030,573 of record OU015535.1, on the reverse strand, counting down.
GCATACATGACGAACAAAGAAGTTCAGGCTCTAATTCTGTTCGTACCAATGATAAAGCCAAAACGCTCATTAGCTGTAATGCTTCAAAGGGAACCAGGACAGAGCTCTAAATTAAACTGAAAAGGTCACATGCTTAAGTGCTCTTTATTCAGCTCCTGCTCACGTGTACCTCCTGTCTTCTACTGCCTTGCCTACCATCTCCCAAAGGCTAGTTTCGATAGAGAAAGAGATCACAGCTAAATCCTACGAGATGTGACTAGTGGCTTAAGTGACAGTTACAGGAATTTCTGCACAGCAACACTTTTGGTACGTTCTGTGTTCCAAAGCACTCCCTGCACCCCTCCCCCTTTTAAAAAAAACAACCAAACCAACCCAAACCACGCCCACAACTCTGCATTTTACCTGAAACAACAGCTCTTTGGTGTGAATATCATACACCAGGCAGGTGTCGTTTTCATCCACCACGGCCAGCTTGTTCCGGGAGGCGCTCATGTCCAGGCAGCGCACGGCTGTGGACTGCTTCAGCAGCACGATCGCAAAGGCGTTGTCCACAAATATCTTCAGAATCTAGGTACATTTGAAACCACTGTCAGCCCACCCATTTCTGTTCCTAAAACTAGAAATAGCATGCCAGGTACAAACTTTGATGTGCTTAAAGCATGCTATTGCATTTTTTTTTTTTCAGATAAACTCTGCATTAAGATTAAGGAAATGCTTTTCAGTTTGAGCTATCTTGTTTCCATAGCACAGCCCGGGCTGCAAGCCTACACAAATAACTCACGCTATATATCCTGGACTTTCTAATGCTCCACTAGTTAAACAACTACATTAACATAATACTACAGGAACATATAGCACAGAAGACACACAGGATGTCAACTTCCTCTCTATTCCTGGTCTCTCTATCAACACCTCTGGGCTCCAGTTTGAAACTTTCAGTTGCTAACGGGCTTATGAAAAAGACAGTGATTTCACTTCTACAACACCCACACCTTCACAAGTGGACATCAGGAGAAGCACACACACACCCTGCCCAACCCCTGTTAAAGACAAGCCCTTCCTCAGTTACCAATAATTACATTTTTGTCAGTTGTTCCTAACAATTTAGGACAAAGTTTAACGTGTTTGTACGAATTTAACACCTAGAGAATGTGAACGATGGAAGTAATTAGTTTTTAATCACAAGATGAGACTGTCAAATAAAATTCTAGGTTGTAAATAGCATGTTGCTCCCAAGGTCTCCCTAAGGATATAAAACAGATTTTATTTGCAGGGAAAAGACACATAACAGACATTATGTGTTACCTGACCATTCTTCAGACCAACTAAGAGGCCTTCTCTTCCTGGAGGTCCTCCGATTACTTTAATATAGCGAATAAGAGATTCCATCAGCCATTCTCGTTCTTTAACACCACTAAACGAGAGGCACTGCAGTCTTTTCTCCTAAAGACACAGTAACACACAAAATACTGCATGGAGGCAAAGATAAAAGCCTGCATCTCTGATGTGGTACGTTTATACCTATACTAGCATGTGTGCCTACTTTTACATATAAAAATCAAAGTCAAATAGTCAATTTAACAGGACGAATTCTTTACGGTTTTCCAGTGCTATGAACAAACAAAAACACACACCTTTTTCTAGTAGTTGCACCAAAAAGGTCCCCTGGATTACATGCTGATTTGTCAAACTCACTGCAGAGGCTGTTTTACTGACACAGACCCACCTGTGGCATGCCACAGCTACTGCTTACAAGAAAATCAGAGCTGCACATTTCAGCAGCACTACACATTGGTACCTTGGGGAAAAACTGCAAGAGATTACACAGCACAATCTTTTCTTACCAGCTACCTGGACAGCTATCTTAAAGTCTGAATGCAACCCAAGACTGCTTTAGATTTTAAGGTACGTACCTGGCATAAAATAATGTGATTTGAACACACAACCAGCAAGTTGCACTCAAATTTTTTTAATATCTTTTCCTTCACCCGGTAATACATATCTGAAGAATCATCCGAGTACAACTCGTAAATCAGGATTTTCTCTGGCATCTGGATTGCTAATCTGTTTTTGTAGATTGCAATTTTCTTTACAAGCTCTCTGCCTTTTATTCTAACTAGAGAGAAAAAACACAAAACAGTACAGTGTGGGCTGACACGAAAATAATGGATACAGAAATCAGAAAACTTACTAATGTATAACAATTGAATCTTTCTAAAACACCTCTAACATTAAAAGCAGGTTCCTGTGTTTGTTGTTCTGCATCTGTGTAATCTACTGTCCCCGTCCCAATTGTTATCCCCCTCTGTGATTTGTCACCAGCACGTTATGGAGCAATACTCTGATTCCCTGCTGTAAAAAGCCAGTGGATATGAAGAAAGAAAATCAACACAAACCCTTGAGGTTGCAGGTAAGGGGGGAAAAAAAAAGCTGAATATGGTGTACAGTATTTTTATCTCATTTGCAGAGATTAAAACCTGATCTTAACAGCCTCTGCCCCTTCCAGTGTCCTTTCAAATCCCCACATCTTTCATTAAGCTTGTCAGCGCTGATCCTCCAGAATCCAAGTTTGCACTCTCATCCTGCAAACAGTTTGACTGTCAAAGTGACAACAATCTGTCTGCTACATGCAGCATATACTCCAAGTGTTCTGATGGATATTAATTAAAAAACCAAAACAAACCAGAATGAGAGTGAAGCTTTGGCCTGACTGAAGTGTGAAGTTACCTTTTTGCTCAGTGATGAGGTGTTGGACAATAACATCAGTCATGCTGTCCCTGTAAGCATAGCGATCTTTATAAAGGCCGTGAACAGTGCTGAAAATCAGCTGATAAAAGGATATTGTTCCATCTTGGCATCCTACTGCCTGAACACAAGAGGAAAATAATTTTAGTTAATTGGTACCTGTAGGTGAGAATTGGCAAAATGTGTATTTATATGAACATTATGTTCCTTTCCTGCATAATGTGTAGATTGATACCAATTACAGCCTACTTGTACTTAAACACTGGTAAAAGTGCAGTGCAAAATGAGGACTGGTCTCATCACAGACCACAGAGACCACCATGTTGGGTGGGTGGGGTTTGCTTTGGGTTTATTCAGTTGTTGTTTTTTTGGGTTCTTTTGTGGGGGGAAGCTTGTTTGGTTTTTAATTTGCTCTGTATCTCTTCACATTTGTTACAGTGACACAGAGTGCAGTGTCCATGGCTTACAGTTGCCTTGTAGGCATTTTCCACAAGCTATAACACTAGAAACTCAAACAGATCTGAACATTTTCTTTGCATCATGGAATTAGATTTGGTCAGCCCTTAAGTTATTAGCTGCCATTTTTTCTTCTTTTCCTTCCTCTTTTTTTAAATCAAAATGCAGTAAATGCCTTACCACCTGAAAACAGTTGTTACACTGATTTCCAGCCTTCTTACAGCTCTAGTTTTACTTCTGCAGGATATTTTTAATTTCAGTAGTGGTTCTAGGACCTCACTAGACACTGATTAGGTTCTGCTGCCTCAGTAACAATGTCTAGACTAAGCAATTGAGTTTGAAATTTATGGTCTTACCTTATATGACAAAAGGTCTGTGAAAGCATCAGAAAAATGTTCCTACTTACCACATAGTTGGAGTCTGGTTTAACCCTGCACGTCCACACCCAACTGCTTTGCTCTCCTATGGTACCAAGACGCACGCCATCCTTCGTGAAGAGGGAAACTTGCTTATCTGAACCTCCCAGTAAAATATACTCTCCTTTAGTAAAATAGCTAACACAGCAAGGATCAAAATTGAGTGTTCTGTCCTTTCCAATCTACAAGGGAAAATAATAAAAAATAATAAAAAACATTAACAAAAGGATCACTTCAATTTTCTCAAGGCAACAAGGCTGTCACTGACACCATTCTTCTCAGCTCTCTGGCCATGCACAACTTTTCAACACCCCAGAACAACTGGCTATATTAAGATTTGCAAAGGCAGTTCTAAAATACATGCAAGAAATCCCCCAGTCCCAAACCAGTCTACTCAGAATGCAAGCAACTCACAAAACCCCCTTTAACCAGCTGAAAAAACTGACACAAAGATGTCCTCCACAGACCAGTAAACTGTATCACAAAAGTCAGCAAAGCTGTTGGGGCTTTAATGCAAGAATTGCAAGACAGCAGCCGAGCTGCCATGGGAGAAACAAGAGCTGAAGAGAAAGATCGTCAAAAAAACCCCAAAACAACAGACTCAAAAGGTTGGGAAAACAGAAAACATTTAATGTAGCTAACAAAGCACTAGTTTACAAGCACTATGAACACAGGACACAAACCTGAGTCAGAAACACTCTGCCACTCTTGAACACACTTTCTAGAACATACCTGTTTGCCACTAAGCTGGTAAAAGGAAAGCTTCTGACCCCAGTCTGCCACAGCTAACGTATCATTGCGTTCATCTCTAGCAAAAAAAAGAAAAGGTAGCAATTCTACAGCAATTTATTAATACATGTCTTAGAGCAAGAGAACCTAGTAACAGCATAGCAGAATATACTTCATATTACTCTTTAAAAAACCCACAAACTGAAAGGACAGCAGATATATCTTGCCATTTAAAACCGAAGGAGACAGCTGGGGGACACAAAAGAAAAGTCAGTCTCCTTTACAGCACTAACTGCAAAGCTTGATGTATGGCTTCACATGCAGCTCTGGAGCACAGGGAAGCTAATGGCCCCTTAGCCAGACAAAGCACCGGGGCCTGGATTCTGATCTCAGCTACAGCAGCACAAAGCCACCACAACAAAGTCAATACAGCTGAGCAAGAGTGAACCTCAATTATCGGTTTAAGGCAGGGAAAAAAATTAGAACTTGTTCATGTAAGAGCAGCAGCAGACCAAGGAAAGGCTTCAGGTCTCAAATTCATTAACTTTGGTACACTGACATGATCTGCTCAGCTTGGAGCTAAACATGAGAGTCACCTTCTCCACAGCTTCTTGCCTAGGAAGAAGGGAGATGGCAATCTGAACATGGTGCTGCAAATAATGCCTCTAGCCATTCACTGAATACAATGGAAGAGACAAAAAGACTAATGAAAAGCTAACTGTTTAGTAAGCACCCTCCCTCTGCTCAATGCATGATCCATGCATCTGTGGGGAAAAGCAACACAGGATCACATACTCTGAACTATCTCATAATGTACAAATACTCACAGAATAAATTAAGACCATCCAGGCAACTATTAATCTAGAATTTCTTAATTTTTGAATATCTGGTTCTGTACCCTGCATAATAATCTCTGCCCTCAGTCCTTTTTGTAGATTATTGCTCTAGATCATATAGATATATTTGTTATTTTGAAGTTTCACTCACAAGTCGAAATCCATAGAGGCCTCTTCTTCCTCATAGTCTTCTCCCTCTGACTGACTATACTGCCTACTGCCAGGCCTGGATTTCTGTACTGGAAGCTCCTCTACAAAGCTGTGAACTGACTCCTCTTGTTCATCTCCTCTACTCCAAAAAGTGTCCCACCTACCGCAATAGCAATTGTTTATTCACTTATTTGGGACAATATTCCCTCTGACCTGAAGTGAAAAAAAAGCTCCCCTCTCTCTCCCCCAATCAAACAGAACTCCACTGCCCCACCAAAAAAAAACCCCAAAAAACCCCCAAACAAACCCCAACCCCACACCCAAAAACAACACAAAAGAGAAAATAAGTGGTTTTTGAGATCTGATGAGGCTGCACCTCAAGTGCTGGGTTCAGTGTTGGGCCCCTGACCCCAAGAAGGACCTGGAGGTGCTGGAGCGTGTCCAGAGAAGGGCACCGGAGCTGGGGAAGGGTCTGGAGCACAAGTGTGCTGAGTTCCCAGCTGAGGGAACTGGGGGTGCTGAGCCTGGAGAAAAGGAGGCTGAGGGGAGACCTTCTGGCTCTGTCCAACTCTCTGCAAGGAGGGTGGAGAGAGGCTGGGGTTGGTTTCTTCTCCCAAGGAACAAGCAATAGGACAAGAGGAAACGGCCTCAAGCTGCGCCAGGGGATTTTTAGGCTGGATAATACAAAAAATTTCTTCACTGAAGGGGCAGTCAGGCACTGGCACAGGCTGCCCAGGGAGGTGGTGGAGTCCCCATCCCTGGTGGGATTTAAAAGCTGTGTAGATGTGGCACTTAGGGACAGGGCTTAGTGGGACTTGGCAGTGTTTGGTTAATGGTTGGACTTGATCATCTTAAAGGTCTTTTCCAACCTACATGATGCAATGATCTAAGTGGAACTGTTCCTCGTTTCTCTATTCAAGAGTGACAGCAAAGCCAAAATCCCAATAGATAATCACCCAAAAAAGGTAACGTACTTGGCATCAATCTGTTTCAGCAGGGATAAAAGTCAAGCCTTTCTGCAACCAACAAGCCAAGGGTCATATATTCAGCATGAGAACAGGAAGGATGAAATTATTTACCTGGATGGATTCCAGCAGATGGACCATATTGGAGACGAAGCACCCCCTGGGCGCTCTATTTTAACTTTCTCTTCGCCATTTTTGTTCCTGATGCTGACAATGCCGTTGAACATCCCCAGAGCAAGGTACTGGCCATCATTTGTCCAGCTGAAAAAAACCACACATACTGAAGAGCAAACTACTGAAAACAAGCAGCAGGAAGGTAGGATGATGCAGCATACTCAAACAGGGATGATAGATAGAAATACACTTCTCAGAGGGAGTTCTGGGAGGCAGCCAGTAATCCTACAGTTTGTTTATGCATCTAAATCCATATTTGTGGCAACAGCATGGACTGCAGCAAGAACATTTTATTATATACACAGAAATTTTTAAAAATATAGAAATCAAATAAACCAAATTAAAGCGATCATCTGCTTACAATACTTCTACCATGTGCTATCAGACACACTTTTGGGGATGACAGTGCTGGCAGCAGACCAGCCTGCTTTAGAAGCCACATTTAGCACTCAGATCAGATAAAACCGCATGGTGCTGGGACAGAGGGGACCTGGTTTCTATTCTTGTCTTTGCTGCAGTTAGATGGATGACTTTACACAAACTAATGTACCCTTTCTTCAGATTTCCCATCATGGTAGTATTTCCTTCTGCTGAAAATACCCACAACACAGATGATGAACAGCTCTACAAACTAAAAGTATAATTATTTTTCCTCATTTTATGGTTATTGCACAAGATGGCCAAACAGAGGGAGAGAGAAGACACCTGCTCAAGACCAGAACACCCCTCTGACACTTTCAGAATTCAGTTATAAACAGCATCAAATCAAAATATAAACTCTTTGCTATTAAAAAGGAAGGGGTGAAAAAAAAAAAAGTAAAAAGCTCTCCGAGAAGACTACCCAAGAAAGAACAAATCACCTCTGATAAATATGCCATACTCCCTCTGGAGCATTATGAACACTACACAGGTATTTTAATTATGGGACTGGCGAGGCAGCATGAAGCACACAATGCTCCTGAACAGCGAGGCAGGAGAATCCATCTCATACTACTGAGCACTGCCTCTGAATACACTGAACTATTTTACTTGACTTTTTTCTTTAAGGTTGCATATTATTTTGAATTGTTTGTATTGAAACTAACTTAAATGACAAGAGTAATTCTTAGAACTTACCTACAGCAAGTAATCTTACTGCTAGTTTTATGTTTAGAGACTGACTTCTGCTCAGGAGACCACAAGCCTTGGTTAAAGTAAACAAAAAGCCAAAGTAAATTACAAGTAAACATTTACCAGTGTTCAGATTAGCGACTACTATTGTCAAAGAACTCAGCTGGGACTTCAGAAGGATCAAAGTCTCAGCCACTACAAGCAGGTCATTTAAATACATACTGTTTACCAGTAAACAGGAAAAAAAATCAAACTAAATAATACTGAGGGTGTCACTGCAATAAACCATAGCAAGAGTCGTACAGTTGACCCTGTAGCAGCTCACTATACAGTCCTTTCCAAATGAGTTTCAGTGACTTAATTACACAACTTTAGGTAGCTTTATATCTCAACTCCTCTGCATATGAAGAACTGTACCTATCTGCTACCTGTTAACTGTACCTACCTGTTAGCTTAGCTACACAACTTGAATAGAATTGACTGGCTTAATGGAGAAGTTAGAGCAAGGAGACATACCAAAGTCACTGGAGGAGCAGGACGCCAGCTGATGAGTAAGAGGATTGTACGAAACGCACTGTATGGAGTCATTATGCCTAGAATGAAGTTACAATTGTATTTCAGTCAATCATTCTTAAATGCCCCTGTTCTGACTTTCAGCGAGACAGCCAAAAGCTTCACCAGATGCTACCACTAATGTGATCACTTTATATTACATCAAATTCATCAGCAATTACTGCAAACAGAATCAGTAATAAACCTTAAAAAAGGTCACTAAGCAGCAGGATTCACTGTATTTCATCAAGATCAGCTAAAAATGTACGTGGATGGTGGGTCATGAGATACGATTTCAGGTCACATCCAAACTGTAAAGCAAGCAGCTGCAGGCAGCAGCGCAGCAGCTCGTGTGTGCTAACTCGTAACAAACACGCACACGTTCAGGAACAGAACCTGAAGATGTCACCTAGGAGGGATGACCCAAAAACAAAGCCAGAAGAAAGATGGAAACCTACCAAAAGTACCCAACCTTATCTTTAATTTGGTCTTTGAACCAGAATTGTATTAATTTGGTTTATTAGACAAGATTAGTCATATTATGTTTCACTCTATTTTGACCTATACAGTCTCCCCTGTTCTCTGCCAGCCCCCTAAATCCAGAGATTTATCTGGACTTCCCACCCTGTTTTATGCCTTTAACCGGTTCCCTGCCTCATTCAGATACTTCAGCTGCTCTGCTCCTCTCCCCTCTCCCCTCACCCGCTCACTGGCATCTCCTCTGACCTCAGCCAACCCTGCAAACCCAACGGGACGCGCTCTGTGAGGGCAGAGCGCACAACCACAGCCCGCTTTCGAGGCGCGGAGTTGAAAGGCACCACTCACGTGTACTTCAGAATTCCTTCCAACTTTGAAGTCCAAATTATCACGCTCTTATCAGCCGAGCCAGATGCGAAACGTTTGCCTAGGAATTAAAGATAATTTAAATCCCACACATACAAGAATCACTTTCACTGCAAATACTCAATCAAAGAGAGGGCAAGAAGCTCTTGAACTTGACAAGGCTCAAGTGAAAAAGGGCCCAACACCGCAAGTGTCTCGATGTGACTGGGCTCCTCCAGCTACGTGGAACTCTGAGGACTTCATTTTGTTACCCCCACGGAGTGTGCTGCATGAAAGCCCAGCCACACAAGCAAGCAGCCAGTCTTTCTAGCAGTCAGTCACAGGCTGGACACTGATGTCAGTCAACAGTGCCAAGGGAAAAATGGTTCATTGCCACCGGTACCCCCTGTAACTTCAACAGCAGCACGTGAGAGGAAGTCCTCCGAGCCCACAGACAGCAATCCCCACAGAGTCAGAGACAATGACAGAACTGGAAGCAGAATAAGGTCTATAGCAAGCATGGTCAGGTGTGGAGGATCAGAAGATGGAGAAACTTTGTGACAGAAGAACTACAAGAAAAAAAATCAGAGGCAGATGGAGTACTAGAAAGAGGGACCTCTGGGGTAAACCTCCTCCTCACATTACCCCACAAACACAACTTTAACCACCCCGAAGTGGAAGGGGAGGGGAAGTGGGGTCTATAGTGCCTGCATTCACAGACAGCATGACACGTGAACACACGGCACTTCTGGGTGGAGCATTTGTACAGCAGCTCAAACTCGCAATTTACAAACAGAAACAAAACACCAGCACTCGCACAAGCACAAAACACTGTTACTGAAACAACCCCCATTTCTCTGTTTATCCTCTGGCAATAAGAAATGGAAGAGATGCACTTTACAAACCAGACTAACAGAGCCCCCCAGAGTGATATTTACCATCTTTAGCATAAGCCACACAGTATACAGTGTCCTTATGTCCTTTCAAAGGCTGAATTAAGGTTCCATCAGAAGTATCATATACCTGTTTAAACAGGGGGAAAACAAAAACAAACATACAAAGAAAAAAACATATATAAAAATCTTCCAGTGAGGACGAGGATATAAAGTTACTGAAGGCCAACAAGATTATACACTTGCTTTTTTACATAGCATACAGTCCATGCAAGATGGAACGTTTTAAACTATAGAAGCAGCTTTCCTTAATGCAACACTTCTCAGAATGAAAGAAGCTGCAAGTATTAGAAAGTTACATGCACGAACAGACTTTCCAAAGAGCTCATCTGGCCAGGTTGTTTTACTTCTTTCCCCCACATTATCCGTTTAAGCACAATAAATTACTGTAAGGGACCGTCACTAAACATGCCACTCTGCAAGCACTGAAAATAATGAAGCCTGCTGTCCTGCTGCTCTGAACTACGTCTGTGTCATCATGCCACCCCCCCAGCCAGCCACCCAGCCCTGCAGCTCCTACACCTGCCCCATGGGAAAGCTCTGCAGGAACCGCGAGAGGCGCGGGCCCGAGCTGCCCTCGCTGGTGGGGTCGCAGTGGGGAAGTGGACACAGGGAACCACAAACAGTTGTGCTTGAAGCTTCTGACAAAGCAGAGATGTCAACCTGGGTTTCTTTCCCCTTTTTACAGTGATTTTAAAGAAACTTGTGGCAATGCAGTATCTGCACACCATGTCATTGCCCGAGTTTGGATGAAGGTTACTGGATTCCAAACCAGGTGAGAGGACGAGATGACACAAGTAACTTAAACCTCATTACTTTTGTAGACAGAGCTTAAAACTTGGTAAAGAACACTAAAAGGCTTCAAAACACTTTACAGTCAGCCTGCATTAATAATGTACGTAGATATGAGGTAGAGATAAAAGGATTTTTGATAGGTTATATTCAGAAGTTAATGTGAAAGAAATCATATTCATACAGCTGTAAAACCAAGAGGGAAAAAAAAGTTTCCCTACCAGCAGCCTATTTCCAGCAGCAATTATCAACTGAGTCCCATCTGGTTTGAATGCAAGATCATAAATACTACAGAAAACAAACAAACAACAACAACAGAAAACTCCGCATCAGTAGGGATCTCGCACAGCTCTGTAACATCAAAGATGCCACATGACAAAAATCGTTAATTGCGTACTTCGATTCCTGAGAAAATTCCCCAAACACACAGAACCCTCGGGATCATCCCCCCGCACCCGGGGAGCCCGGCGCTGCCCGCATCCAGGCTCCAGGCCCGCACACACGCGGCGGCGGAGCCCTCGCACGCAGAACCGCACAGCCACGGGCGCAGGCTGGGCCTGGGCTCAACGTGAGGGGAGAGGCGCGAAAACAGCGCCCAGGCGCAGCGCCGCGCTGGGTCACCGGTACCGGCCGAGAAGCCCCGGAGCGCAGCTGCTCCTGCCCGTGGCGGGGCTGCCAACGGCCGGGAGAGCGGCTGGCGGGGGACAAGACACCCGGCCGGGACCCCGCAGCCCCGAGACCGCGCGGGGCAGAGCACGGGGCGGTACCGACCCGCCCAGCGCGGCCTGAACCCGCTGCCCCGGGCCGCCCAGCCCCCGAGAGGCACCGCCGGTGTCCGGGCTGCCCCAGCGGCGGCGCGAGGCTCTCACCACTGCTCTGCCCGGTCCCGCCAGGTAAGAGCCGCCCGCATCCCGCCGCCGCCGCGCGCTTGTTTACACCCGCCCCGCCGGCGCCACGGGCAACGCGCATGCGCGCGGGGCCCACCGGTCCGCCTCCACGGCAGGGGGCGCCCGCCAGTGGCGGCGGGGATGCGCTTGCGCGGGAGAGGAGGCGGGAACGGCGGCGGGGCGCGCACTGACACGGAGGCGCCCGCGATGGCGGCGGCCGGCGGGTGCGGGTCTGCGATGGCGGCGGTGCGGGGCGGTGCGGGGCGGTGCGGGGATGGAGCGGGGCGGGGCGGGGATGGGGCGGGGATGGAGCGGGGCGGGGGGGAGCGCGAGGCTCCTCGGCTGGGCGGGGGCGATGGTGGCGGGGGCGCTGGTGGGCCCGAGGCCGGGCTGAGCTCCGGACGTCTCCTTCCCCGCGCAGCCTCCTGGGCAGCAGCCGAGACGAGGCGGCGGCGAAGCATCCCGGACCCAGCCCCGGCGGCGGGGACACCGGCACTGCAGCGGAGAGCGGCCTGGCGAGGAATCCCGCGGCGACCGAGCGCGGCGCCGTACCCGGCGGCTGGCAGCGGGTGAGCAAGCAGAGGCAGTCGGGCCGCACGGCAGGCAGGATCGACGTGTGCTTCATCAGGTGAGAACGCGGAGCCGGCGGGTGGGTGCCGGGGTGAAGCCCTTGGAAACGACTCTCGCCAGCTCCCCTAAAGGAGGGTGGGGAGAGGTGAGGCTGGGTCTGTTCAATTTTTAAAGTACTAGAATAGTTTTTATAAGTGAAGAGTAAGAGAATGAGAAAGTCATCACTAATTTGCTTTTCTTTCATACCGCAGTCCTGAAGGAAATAAGATAAGATCGAAAAAGGCACTTGGGGAATATTTTCAGAGAACTGGGGAGACGGTGCTAAAAGTGGAAGATTTTGATTTTACAGCTCTTAACCCCAGCAGCACCCACCCGAGGGTGACGAGATACAGCACAGCAGCTGGGAGAACTGTTCTAGAGAATGAGGGTTGTCACAGTGGAGTGCAAGGCCTCGGCGTACACAGTGGTGCAGAGGACACAATTCGAAACGTTCAGGCTGGAAATGAACACCTGGGAGATGCTACATCCACCCTGGAAAGTGAAGATTGGATCGTGAAAGACATAAAACCAGAGGACAGCTTGGAAACCAAAACAAAGAGGGCAGGTGGAAGAAGCGCTCAGAGCAAGAAAACCAGGAAGAGCTCAGAGCAGGGGAATCGAGAGAATTGCCCAAAGAAAAGGCAGAGAAGGGTGTGTAACAGCCAGGAGACTGGGGGCACTCGGAGTAAGAAGCTCTGCAGAAGGGCAGACGCCTGTGTGGCTGCTGGTCAGGGGGCAGCGGGGCCGGACGCAGACCCCACAGACACAGGACAGGCGCTGGTCACAGCTCCCGGGTCAGGGGCAGACGCGCAGCCGAGCTCAGCGGCGACTCGCTCGCAGGGGGAGAGCCTGGCCGAGGAGGGGTGTGTGGAGACAGGCTGTGCCGACACAGCTGCTGCAAGGTCTGAGGAGAACACTAGTGAGCGGGAAGGAGGGAAGGAGACAAATCCAGGCGACCCGGTGAACCGGGACTGTACACCCGACACTGAAGCCAACGCCAGCGTCTCGCAGCCGTGCGGCGGGGAAAGCTTCACAGCCGTTAAAGTGCCCCCAGGTATTTGTGTGGTCTTGAGCAGAATGCTGTCCTAACATTCAGCCAGGGGTTCTCCTGTTCCATTTCAGCTCAAGCTCCTTTGACACCCGAGTCTGTTTAATTTCTTTATCCAGCAGTGTTTCGTGTCATGCAGATTTATTCACAGCAGGAACTTACTGCACTGATCTCAGCTGTGCACTGCAGTAGAATCACACTCATTACCTTTGCTGCACCAGCCCTGTCAGTGTTGTTGCACAGTTGGTCAGTTTAATCCTTACAAAGGCTGGGCTTGGCTTGTCCTGTGTGCTAGAGTCTGTTTCCTCAGGCTGTGATGACAAAGTAATGCTTTGTCTCGGGAAGAGTTTTCAGGGAACTGAAATCCAGAGGAGTACAGGAGTGAATCTGAAGTGCATTTATGTTCTGTACACCTGCAAGAAATCCTTCCATTTCCATCACAACATAAAGTGGAAATGGTGTATGAAATGTGACAGCAAAATACTTGGGGTTTTTTTTCTTTGTAGTCCTAAAGTGTTATTTCTTTGCAGAAGAGTCTATCCCACGAACACAAGTGGATAGGAGGAAAACGAGTCCGTATTTTTCAAGTAGATACAGTAAAGAAGGTATAATATTATTTATGGAAATAAATCCTTTTTTATGTGGGAAGGAATAGGATGGCTCAAGATCTAGTGATGTTATGGACAATCTCTTCCAGTGTTCGCTGGCCTTGCTGAGGAGCCACCAGAGAGCTCAGCTCACAGCACTAGCGCTGATCGTGTCCCATTTGAGACCTCGGCGGTTTGTGTCTTGCCAGCAGCCACTCAGGCTGGCATGAAATGCTCGTGAGGGGACGGGTTGAGAGGCTTTGGGGGAGTTCTCTCCAGACCACGGAGGTGTTTCCCCTGTCAGGGCGAAGCCCTGTGCTGTGTGACTGCTGCTCTGTAACTGCACAGGAGTGCGGCAGTGGCTGGAGGGGGCCTCTCTGCTCAGAAAACAGCTGTGACACGGGGGCACACGGGCAGCCCTGACTCTCACTGCGGTCTGTGCCAGGGGACCTGCAGTCCCCTGCAGTTCTGTGAAGTCTCTGTGCGAATTGCCATTGCTCAGTGCACAGGTAGAGCCCCCCCGAAGATGAATCTGCTTCAACTGGTCTTCATTTTAAATAAATATTTTCATTTAAATAGGTAAATCCATCCTTTACTGCCTAATAAATGTTCCTGTGTTGCCTCTGTGTGCAGCTCCCAGCCCACCTAGAAGGAAGGCCCGCAGAAAATGGACTCCTCCACGTTCTCCTTTTAATCTGATCCAAGAAACCCTTTTCCATGATCCATGGAAACTTCTCATTGCAACCATATTTCTCAATAAAACTTCAGGTAAATGGAGTAATACAGTTTCCTGCTATGTAAATGTTGAGGTGGTGTTACAGGGCCACAGCAGCTGCCATTTCTTAATGGCATTAATGAAAGAATAAATATATATTAACTTGTGTCAGTGTAAAAAAATAATAATAAAAATCTTCAGTTTGTAGCTCTTGCCTCAGAAGCTCACTCTGTACATAGATAATGAAAAAAGAGAACCACCTGCATAGCCGCCTGCTCACGATGGTTCTCTCACCAGGTAAAATGGCAATCCCTGTGCTCTGGGAGTTCCTGAGGAAGTATCCTTCTCCTGAAATAACCAGGAATGCAGACTGGAAAGAAATGTCAGAGCTGCTCAAACCTCTCGGCCTCTACGAACTCAGAGCGAAAACTATCATCAAGTTCTCAGGTGGGTTTTCCTGAACGTGGCTGTGCAGTGACCCAGGTTACCCTGAGGAGGCAAACAGCGTTTTCAGTGTCCTGTGACTTCTTCTGTTTGGCAGATCTTGGTGGTGGTTTATTTTATTTTGTGCAGCTTTGGGATGTGTTGGTCTTACACAGGCAAAGCTGCTGGTCCTGTGTGACTGAGAATGAAGTAACAGGTGATGAGTTCTGCCAGAGACCTTTGTCTGGGAGACTGAGTGGAAAAGGATACGAACACCCATGAGACTGATCCTGTGGTGTGCAGCACTGGGCTAAGGTGCCTCTGCTCTGTTTTGCCTCGGGTGACCTCCAGAGCCCTTCCAGACAGAATTTTTCTATGATTCTCATGTTTTCTATACTTAGAATAAAAGTATTCCTCTGTGTGTTCTGAGGAGAGAGATTTACTGAAGCCTGACCCACAGTGATTTGATTAAAAGGTGTTTGAGATGTACTCCATAGGGATTCATCACCGACTGTCACCAGGAAATAGCTAAAACTTGTGTTTTTCATGTAAAAAGTTCCTTAGTGGAGCTGTGTTAACGGTAGCAGAGCACCAGCAGTTTGTGCAGTGGCTTTCTGCCACCTGCCTGCCCGCAGGCAGTGAGGTCTGGCTGTACATTGCAGACGAGTACCTGAGCAAGCAGTGGAAGTACCCCATCGAGCTGCACGGCATCGGCAAGTACGGGAACGACTCCTACAGGATCTTCTGCGTCAACGAGTGGAAGGAGGTGGGTGGCGCTGCCGGCGCTGGGAGCTCTCCTGTGGCTCCGCTGACCTCGTACCTCTGGACTCCCTGGGGTTAAAAAAAACCAAACCCAAGCAATTTTGGTATCTTGAGTAGGCTGAGTTCACAGGATGTACCTTTTACAAGTCTGAACCTGTAAATGAAGACTTGTGTCACCTCGAGTTTGTAGTAATTGGCAAAACCAGAACTGGCACTTGACGCTGCCCGTGGGATATTCCCTGTCACATCACGTCATGTTCGTTGTACTCATGAAGGTGACCAGAAAGCAGGGGATTCTCTTGGGAATCACTCGGGCTTGCTCTTCTGGGACTGCAGCTTTGGGTTCAAGGTTCCTTTTCACTCCTCTGGGATCACTAGAGGAGGGTGGTGAGCAACTGCACTGTGCGTCACTCAATTTTATTTATATATATATATTTGTTATCATTATTATCATTACTGGTTTATTTTTATTTTACTCTAATTATCAAATTGTTCTTATCTCGCCCTACAAGTCTCCTTACTTTTACCCCTCCAGTTGTCTCCCCTGTTCCCTGGGTGGGGAGGGAAGGGTGAGCGGCTGTGCGGTGTTTGGTGCCAGCCCGGGGCAGGGAGGCGCTGCCAGGGAGGTATTTAAACGTGAAAGGGTTCTGCTGTGTTCCAGGTGCAGCCGCAGGACCACAAGCTGAACGTGTACCACGCGTGGCTGTGGGAGAACCGCGAGAGACTGAGCATCGGCTGAGAGCGGCTGCGCAGGCGCCGTCCCTCGCTCCCTCGCTCCCTCCCGCGCTCTGCAGCGGCTGCTCCTCCAGGTTTCCAGCTGATGTCGGCGCCGCGCACCAGCGCAGGTCCTCACTGAACCAACTGTTGGAAATCTCCGTAACTTTTAATAAATGTATCCTGGTTTTTGTAGCTGTCGCGACGGAGTGAAAACCCGGACACTCAAAATGCGATGATCAGCAGATTTCAGCAGGCTTCCCTTTATTGATTACATATGTGCTCCTTATATACAGCGGCTAATTGAGCTCATGCATATTCCCAAAGACCCACAGTGATTGGCTCATTAGTTTTCCTGGGAACTTTCTCTTTGTTATAACAGGTGGTTTTGCTCTGTTCACGTCCCAAGGACGTCAGCAGGATACTCCTTACTTTACGGTTTCCAGCTCCCTTTTTTCCCAGCTTGATTAAAGTTGTTTTGTCTGAAGTTCTCAAGGGAAAGTAGGCCTCGTGGAGACTTCTGTTAATCCACCCTGACTCATGTCAAGGGCCTAAGCTGGCTTACTGCAGCCTTTGATTGTACAATATCTCTTAGTGATCTACAACATGTAGCCTCTGTTGGTTTGGGGCAGAGCCTCAGCCGGCTGGTGGGGGCCAGGGCTGCACCGTTGTCCCACCCTTCCCCAGCCGGGCTGGGCTGTGGGGCAGCCACAGCCCCACTGGCTGCCCTGGGGCAGGAGGTGGCCTTGGGCCTCCATAAACAGCCTCCCGGGCAGCTGGTGACCCCCAGGAGCTGGAGGCTGGGAGGGATGAGGAGAGGAAGCAGCCGTGGGGAATGAAGGCGCAGAGCGCGCTGGGGCCAGCAGCCTCAGCTGCCGCCTGGCTGTGGGCGTTTGCCCGCCGTTTGCACGGGTCCAGGTTTTCCCAGAAAGCTGTAAATCGCAGTTGGAAAACGAAAGCTCTGCTCAGTCTCCTGGGACTGGGTGCCAATTTAAGAAGCAACACCTTTGTTCTGGGCTTACCTCGAATGTCAGAGCAGGAGAATTGGTTCTCAGAGGTGAGCAGCTGCTCCTACCCTCCTCCTGCCAGACCAGGGCTGCCAAAGCGGCAAAGAACTTTCCAAAAACAACAATCCAAACTGCACTGGTGGAGAAACTTCTAGAGGGAAAAAATCCACTACAGGAGAGTTTGCTTCTTTGCTGTCTCACGCAGCGTGTTTAGATGCAGCAGTGATGGGCAGTGTACCAACTCCTAAGGCAGCTTTACGAGTTGGCATTTCCAGCGTGAATCATGTTTGATGATGACAGACATACCCGGTTTGTGCAGCAAATATCTGGATTTAAGGAAAGCTGGATTAAAACTCTTCAGAAAGGTCACTTGGCAGCGCGGGTCGGCGGGTTGGAGGTGCCGTTGGGGGAATGCGGGGGGATCATCGCCTCGATCTGTCCAAACAAAACCAGCCCCAGCTCTGATCTGCACGGGTCTGGCAGAGCTCCCCCGCCCCGGGAGCCCCGCGGGCTGCTGCTGCTTGTGGCTTTTGCGTTCGTAGCACTGAAACCGCCCAGGGTTTTATCTCTTTAACACGTGCTTTTATGTCTCACCTGGGGTTTTTGGGCAGTTTCAAAGGAATAAAATGCAACAGGAGCTTGTGCGCGTGAGCAGGTCAAACGGCACTGACTTCTGGACAGGATAGCTGCGGGCGGGATAGCCGCCGGCCCGCCAGGGGGCGCCTGGGCGCTCAGAGGGACTGGCGGAAGCAGCGCCCGAGCACAGCCTGGCGGAAGTGATCCCGGGCAGGTCCTGGCAGCCTCGTACCGAAAGCTCGGCTCGGGGCGGGGGAAAGCACCGATCCGTTCTCCCGGGACGTCCCCGCTGCAGGCAGTGCACCCGGCAGCAGCTCCCGGCGGCGGCCCGGTGCCCGGCGAGGGCGCGGTTCCCGCTCTGCGCAACCGCGGCGCGGGCCTGGCAGGACCTCCCGCGTATCCCATAAGCCCCTGCGCGCGGGCCCGCCTCCCTCTCTCGGCGGGGCCTGTCGCGGACGGCGCCATCGCGCACCCGGTGAGTCCCATCCGCCCCCATCCGCCTCCATCCGCCCCCCGGGAGCCGCTGTCCCGGCGCCGCCGTCCCCCGCGGGCGGGTCGCCCCTTCCCTCCGCCGCCCGTTTTCCCCGGGGCGCGGGGAGCCGCGGGGCCGGGGCCTCCCTGGCGGCCTCTTGGGGCCGGGCCGGGCGGGGAGAGGCCCCGGCGGGCTGCGCGCTCCCACCCGCCGAGCGGGGCCGGGCGCGGGCTGGGGAGCGCTGGGCCCTGACCCGGGCCCCGGGACGGGCGGCGGGGAGCCCACGGCGGAGCAGGCGGTCAGAGACGGAGCGGGCCCGGGCCCGGGGCGGGCAGCGCTGTGCCGGCCCTTTCCAGCCGAGCGAACCGGCGGGGACGCGGTCAGTGTTCGTGCCAAGGGGCGGCTGCGGCTCGGTCTGCTGGGGCTCTGCGTTCGGGGGGCCTCGGGCGCTGTGGGTTTTTCAGGGCAGCACCGGCTCTGCCGTCCGTCTGCGCTGCCCGGGCCCGGTTGTTGGGAATCGGAGGGCTCTGAAGTTGTTGGGGCAGGAGGGTGACGGGTGGGGATTGTACCGGCTGTGAGGGCAGCCGTGGAAATCGCCCAAGCAACGCGTGACCTCCCAGGATCGCATCTGGAGAGCTCTCAGTGCTCTTCCAGCTTCGGAGGCGGGAGGAAGAGGCACTGCAGATGGAGACCCATTCCCTCACCGGTCTCCAGAGTGGCTGGTGAGCGGAAGAGAAGTCTGCTACACGCGCTGGAGGCGCAGGACCCCGTCGCCTCTGTGTCGCGTTTCCCTTCTCACACTGGCTCTGTTCCTTTCAGCCACCATGCCTGCCCTCAGGCCTCTCGTGAAACCTAAAATCGTCAAGAAGAGGACCAAGAAGTTCATTCGCCATCAGTCTGATCGCTATGTCAAGATCAAGGTAAGAAGCCACTGGAAGTTCCTTAGAAAACAAATCCTGGGTCAGCTGCTGTCTGGAGGGTCGGTGAAGAGTTAAAGCACAGAGGGTCAGTGTGCAAACAGTGGGTGACCACGCTGCAACGGCCTGGCACAGCCTGGCAGGGCGGAGCCCTTTGGAGATGGGTTCTGGCTGCAGCTCTCGCCCTGGGGCAGGCGTTTCCAGTCTGATCTCTTGTAACTGTTCAATATTTTCTGCATCTCTTCAGCGCAACTGGCGCAAACCGAGAGGCATCGATAACAGAGTTCGCCGGCGGTTCAAGGGGCAGATCCTGATGCCCAACATTGGCTACGGCAGCAATAAGAAGACGAAGCACATGCTGCCCACGGGCTTCAGGAAGTTCCTGGTCCACAACGTCAAAGAGCTGGAGGTGCTGATGATGAGCAACAAGTGAGTGTGTGGGGCCCGCGTGCGCCCTGCCCGGCGCGGAGCGTTGCTGGCGGGGGCTGCCCGTCCCGGCCGGCGCTGGGTCGGAAGACGAAAAGGCAGCAGAGTTGGGGTGAGATGCGGGCGGGAGACCAGGGAAGTTGTTTTTAGGAGCATGAAGGTCATCTCGGTTTCCTCAGTGCTGCTGGAGGTGCCCTGTGGCAGAGCAGTGGGCGGGAGGTGTCTCGGGGCCAGCAAACTCCTGCCTTTGGCAAAAACATGGCCTTAAAGCAGTGAGCAGCGCTGGACTGCGTGGCTTCGGTGACACTGCGATCAGAACTGTTCAGACACGGGCCTGATCTACTTGTGGCACTTTCTTCCAGCACAGAGTAGGGAGAGTGATAATTAACGCCATTACAAACTGCCCCTTCCTGCCTCTTTGTTCACAAGAGCACGGGCAGAAGGGTTGAGCTGGTCCGAGGGGACCAGGCTGGGTGTGGCGATGGCAGGCGCCAGGTTCCGCTCCTGTGGGGGGATGGCTCTGCCCGGGCGCTGCCGGCGGGACGCTCCGGGGAGCTTTGCCGTGGCTGCTGCCGGAGCTGCGCCTGACGCGCCGGCTGTTCCCGACAGGTCCTACTGTGCCGAGATCGCTCACAACGTGTCCTCCAAGAACCGGAAGATCATCGTGGAGAGAGCGGCTCAGCTCGCCATCAAGATCACCAACCCCAACGCCCGGCTGCGCAGCGAGGAGAACGAGTGAACGGGCGCCTGCAGCCGACGTGTATTTAATAAAATACTGTCAAAACCAGCCCTGGTGGGTGTTTTGGTGGCCCAGGGACAGACCTGGGCTCGGTGCCCATGCAAGTGGGGCAGCTGCTCGCTGCTGGGGCTCAGCAGACGGTGGTGTGGCTCTGGTGCACCCACTGCCCCAGCCTGGCTGTCTGAGCAGCGGGTACCTGCACGTGGGTGTGATGTGCCAGGTCAGTGTGGCAGCCAGTGGATTCAGGAGTGCAGTGTCACGAGCACGTGTTTATTTTTTATACCACTCAGACAGAACGGGTGTTCTTTCACACAGCACTACAAATATTTTTCACATCAACCACTCAGTCAGAAAAGGAGAAAAGCTTATGACAGCGCCATGGCTACAAGAAGAGGGGCACACTGGCCTTGTTCTCTAAGTTGCTGTTACATCCTCCCTGTCCCTTAAGGCTTTTTTTCCCCTAGCAAAGCGGGATTTGAGCACAACAGCCGCTATATGTAAGTTTTCAAATGACAGGAGGGTTAATGTGGGGCCTGTGTGCTGTCACCTCTGGCTGGTGACTTTCACCCTAACTTCTGTGACACTCAAGTTGTGAACACAGCTCTCCTGCGAGTGCCTGCCGCTGTTCAGTGGCCAGTGCTGAGCGCAGATCCCTGCCTCCCTGGCTGGTCGCTCAGCAGAGACACCGAGCTGCTCCCTGGGGAAAGACCAGCCCGTGTTTAATGCAGTGAAAAGCTCAGAGCAGAGGTTCCTGTAACACAATCAAGTAGTGGATCATCTCTTTTGGAAGACAGCTGGTTGAGGTATTTTGCAGTCAAAGCCATAAAACCAGAAGTCAGGCAGGAGGGTGTGTATGGCCCAGACACCACAGACAAGGGAACTGCTGGTGCCTGTTCTGTGGATGGAGGAGCCTGGGCAATGCACTGCCCCAGTGCAGCTGCTGCAGCTCTGCCAGTGTAAGTCTCCTCTTTGAAACGGGCCCTGTGGGTACAATGCTCATCACTAAACACCTGACTTCCAGTTTTCAGCTGTGTTATTTAGTGAAACAACACAAATACATTCTTCAGGCAATCTGGGGTAGAAAGTGCATGTGCAGTAGTTAAAAATTAAACTATTTTTTCTGTACTGTAGTAAAGAAATACTTGAGGAAGTAGTTTCCATTTTTTGTGGAACTACATTCAATTTCGATTGCTCTGTATGCCCCTTAAAAACTTGCTGAAAAATCAGAATACTTGTCTTCCCACCCCTCCCCTCCGCCAGGACACACCTCCGAGTCTCACACGTCTCCTTGGGGTTCAGCAGGCACAGCTGGAACGAGCTCTTTTCTGCTGTTGGCCCCCAGTGACGCTGTCACAGCAGAGCCAGCTCCATGGTGTTTCTGGGCCCCTCTGTGGCATCTGTTCAGTCAGGGCATCGCGAGGGCAGGAAGGTGGTGGCGTGAACGGGCAGATCTTAGCTCATGTCCATCGACTCTGAGGTGGGGAGGGAAGCAGAATCTTTCTGAATGCTCTCAAAAAGTGACGCCATTTCAGGGTTGGATCTGATCTGAGATGAAAACTCGGCCATCACTGGACTCTTCTCTACTTCAGGGATGGTCAGGAGAGCAGCTACTGCTCGCATGGCGGATCGCTTCAGTTCATCCTGCTTCTCAAACTCCTGTTTCACAGACCCAGCTTTGACCTACAAATCCAGAACACCATTTGTAGTTGGTGTTTAGAAAGACAGTGCAGGCACAAAGCAGATTATTTTCCGACCGGAGCAGAGTGGGGAGCAGGCTGACAGCAGAGGGGCTTTGTGGCAGCGCCTGATCTCTGCTCTGCTCTGCCTGGTCTCACCTTTGTGGAGCAGGTTGCCCGGAGCGGCTCAATCAGTCGCTCGAGCCGCTGCAGCACGGCGCTGGGGCAGAGCGTGGACAGCCGAGCCAGCATGATGAACGTCAGCATCTGCAGAGGGGAGGGAGCAGCAAACGGCCGTTACTTCACTGCACCCTCGGTCCCCCAGGCTCCGGGCGCAGAGCAGCCCGCGTGGTTGCTCTCCTGTGCTGTCCCCACACGGGGTGAGCTGCTTTGCACTTGTGCAAGGCGCTTTCACAAGAGTTTTGGTCATATTAGAAATGGACCTGCTGGCAGCCAACGTGCAAGAGCTGCCCAGCTGGGTTCTGGTGCCAGGCACCAGGTCCTGGGCGGCTGTAAAGGGCTGATGGCCTTTGAGAGAAACAGAAATGTTCACCGCAGGGATTGTGCTAATGCTGCACCCATGACCAAGGGGAGGTAAATTGAATTATGGGGTGAAAATGGATAGAGTGCTTCCTGTTGACAAGGACAATGCTATTTTTTTTTAACATAGTATCAGTGGCCACACTGAGCAAGGGACAATTCATCGATATTTCAGACTTTGGTACATTTCCTGTAAGACCAGCTACACCATGCTTGAGTCTCCCAGGTCACTATGGTCAAAGCAGAGCCTTTCAACGTCAGGTGAAGGGCTGGTGCAGCTGCAAGAGAATAGGAAATGGCACAGCAGGGACACTGTGCTGTGGGGACACCAGCTCAATTCAAGCCCAGGCCCCACCAGTGAGGCCACCACCCTCCAGCCACAGCATCTACCCGGATGTCGTAGTGATCCTTCAGCCCGTCCTCCACGTGGTTCAGGAACTCGTAGATATCCAGCCGGTCAAGGCAGCTCTCCAGCAGCGTATACATGCATTCAAAAGCAGCTTTCCTCACGTCCAGGCCATCATCCACCGTGTGCTTGAACGGCCCCATTTCTACCTTAAACAAACAAAAAAAAAATGCACCTGTCACCTAAGAGCAGACAGGGCGACAGCTTCACCTCGGCTCCACGCGCAGTCCCGCCCCCAGCGCGAGCTAGCGACATACCTCCCGGATGAGCTCCCTTCTGACCTTCGTTTCGGCGTACAGGCTGGGGAGAGCTGCATTCAGTAAATCTCGGATTAAAGAGGGCTTGTTGTGAGCAGCAGAATTAAACATGGCTAAAGCCACACGTCGAACATTCAGGTCTGGATCCTGAAGAGTTTTTAAGAAGTCACCTGCAGGATGAGAACACACCAGTCAGTGCTGCAGGGCTTTAAAAGTACATCACTGTGTGTAAAGGAGCCTGATTAAGAAAGCCCCTATGGTAAAATAACTCCAGGGGCACAGTCTAACCGAGACATTTGAGCTGCTTTCCCTCCCTTCATTTGGGATGCAGTAAATGGAAGAAACATGACTTTCCTGCAGCTGAGCATAAAACCAAACTGCATGATGCTAGCCACCTCACCTGGAAGTCAGATCAGCAGCTTTGGTATTCAAGGAAGTTGGGTTTTGTTTTTTTCTTGCTCAGATCTCATCTGCTCAGACTTGTCTCAAACAGAAGGCCCAGTTCCATACAAGAGATGTGAGATGTAGGCTCCCCAGACATGAGACTCTTCTAACTTAGGGTGTATTTTACAAGATCCTTGTCGTGAGATGTTTGAGTGGTAACTTTAAATGGAGAAGGAACTCAGGCTCCCTGAAACACTGTCACCAAGGCATCAGAGCATTTAACAAGGACTCATGTGACAGTGTTGCTCTTCAATCCCAAAACCAGAGAAACACAGATAAAAACTAAGGGGATTAGATTAATTTCACAGAGGTGTGAAAAGTCCCTGAGCAGCTAATGACGCCCAACATCTCACGTTCCCAGCTCACCTATGCAGCCTTTCAGGAGAGCATCGATAGGCTGAGGCTGGTCTGCAATCGTGAATTTGACTGCAGTTACCACTGTGCTCCGGGCGTGTGGAGAGCCTGCCATGAAGATGGAAAGAGAAAGCGGTGAAAGATCAAGAGACAAAATCGTTGCTGTAGCTTTCTCATACGTACTCTGCTCCTGGTCACGTTACACACACATTGAAGAGACAGAGAACAGAGGATCTGTCTTAACAACCTCCTTGTTTAAATCCTGCTCCAGCATAATCTCCACGTGCAGTCCCTGTTCCTAACACCGTCCTGCACGCCGTGCAACCCAGGGCTCCTCTGATCCCCCTCTGCAGAGATCTGATTCCTTCTCGGCTCTGCTCCCTGCTGAACCCACCCGCAGTTTACCAGAGGAGTGCACCTCCCAGCAGGACGAGGCGTTTCCCGCCCTCACCACAGCCCTTCCCGTTACCTGATGACAGCTGTTTCTTCAGCCGGGGCAGCAGCTCAGCAGGATTCACCACAGTCAGCTTCCCCAAGCACTCGGCCACCACATTGCGCGTCCCCTCCTCTGTGCACTCACAGTGCTTGAAAAGCAGAGCCCAAATATCCTCCACGTAAGGCTTGAGGCCGTCGGCTGGGGAGGAGCTGATGACTTCTTTCAGAGAGTGCAGCAGGAGGTACTGTCTCTTGGGCTGAGTCCCGATCTCCTTCAGCATGAAGGGCAGATACTCCCTCAGATTCCCAACGCTGACGTTCCCCAGCGCGTAGGAGGCAGCGGATTTCACCTCTTCGCTGGGGGAAGCGAATGCTTCCAGGATGACAGTTTTGAGCTCTCTCTGGGCACTGAGGTTCGTGCTGCGCCCCATCTCTGCCAGGGAGAGCAAAGCCAGCACTTTAACAGCAAAGCTGGACTTGGGGTTTTTGACATCCTGGATGAACCGGTTCACTGTCGCAGGGGCCTCTTTGGGGCAGGCTGAGGACAGGGCTGCCACGCACTTTGCGACAGAGTAATAGGCCTGTCTGTGCAGCGTCACCGGTGCCCCGGCTGCACCCGAGGAGTAAATGGGCGCAGTCAGCTGCTTCATCAGCTCCGAGTAGCCCAAGGCGGCCGTCTGCGTCAGAACCAGAGCCTGGAAGAACTCTGTGATGGCGTTCAGCGCTCCTCCCTGGAGCAAAGGTGAGTGGACGAGCTGGAAGATTTCAGCAAGACCCGAACTGCTGACCTTGGAGATGCAGGATGGATGGGCCTTAGCCAGCGTGGTGAGGAACGTGATGGCCACCTGGGAAACGTGCATGTCGTTCTCGCTAATTAAAGCCGGGAGCTCCGCTAGGACAGACGCTATCATAGCAGGCTTGAGGCTGTCACTGAAGTTCTTCACCAGGATGTCCAGAGCAGTCAGAGTGCTCAGTTTCAAGGCACGTTGATTCTTTCTCAAGAAGGAAGCTAGAATGGGGAAACCTTCCCCTAGAATTGGTCTCAAATCTATTTTAAGTGGAGAACTAGCAATTAATGTTAATGCTTTGACTGCTGTCAATCTGGTGATTTCATTTTTGAGCCTCTCCAGAAATATCTTCAAAGTTGGCTGCAGATCAGTGCTTAAATGGTCTCCCAGATTGTAAATGATCTGTCCCATGCAGGAGATAGCACGCTCTTTCACCTCCTGGTCAATGTCAGCTGCCTTCAGTCGCTTCAGAGTACCGGGGAAAAGGTCCTTCACGTAGGGCTTGGCATCAAAAGTGCACGGTTTGTCCAAAGGCCTGATAACTTTCACAAGTTGCTGAGTGACTAGCAGAGCTTCTGAAGTGATCTTATAGAAGGGGTCTCCAATACAGGTCACAACAGGAGGTAGCAGGCTCTTGATATGAGGATGAAACACCTCCGGCTGGTGGTTGCAAAGAAGAACATGAAGGAAAGACAGCGTATCAATCCTCATGTTGGAGGAGCTGGATTTATCAGCCAAGGAGAAAACAATACCTGTGCAGAAGAGACAAGAATGACTGCTGCCTTATTTCATCCAGCAGTTTTTTCCTAACCCCCTTCCCTCTGAAAAAGTGGACACAATCAGAATCTGTTTTCTTTCCTTCCTCTCCCTGCCCAGAGACATGTGCCATTAAAGAGAACTACTCTCCTTGCCGTTGTGCTGCTCGCCAGGGAGTGGCAATTCAGACATAACTGCTCTTTGTAGCAGTCTCGGATGTCTGGCTGCAAAACCTGTTTTAACAGTTAATTCAAAAAGCCACCCTGGGCTGAGACAAGGTGTGGTTAGTCAGGTGCAAACAGGGATGACAGTGGCATTGACCATGGACAAGTTTACCAGGGACTAGTGCCGGGATGTGATCTGCCAGGCAACCGGGAAGAACATTGGCCAGTTCTGTCAGGACGCTGAAACAACCCTGTCGTGATTTGATGCTCTTTTCTTTGAGCTGCTTGTGCAAGGCCTTGACGATGCTGGGGACCTGCAGTCGGAAAAGAAAACCAGAAAGAAACCCATCTGTCATCCCGGCCTCCAGGGCACAGAGCTCTGCTACCAAAGCAGCTTCTTCAGCTGAGCCAGAGGTACCAACACCACAGCAAGGAACAGAGGACCTGTTCACCAGGGGGGAACGGGCTCGGGGCAGATACAAGACAGCGCAGGTAAAGAAAAGAGAGATGAACCGAAGGGCAGGAGGGAACTTTCTTCTCTTTTCCATATTCTACAAACAGGCTCCTAAGCAGCCCTTCCTGAAGCTGGTGTTATTCCTGAGCAGCAGCTGCGGTCAGGCAGCAGGCTGAGCTCTCACCCAAAGGCTAATGTGTCTCACAGTCTGCAAACACGTGCCCAGGCCAGCGGAGCGGGGCAATGCAGGCTGGACCTCAGGGCTCCTGCGCTGGCTCAGCGCGCTCTCCCTGGGAGCGGTGGGACACACCCAGTAAACAGCCCTCAGGACCTGGTGCCTCTGCTCCTGTGCCCAAGGGCTCCTTCAGCCGCCTGTTCTCAAGCTTAACTACGAGGCATGATCATCGGTGGCAGGGCACATACTTCTCTTCATGGCTTTCTGATCTACTCCAGCCCGCCACCTCCTCACACACCTGGTTCTGAAGCATCTTCAGGGGAACGTCATCCTTGCCAGCGGCATCTGAAGCATGCAGCCAGCTCTGGATGGGCAGCGTTTGCCTCAGCAAGGCGATGTAAGCGCTGAAGATGTCAGCTTTGACATTTTCCTCCCTCTCTTTGAACCTGCTTATCAAGACTGGAGAAAGAGTTTTGTAGAAGTCCTGAAGGAGATCACGCCGGCTGCTGACAATGGCCTCCAGGCACTTGGCTGCAGACCTGCGGACCTTCCAGCTGATGTCATCATCGTCACTGTACTCATCATCACTTTCTGTGAAGAAGACACAGGAAATCAAGGTGAGAAATTATGAGAAAACCAGAGCTAGAGGATCACTTGATCCTCAGAGCTTCCCCCTCCAGCTGACCAGACAAACAGGTGACAGGAACTTGCACACGTCTGGGAACACTGACTTGTCCAGAATAGCCTGTCCCTATAGATGCCATCACCAGCCAGCATGACCCAGGGCTGCCCTGTGTCAGATTATTCTGTTCCAAGTAAGAGCTGATGGACAATAAACCCCAACAGCACCACCCTTACCAGCTGCTTCAGCTCAGGCATAAAAGCTTTTGTTTCAAAGGGAGAATGAGGTCCCCAGATTTTAAAGCCAGAAATATGCAAATATTTGTCTTAGCAGTTCCCGAATGGCAAAAAGGAGCATAACAATTTACTACATCACTGGCAGAACATTTAACATATTCTCCAGGAAGCTGGCCATGATCTTACCCCAACTGGTATGAAAGTAAATACAAATGCTTCTCTTCCAGGGAACTTGTTCTAACTTTTGCTTGTAGCTGCCACACTACATGGAACCATGAGTAGAGCCATTACGAAATGCTGACCGTAGCTACCAGGCATTACAGGTACCCCTCGGACCTGACCAAGGCTCAACATCCACCTCAGAGTAAACACGACTCAGACAATCAGTGAGAGGTCCCTTCTGAGGGTGGTATCAGACTGCTTTCACTGACATTTCCCCTGCCGCCTAAGGCGGGCAGAGAGCTGAGGGCTTTGTCAGAAAAGTAAAACTAACAAACTCAGACTGACTGCTGGAACTTTGCACATACAGCTATCTAATTACCGGTGGCACATTAAAATAACCCATTTAAAAGAACTGGCTGTCTTGAAACAGATCTGAAAAGTAACATCACAGAGGGTGAGAAAGCAGGAAGGGGGAGAAAGTTTAACCCAGTGTTCTGCTGAGCACAGTCATCCTCACAAGCAGGCACCTTGCTCTTCATCCTCCCCATTTTCAGTTTCCATCATCTCTTCATCTTCCTCATTATCATAGTTGTAGTTTGGGTCAAAGGTGATGTACTTCAAACATAACCCCATCACGTTAGGGATGTGAGGGTCAATTTCCTTTGGGCACCTATCACAACAAATAAAAATCTAAGAGTTAATAAATTAAAGACTAAGCAATTTTAAATACCCAAATAACATAATTAATCTCAAAAGGACCCCAAAATGCTTCACAGACTATATGAACATTTTGTTAACATGAGTTAAACCAAAGCCGCTCCTTCCTGCTGTGCATGAGCAAGACCACACTCCCCTGGGGAGGATGTGATGATTTCTGTAAGGAATCATTTCTCCCTTCGTGGGAGAAAACCTCAGCAGCTCTCCTGCCTGAGCCCCTGTCCTGCCTCCCACTCCCTCCCTGCACCAGGAGTGAGGCAATTCCCTCTTGCTGAGGAATCCCCCAAGGACAAGGAAAACTCCCACTCCAGGAGACCCAATCCAGAAACACACTCACACACTCAGGTAAAACAGCTCAGAACTCAAGCCCATCTCTGCACAAAAAAGAAGGGATTTCATTTGTGAACTGGTTTTCCCAGCAGGAATGCACACAGGAAGGTACTCAACCCTGGGTGCTGAATGTACAGGTGTTTACACTAGGAGGACACCGACACACAGGACGGGGCACAGTGGTTCCTCAGGGGCACACACCTTCTCACAAAAGACTCAAAGGCCTGAAAGCAGTACTCTCTCAGCTCGTCATCTTCCACGTTACAGTACTGAACAATCAGAGGAATTATCTTCTCCAGATGTTCTCCTGGGAACGATAAAGGGAGCAGCAATGAAAAACCATTCCAACCTTCACCCATCCGAGCAGCTCACAGTTCAGCCATCTGCCACTCCCTTCACCTGCCTGGCAGAGCACTCCTCCCCCGGACCTCATGGCCCAGCCCTGCAGGGATTTTAGGCAGACAACCCCTGCTCCCTGTCTTCAGCCCTTGCTGGCATCTCAGTCATGGAAAGAGCTCTGATTAGAAATCTTCTAGGACCTAATCTCAGCTCTGGCAGATCGTTTAGACAAGTGATACAATACCTTGCCCTCCGTTTCTGCTCTCATTGAAAACGGGGTGAATCCACTGACCTAATGCACAGAGGAGTTAATTCAGACCAAGGAAGCGCTGCAGGACCTTGAGATGAAATCACTACAGAAGGGCACCAGAGAGTTACTCTGGTGTCTCCTCCCTTCCAAGTGGACATCAGAGAGCCAGATCAGGACCACAGAGGGAATCACAAAGCACAAGCCACTAGTATGTCAGGAACAGAGTGAGCACACTTCTTTTGCCACTAAAAGGAGCTGCTCTACAATACATGCACGTGTCCCAGTGTCATTTCAAGCTACTCATCCTACCTATGCGGTGTCCAGCCTGCCTACTGATGCCAGCCACACACTGAATGTACGTCCTGGTAGTAGAAGTAGACTCATTCTTCTTCAGCTCGGCAAGCAGATGCTCTGTGAGCTCTGAGAAGATGTTTCCACTGCAGGTCAAGACAAGATGACCCAAGGCAATGATGGCTCTTTTACGTACTGCCAGCCTGGGGCTTGTCAGCTGGGGAAGGAGGCAGTTCAGAATGGAGGAATGGAAAGAGTAGAGTGTTCCCCCTAGTCTGCAATCAACAGCACAAGACAGAAGTTGAAAGTCAAGGCCTCAGAGAAAAGCCCTCTTGCCAGCAAAAAAATGTACAAATCCTTCAGCTATCAAGACTTCCTGCATGTTGTGGGGAGAGAGAGGAAAAAGTGGGGTTTGGCATTTTGGTTGGAACACTGACTTGTTCTGTGTAACACAGGGAGAGGTTATTTGTCTCCATCCTGGAGGAGTTTGATTTTGGTGGTGTCCTTCTGGATGACCTGGGGGTTTGTCAATAATTTCCTGCATGCAGCTGACATATGACACTGTCACTCTGACTTATGTAACAAGAGGCAGCCAGAAAAAAAAAATGCATGTGTGATCAGATCACAGGGCTAAAATAAACCTCCCTGCTTTGCCCCCTCCCTCCCTACATCTGTCTGAGCTGAGCCTCTGTGGGATCCGTCACCAATGTCACTGCCACTCCCAAGCACAGAAGGGCTCAGCATGCTGTCTCTCATCTCTGCTGGGGAATCTGCTCTACTGAGATATTCCCCAGTGGCAGCCAACCCAAATCCTTTATTTTGAAGTCCTTGTAGTAGGATTAGGGAAATACAGAAATCAAGAGCAAACACATCCATGCAGCCCCCTGCCGCACAACGCTGCCAGAAGGAAATGCTTTGGTACCTGCTCAGCATATCTGACAGGATGTCAAGAGCCTCCAGCTGCACAGATACATCCTCCTGCTTGCCAATGGCTCCTGTCAGCTGGGCTGTGATCTTTTTGCACACATTTGCTGTCATAGTGGAGCCTGCAAGAGAGAGATTTTTCCCACTGTCAGTTAAAAAGAAATCTTTTTACTGCTAAGAACCATTTAATCCCTTCTACATTAAAAAAAAAATAAAGAAGAATCACCACTGGGAGACCTAACCAGAACAGCAGTCAACTGGCTTTTGTTTGAGATGGTGGATGCACACTGCCAGCAGCGAGCTATCTCCCTCTGTGGTGTGATGCATTAACTCCTTGGAAGGAACTTCTCTTCTTGGAGAGTCTTTTACCCTAAAACAGCCCGGCTGTCCCACAGGCAGCTCCCAGGCCCATGCAATGCAGGGAGCAGAGATGGGTGGGAAGCCTCTGGCATGTAATTTTCCCTGTTTTTAACTTGAAAATGTCCAGCTTTAACACACTGAGATTTTCTCCATAGGAAGTGCAGTCTGGACAGAAACTCTTTCTCAGCTCCATTATGAAATTTAAGGGTAGACCTAGATAAATCTGTTGCAAAATAATATATAACTCAGGTTGCAGAACATGTTGAGACTACAACCATAGTCTAGAATCTCAACCTCTCACAGTCCAGATCAGTGTCTAGACACAAGTTTGGTCTTCACACTGAGGTGTGCCTGTCCCAACATTAATTTTTGTTGTGTTTTTTTTCCCAGTTGGTTCAGTGCAAAGCATAAGCAGCTTTAAACTCCACAAAACTTTCAAAGGAAGGGACAAGCGATTCCCACACCATTCTGAACAGCCTCCATGATGCAACAGAGTGGAACATCCTGGGAGCATCATTAACGGCTGCACACCACTGAGAAAGGAGCCTGCCTCAGGCACATGCTCTTTCTTGGACTATGATTTCAAACCTTCCCTTTGCTCCAGACACCACCACCCCAACAGCAGCTGCACAGAGTGGGGCTGAGGGTGAAGAAAGCACAGGGGGAGGTGTCCAACCTCTCCCTTTGGCAGCAAACCCACACTGCTGCTGCCTTCTACCCACACAGCCCCAGCCCTTAAGGAGATGACTTATCTGTTGCTACCCCAAACCAGTTTCAGTTCATGTGATGTATGCTAAATAAAGAATTCTGAAAGATGGCTCACAAGAGCTTAACATTTTGTAGAAACTGAGAGAGGAGTTCAGCAAGTATTTGCATACTAATGCTGGTTTTCCTCCCAGCCAAAAATCCAGCTGCCTGGCAGCACTGCCACAGCCACCTGCCACGAAGGAGCAAGAGACACATGAGATGGCTGCAGAGGAAATTTAAATCTGAGAGCCCTGAGTATCTCCTGGGGAGCTGCTGCACTTCTGGGACACGCAGTTCCAAAGGCAGGAGCAGGCAGGGAAGCTGTGCAGCCAGAAGGCTCGGGCCAGCCAGGCTGTGGACAGGAGGCGGTGCAGTGCTGGCACTGCTGAGATCGCAGAGGGTAGAGGCACCGCTGATGTGGAGACCAACGGCCCTGCCAGACTGCCCAGACAGCAACATCCTGACACGCTGAATGCTCTGGGAGTGCTGTACACAAAAATGGATTTCTTCAGGAACTCAGATGCAGTTTCAGAGTTAAGCATCCCCAGAGTGACCAGCTCAAGTGTTCACTTCATCCCATCTTTAATCATATCGGTGTCTCAACTTCTTACTATCTCCACTCCTTATTTCATTACCTGTCCTCTAGCAGGTGCATAAGGAATCTGTAACTTTTAGGCCTTGAACTACAGGATTTCCTGTTTCCCAAAGGCTGTGACTCCCCATTGCCTTGGTCTGACAAACAGGGACAGACACTTTACCTGTGGAAGCCGGTGGCAGCTCGGAGATGACCGTTTTCAGTCCAATGCTGGAGATATCCCGCAGCTGCTCCTTGTCGGATAACATGTTTGTGCACAGCGTATCCACAATGGTTTCCACCTGGTACTCCTTCACTTTGCCAACCAGCGGGCCCAGGCTGTGGGAGGAGAAGCCAGTCAGAATGAAGAGGGAGGGAGATGCTTTCCACCATCAAAAGGGATGCTCAGGCTCAGCTGCTCTGCCCCAAGTGCACATATTACCAAGACATCGGTATGGAGCACTGGTACCCTGCAGCACATCGCGTCCCTAGGTTCAAACCCTGCCCTGTTGCCTCAGTTAACTCTGTATCAGATGCCAGTGAATTTTAGATCAGATTTGTAGGAGGACATTTCACATGAAGCACTGCAAACGTGAGGACAGTTACTATCTTACGGGAAGGATCAGCTCAGAAATGATGAGACAATGAATTTGAACCAAAGCAACCATGTTACACAGAATAATGGTAAAATCTACAGCCAGGTTTTGGAAAAAACCAAAACCAAACCAACCATCAAAACCTGACTTTCAGGAGGAAATGCCAAATGGATTTCCACAATTAGCTATTGCCCTCTGCCGTGTGTGTGAAAACTTCCACCCGAGCCAAGGCTCAGAACTCGGAGCGAAAGCTGCTCCCTTTCCCCTGTGCTTTTTAGAATTATCATTAGAAAAACTTTATGTTAATAACCTATATTTCCTGCTGGTAAGCTTGTATTCAAAATTGTGCATAGAGTGTTTGTCAGCATCTGTTTGCAGCTATTTATTTTTGCATCTTCACAAAGTAACTAGCTAAAAGGTAAAGTATTAACTGTATTTCAGCAAGTCCTATTACAGCTTTCTTTGCCTAACCAGCTGCACTTGACTCTTTGAATTAAGCTAATTAATTCAAAATACATTTGTTTCCCATGAATATCCTGCACCCCCTACTAAGAAATTGCTGTTTCATAGACAGGAAATCTGCTTGCTAGAATGTTCATAAGAAGCCAACACAGATGAGTGGAAACATCATAGAAAATTCCATCTTGTTTTAGCAAACACCCACAGAAAATACTTTCAGCCCAATTTCACTGCTAACAACACATCACTCTTCCCCAGGCTGAGCTTGCCCACGTCCCTGTGACTCACCAGTGGGAGAGATCCACGCCCAAGCCCCCGTGGTTATGCCACCCCAGCTCTGCCCAGGTGAAGAGCACACCACATCACCCCTGACAGCGTTCCTGAGCACACAGAGCAAACTCAAACACAGCCTGTTCTGTATCAGACTATTCCTAAATACAACAATTGGGACAATAACAGCTGTTTAGAGTCTGAGTAGCTACTCTGAAATACAAGAATTAGAAAAGAAATACTAAATAATAAGACTCTGTGCAAAGCCCAAGCAGTGTTCAACCTTACACCTCAACATGCAGAAAGAAGCAATGGCTGTCTCTGTTTTACAGGCAGAGACAGAGGCACAGAGAAGGTGCAGAACTCATCTAAATTGAAAAAAAAAATCATGGAACCAGAAGGAGGGCAAGTTTTCATATGGATTTCAAATTTGTGAGTTTTTTGGGTGTGAAGTGTGATTTCACCATTCCTCTGAAGAAATAAGATCACAGTTTTAGATTATAAAATCAACTGCGAGACCTCTCAGTAGTTTCCTAACCTACTCCTAAATCCTGACATGAGCTGCACAGATCTACACCTGAGCCTAATCCAACTGCCAGTGTCCTTCAGACCTTCGTACTTCTCCTTAGAGATCCTCCCACCTGACTGGACAGTAATGTTAGAAATGCCTCCCTAAGTATAAAAAGGAAATATTACTGGTTCCATTTTGAGGCCTCCTCCTTACTGCATTCTGGATGAACTGGAGACTGCAATGAGTATGGACTTATTGCTAAGGCAACTACAGATAAACAGGCAGAGAAATTTGTACTCTGTTCGGTGCCTGACAATTTTGCTTTAAAAAACAGAATAAGCAAACCCAAAGCAGGCAGAAATAGGAACAGGGCCAGAGAAAGTCAGGATAGTGGGAACCAAAAAGAAAGGGCCAAAGGTCACAAGGAAACGACAGGGATAGAAGCAATATATGGTTAAAAAGGAGGGAACATGAGTAAGATCCACGGCAGGAAAAGACAGGAACCCAAAGTTGTCTTTAAATGGCCCACCTTTCTGGAGCCCTGGGCGTGAACTGACCCATTCAATTTCATTTCTAGAATGAACACTCCCATTTAGACAGGCTGGGGGAGAGAGACAGGAAAGAACATGTCAGCAGTGGGACCACCTCATCAGATGATTCAGCAATAAAGGAACCTTCTGCCTTTTTCATTTGGATTTAAAAAAAATATTAAAATGGTCTGAGGCAAAGCAACAGCACAGGCTACACCTGGAGTCAAAGCAGGGAAAAAACAAGTGCATCATAAACTTCAGTGAAAATGCTCTTCAAGAGTACGATTAGGACCTGAAATTGAAATGCCATTTTTGAAGGATTACACGTTTTGTACCACCTCTATCAAAGACAGGACCACTGGGAAATTCAGCTCTGCATTTCAATGCCTGAGAAAGGAGAGGAACTTGATAACCAGAATTTTAAACTGGGCTTCACTCTGTAGAAATAAAATCTTAGGTGTGCTACTTTTAATATGGTAAGGTTCATAATATAAACACTGAACTACTTCCAAAATCACCCACTGCTTCTACAAAGACATCTGTTTGCTCACCCTTTCTGAATATCAACAGAGAAAGAAATTTTTGAGCCCAGCATGAGAGGGAAAGCCCCTGTGAAGGGAGGTTTGGGTAAGGTGCCAAGGCTGCAGGACCAGGCTCCCCTCTAACGCCCTCTCTGCAGCCTGTGACAGCTTTGTTATTGCCAAGGAATACAACAATTACTGGCGAGGCTCTTACCACTTGACAGCGAGGTTCTGTACTTCCCCATTCTTGTCCTCCAGCAATTTCAAAAGCATTTTCACAACTTTTTTCTCACTGTCTTCATCTAGTTTTATTGAATCTTTCTGCAGTTCCATCATCAGGTCATTGGTGGCCATAAACCTGAAAGAATATAGAGCAAAAGTGGATTGGCTGAGATACAAATGCATTCCTTCACATCACTCTGGACAATAAAACTTGACAATTAGTGCTTGTATGAAAATACACTTTCAAAGAGTAACTTACAACCCTTCACACTGTCCTGAAAAAAGGCTCCTGGGAGCCTTTACTAATCCCAGCAGTTGTGTCATCCACACACTCAACCTCTTTCCTTGTGTAATTCCTTCTCAAACTTTTGTTTTGGTTTTTTTTTCTGTTCTAGAGAAAAGATCCCAAACACCTCGGTAACGCAGGCGTTGCTGGTGATGGATGCAATGCTGTCAGTGGTGTGCAAGGCTTTTTTATCACTTGGGTAAAACAAATCACAGGTGCTGCATCTCTGACACAGTTTCCATTGCTGAAAAGGCCTCTGCCAAAGCTACTTTTCTCCAGGATATGTGCGACCTTGACCACCCCAGTTCCTACTTCTGATTCTGTGGTGTCCCTTTATTAAGAAGCACTTGTCTGCTCTTCAATCCTTATCCCCTGTCCAATCAGTTATACTGACATTTGATCAACAATGTCATTTGGCATGAAGGAACATTTCCAACTGTACTTTTTTTTTCCCCCATGAGCAAAACCAAGCATGTATTTATATTCCAACTTAGAGAGGAAAACAAACTCCCAGCTGACTGTTGGTCAATATAGTTTTCTAACAGAGACAATGTCAAAAGGCATTTTGAGAAGTTTTGAAAAGTATCTATTTTCCTGGGAGCAGAAAATGTAAAACGTGCTTGTAAAGAAGTCTGAGGTTCCGAGAAATCCAAGTGTGGTTATGGTATATTAGTTCCTTTCTAATGTTAGCCCCAGCATCGGGGTGGACATCTAAAAGGAACCACAGAGAAGTTCTTCCCTCTCATTTACCAAATGACGCCTCCACTTTAAATTGGGCTCTGATGTCACTCGCTGAGCATGTAAGAGCCCTCGTGCACCAGGGCAACAGTTGTGTCTTCAATCTGCACGCCCGCCCTGGCGCAGCGGCTAGGTACGTCTGGAACGAGGGTCTGCTGCGGTGTTTGGACAGCCAGCCAGAACCCCAAAATGAGACAAACAGGGGGACTCTCACCTACAACGTTAACAATATGCAATCTCTTTGATTCTGCAAGAGCTACGAAGCTGCACTCGCAGTTCAACGTCTGCACAGCTCAAGCATGACCAATTATGGCCACAGGCTGAGCAGAGTCTTCTGTGGCAACACATCCAGCTTTCAACTCGCTACCTGCTGCCGTCCTGCCCCCAGGACCCGGGAAACTGGCACACGGATCCATTTATGAGAGGGGAGCACATGAAACCCGGCCCTATAACTGGTCATGCAACTGAAGACAGACAACAGCCTCATGTTTGACCATGTGCTGGAAGGAAAAGGCCCTGGAATATCTCTGTAACATGACACATGCCCTGCACTGGGCACACCTTGTTTGGGCTATTAACTGTAAATTCTCTGAACAAGCTGTTTGTGTAACTATTCTATCACTGACTTATTTAAAACATACCTGTTTTAACATCAGAAAAACATCAGCAGCCTCTGCAAAAATCAACCTACTTTGGGGATATTGCTAGTGCCCCTTCTAAAAGACCTCAAAGTATCAAGTCTGGCACAAACATTGAAAATCTGGGTGAAATCTTTCATACTTGCAAGTTTGAACATTTTTTATGGAGGACTTAAACATCGAGCCACCAGCCCCAGCCCTAAAGAGATGTCAATTTCTTCTGCTGACATAAGGAGAGTAAAAGAGTCCGAGTCCCGTCAGGGAGGCACATCTTCCCACTGCCCAGAGCAGTTCTAAAGCAATGCGAGCACAGCCGGCGTCCGCAGCGCCCATCACCCGGGTGACACGGCCACGCAGGCGGGTGGCTCAGCCTTCTAACGCCCTGACCATCTAACCTTCTAGCGGAAACACTAACTGAGGAGTATTTCGGCGCTTTTGCCACGATGTTCCGCAAACGTAAAACAAGCAAGAATTTAAAGCTGCGCTGTGAAGACTTTCCTCCCCCCTCCACTCTGCGCGCTCCCCCCTCCGCCAGAAGCACACAGCTGGCCCGAGACACCGCGAACGGCCGGTTCGTTCCTCTGACACAGAAACACCCGCGGCTGGATGCCGCCCCCAGCAAAGGGACCCCCGTGGGAAGCCCCCGCCCCTGCAGCCCCCTCAGGCACCGTCTCCCGGTGGCTGCCACCCGCACGGCCCGGCCCGTGGCCGCCCCGCACCTGAAGTCCTTGTCCGTGGAGGTCATTTTCTCCAGCAGGCTGGAGATGTGGTACGAGACACTGGCCATGGCGACGGCGGCGCCGGGGTGCGCGGGAAGATGGCGCCAGGCGCAGGGGCCGGGGTCCCGCCGCTCCACGCCTCTCAGTGCCGCCGTCGGCCGGGCGCCCCCCCGAGGCGGCGGGCCGGGAGCGAGGGTGGCGGCCGTGAGGGACCCGGGGCGGGGCGGCCCGCGGCAGCCCGGAGCCCTGCAGGGGCAGGCAGGGCGTTTGCCCGGGCTCGGCCGGTGCCTCTCCCCGCGGGCTGTCCCGTTGCACCAGGCTCAGCCCGCCCCACGGCCGCCCGCCTAGTGATCACACACGGAGGGTCGGGGCGGCCATAAGCGCCGGTCCGGGTGTCCCCAGCGGGAGCGGCGGTCCCTCGCACAGCCGGTGCTGGGCCGCCTCCCGTCTTCCGCTCCCTGCCCGCAGAGCCCGGCGAGGCCGCCCGCCGGCCGGGTCCCCGCACGCCGCGCTAGGGCTCTGCGGAACACAAAGCGCCGGGTCGTACGCGCCGGCGGACGGGCGTGCGGGCAGGCACCGTCCCGCTGCCGGCGATGCCCGCCCCGGAACCTCGGCGCGGGCGGAACCTCAGTGCACAGGCGGGCGGCACGGCGGGGCCGTTTGGGTGTGGGACCGCCGTGCCACGTCTGAGGAGCGCGGCAGCAGTCAGGCCGGGCCGCTCGCCGCCGGGGAGCACCGCGGGGTCCGCCGCCGCCATGGTAGGCCCGGGGCGGGGGGCAAAGGGGGCGCCAGGCCCGGCCCGGCCCGGCCCGGCTCCGTGGGACGGCTGCGGGGGGGGGCGCTCCGGGCCGCCCTGCCCTTCCCCGCGGCGCCCGACGGAGCTGGGGGGAGAGGCGGCGGCGGGGAACCGGCGGAATCCCCGAGCGCAGCCGCCTTCGGCCTCCAGGGCCGAGGACCCGCGCCGCTTGTGGCACGGCACGAGCTGTGACGGTCCCGGCCGGCGCCCGCTCCTCCGGCGGGGCCCGGGAGCCGCGGGGTGCCGTGCCCTGCCCGCCCCGGGGCTGGCGGGCTGCGCCGTGTGTGCCGGGCCGACCCTCCGCCCGCGGGCGTGGGTCGGTGTGCGCTGTGCTGGACCTTGTTCCTCCTCCTCTGCCCGCAGGTCTCGGTCATTAACACCGTGGACACCTCTCACGAGGACATGATCGTAAGTGTGCGGGGCTGTGGTGTCCTCAGCTCGCGTAACCCACTTTACATATTAATAAACAAAAATGCATATCTAGTCAAGGCTCTACAGTCAGCGGCCCTGATTTCCTGTCCTCTCGGGAAAATGCTGGGCATTGCCACTCTGAATTCCCAGATTACTCCTGCCTAACCTTTGTATAGTTAGTGAAAACAGGAAACAGGTTACTTCTGTGGCTTGTCTAGATTGCTTAAAACTCTCCTTTTTAACCTGTCCTGCTGGGACTCGGTCATCTGTTCACAATTCTCACAGCTGGTTTTAAACTGTAATAAGATTTGTTGAGAAAGCGGAACTCGCTGACAGCAGTTTCCCTCGCCTTGCAGCATGATGCCCAGATGGATTACTATGGCACTCGGTTAGCGACCTGTTCTTCGGACAGATCCGTGAAAATCTTCGACGTTCGGAATGGAGGGCAAATTCTCATTGCAGACCTGAGAGGGTAAAGTGTTGTAAATTGAAGATTTTAATCTGTGGAAATCTTTAGTGTTTTGTCATTTTGCTCTTCGGTAACATTGGTAACACAGTGACTTCCTCCAGGGCGATCATTACTCTGTCTGGTTCTTGCTAAACGACTCCCGAGAGCTGTAAGGGGGGACAGAGAGC
This sequence comes from Caprimulgus europaeus, assembly GCA_907165065.1. Next base: position 22,990,657 of record OU015535.1, on the reverse strand, counting down.
CAGTTAGAAATACCACTGGGACTTTTTCATTTGTTAAATACTTGACACTTGTAATTTTCAAGAAGTAAACTCACATCCTAATGCTAACATAAGGATGGATGTTTGGAATTGTTTTTGATGGCAGTGGCTTTGTCTGACAGTCCTGCATGCTGTTGTTCCTCTTGGCATTACTCCTATTCTTTATAACGCTTGCAGAACACCGATTTACAATAACGATGGCTGTGGAACAGCCGCCACGGGAAGGGGTTTCTCTCAGCTTTCCCAAGAGCGTTGTTTCTTGCAGGCATGAAGGTCCTGTGTGGCAGGTTGCCTGGGCTCATCCTATGTATGGAAATATCTTGGCTTCCTGTTCCTACGACAGGAAGGTTATTATCTGGAAGGAAGAAAATGGCACTTGGGAAAAGACATATGAGTACACAGGGCATGATTCCTCAGGTATGTGGGATCTGGAGCTGGGAAGGGAGACTGGGGGTGTTAGAGGATTCAGAAAGGTTGGAGTAAATCTGTCAGCATTAAGGAAGAAAGCCTCTAGCAAACAGACAGGGATAAATTAATGGAGACACAGTGAGTCTCTTCAGCATAAACAGAACGTTTACGGAGTGTTGTGTTGCTGGATAACCTCTGTTTTGTTCAGATGATTGTTCCTCCTACGTGCAGATCTGAGAAGTCTCCAGCGTTGTTTTGATACTAATCTGGACTTAAATGCTATGCCTGTTACTCAGCTTTTGTTCTGGAGTCAGCAATACTCAGCTGTTGCAGGGGATAGAGTTTTTAATCTCTCCTTAGCAGTGCTCTTTGGTGTTCTCATTCTAGAAGGTTGCCAAAAATGAAGGCAGTTTTCTGTCATTCAGAACTGTGAATTGACTGGCTCTGCTGAAGTTCGGGAATGCTGAGACTCTTACTCTTGTCTCTCAAAGCTGCTGGCTTTTAGTGACTGTTCCACTGATACCAGTCAGTGCACTGGTTAGTCAGTCTGAGGCAGTCGCTGTGCTGTAATCCAGCCTGTCTCACCTTTCGCAGTGAATTCTGTCTGCTGGGCTCCACACGACTATGGACTGATCCTGGCCTGTGGGAGCTCGGACGGGGCCATTTCGTTACTGAGCTACACGGGTGACGGGCAGTGGGAAGTCAAAAAGATCAGCAATGCGCATACGGTAAGTCTGCTCCTCTGGAGCAGCACAGAGGCCTTGGAGATACAGATAAGCACTGAGATGATACCCCAAAGAACTTGTAGACTAGATAAATACTGAAATACACTGAAAGGTGTGAAACGCTTTCCAGAATCAAGAATAACTTATTTTAAATTAATCCAGAGTGGGGAGGTTTGGTTGGAGTCACTAAAGTACAGTAGAAAACAAGACATGGAAGTTATTAAGCAGCACTGATAATACTTGTTTATTAAACATTTTTGTTAAACACAGTGCTGGAAGTTGCCTGGTAGGAAATGGCTTTAGTACTAAGAACACCTGTACAAACTGACTGTGAATAAACTGAAGCTGGAAAAACCACAGGACTCACGTTTTTTCCAAAATAGTGGGGATTTTTGCTTAAGCAGAGCTTGATAAGCTCATGGCAGTGGCTCTCAATAAAAGGAAATTGGGCTCTGGATGCACAGGTTCCTTCTGCTCCTGCATTCCAAAATCTTAGCAACTGTGTATGTCTTGTGTCTTTTCAGTTTGTACCTCAGTCTCCACTGTTTACATATCCAAGATGATATTTGCACATAAAACAGTTATTTGGCTACCCAAGGCTTTCTAGTAAGTGCCCTACTGAGACTAGCCTGTGTCTGGATTTCTTACTCATCCAGTATCCGTCCAGCGTTGTGCAAGACTCCTGGTTTTCTAAGATGGTCTTATCCTCCCCGCAATGGAGAGGATGCTAGGTGTCCTTTGCCCCCTCAGCAGCTTTTGTTTATTTATTTAAAGTAAGCAACTTCTAATGATGGTATAATTTCATTAAATAGATTGGATGTAACGCGGTTAGCTGGGCTCCTGCCGTTGTACCAGGAAGCCTTATAGAACAACCATCTGGTCAGAAACCAAACTACATCAAAAGGTTTGCATCTGGTGGCTGTGACAACCTTGTCAAGATCTGGAAGTAAGTGCTCTGTTAACTTAAGAACTTATAAAACCTGGTACCCTTCATAGACTTTGAATGTCCCCCTGAGTATCTTGGGTAATATTTTTGGCATCTCTGTGCTGTCATCTTTGAATTACAGTTCTAGAGAAGTGCTTTAAAAATGGAAGTAACTTAGTGATGTGCAATCTCTCACGTGGTTATAGCAACTTGTGTCAGCCCTGCTTCATCTCATCTTGGAAAGTGGCTTTCTTAATTGTTTTTGATTACTGCTGTCACTTGGACAATAGCAGATTCCTGTACAGGAACTTAAGATCAACTACTCTTTTTCCTATGTTGCTTTCTGTCCCCTGGAAGGGATTTTGTCAGTTTAAGCCATAGAGCCTTTTGGGGAAGAGTGGGGAACGCTTGTGCTTTGTGGTATCTGGATAAACCAGGAGTCTGAAAGCTACAAAAAAAAAAGCCTTCCAGAACAGGAGATAAGAAATGTGATGACTGCTGCTGCTGCTACCCATCTGACTGTATAAATGTGTTTGCAGGGAAGAAGACGGTCAGTGGAAAGAAGAGCAGAAGCTGGAGGCTCACAGTGACTGGGTTCGAGATGTCGCCTGGGCCCCATCCATAGGTTTGCCAACAAGCACCATTGCTAGCTGCTCGCAGGTGAGCTGCTGTTGGAGTGACAGAGGCAGGCTCTCTGCCCTTGCTTCCATTTCCTAGAGAGAAGGGGAAGGAAGTGAGGAGTAGGAAGGGCAGAACTGCTGTAACAGGTCCTCTTGGCAATCCTTTGCTGTATCAGGCTCTGTGCGTAAGAGCCTTCGATTCCTGTTCCTCCCAAACTCAGAAGCCCAGGGAAGCATTTCTGGACAGAGAATTGTCCATGTGTGGCTCTGTACCAAAACCACTCTTTTTATTTTGAAAAACATGAGCAGGGTGGCCTCACTATGAGGAAGACCTTCAAACTTGCATTGTATTTTAATGTCTCCAGATCAAATTCACTGAACTTCCAACTAAAAATACTGTTTTCTAATAACTGGCATTCTTAATCAGCTCTGATGTCCTCAGCCTTCATATTGACTGTAGTGTTGTTGCTGCTAATAATTCTGTAAATGCTTTTTTTTAAAAAATAAAAAGCAGCTTAATGAATAGTCTTCTTGATAACTTGCTGTCATGTGACTGGAAAGCAAAATCTCATTCTGGAAAAAAATTTCAGCTGATATATACATATTCTGGTATTTGCACGTGTGGTGGTTTCACATCTAGGGTTCAGATCAGCTGTGATTTGGCGGGGTAGCTCCCAAGTGCAGTCAAGGTTGGTTTTCCTGTGTTGTAACCAGCGGTCCCACCACCTCGCTCTGCTTGCGTTTGTAGGACGGCAGAGTGTTTATCTGGACGTGTGACGATGCCTCTGGAAACTCCTGGTCACCAAAGTTACTGCACAAGTTCAATGATGTTGTCTGGCATGTGAGCTGGTCCATTACTGCAAATATTCTCGCAGTGTCTGGAGGAGACAATAAAGTGAGTACTGCTGCCTTGGCTCTTACTGCTGCACGCCCTGGTTTCAGAAGAGCTGAGCTGAGGCGGGCTAGTGTCACTTTTTAGTTCAGATTGTTGTAGATTCTCCTTTGCTGCAATGGTGAATTTTTTCATTTTATTTATCAAAAGGGTAGGAAACTCTAATCTTTGGCAAACTACTTGCACTGCATTCTTAGTCCTCACTGGAGATCAGGAGAGGCAGGCTTAACTTCATTTTGTGGGGTACTAACAGCAGAATTCGCATCCTCTCCCTTTACCACTGGCTAATTATTCACTATACAGCAACAAATAACTTGATATTAAACCAGTGCTGCAACACTTGATTTCTGTAACTGTAGGCTGTCACCAAACTAGAGATGTGATGGCTGCAAGGAAATGGGAAACTGAGCATGTATTGAGGCTGAAACATCTCCCTGATCTGTTTTTGAGGTGACGCTGTGGAAGGAGTCGGTGGACGGACTGTGGGCATGTATCAGCGATGTCAACAAGGGCCAAGGAGGGGTGTCTGCCGCCACAGAGGGGCAGCAGAACGAGCAGTGATGCAGAGAGAACGTTCCAGCTGCAACAAGTGATCGTGCTACCTGACTTGCAGTGTTCTTGAACCGGATGAGAACTGATTTTATCTAAACTGGACATGAACGTGGGAAACAATTATCCAATTTTATGAGCACTCTGTAACTGTTGTTGGGAGGCTACAATATGTTGATAATCAACCTTAATTGACATTCCCTTAAATTTAAGGTAAAGAGCATAGCAAAGTACTGTGCCTTATACTACTCCTTGATGCTGCAGAAATTGTACCCTGCTTCTCTGGTTTAGGGATCATATTCACTTGGATGTGCTGTGGTCAGACTTCAAGCACTGGAGTAGGAACAGGAGGAGGCTGTCAGGGGGGTCAGGTGTGAACTCCTTTGTGCAGGGGGACAAATACTCAGTCCCTTCAAAGGCCAGAACTTTGTTTCAGGTGAGGGGAAGAGCTGGTGAGTTTTCAGCATTAGATGACAGCATGCTTGCTAGCCCTTTGGTAGTAGTGAAGTGGTGCTTAGATATTCCTGAAAATAATGTGCTTGGATATGTGGAAGTCTCTGTGTTTTCCTGAACCTGGAAAGGAGTAGTGGAATGCATATGTCTCTTGCTTTACAATTATCTCAAACTTGGTTATTTAGCCAACTTCAGTAAATCAAACCATAATTTGAAGATAATTTTTTTTAGCCACATTTCTGTACTGTACCTCAGGTGTTTTTTTTGTTGAGATACCAACAGAATAAAGTCCTATTGGTTAAAGCCTAGTGTGCTGTGTTAATAGTCCTTTCACAGGGGCCTTGTCGAGGCTGTCTGCAGTCATTGTCCTCTCATCCATGGTATTGGCTTTGTAATAACTGGGAAGTTATTAGTCCACTGGTGACTAATAGTATAACAAAGAAGAGTTTTGCTTTCAGTTAAACTTAAGTGCCATTGTGTTTCAGGCAAATATATTAGGCTTGAACAAACCACCTTTCACTGTGCCTTTCAGCCACCTTTCAGCTAAAAGCTGAGCACTATTCCTCTCCTACAAGAGGGAAACTACTTAAAGAAAAGGTCACATTTTCCCTTTATTCTTCAGCTGTGCTGAAGCAACACAAGTGAACGCTTCACAGCCTTCCTCCTGCTCCAAGGTGCTGGTTCCTAGTCAAGATAATACACTCGCTTTTCTGGAAAAACAAACCTCATTTTATGATGGTTATCTGTACTGGCCAAATACTCTCCTGGTTGCTCTCAGAAACACAGCCATGAATTACCTCTCTGTATACCAACAGGAGTATGTGACATTCCTGCTCTTGTGTAAGTGCACAGGCCTTAATAAAGCAGAAGCTGCTGATCCAAAGGCCAAGCTCCTGGAAGCCACAGGGGACACATCCAGAAAGAAGTTGATTCTGGGGCCAGCCCAGAACAAACACGGTGTGCTATGAAAAGGCGAGGGGCTTCTGCTTCCTTACTGTTTCTGGTAGGATCTGGAAGCTCTGCCTGCTTTGTGTGATCAAATGTTTTTATTAACAAGCCCTCAGATAAAAGCCAAGATGAAGATTATCAGAGTTTCTTAACCTAGCTTTGTTGCTAGAGGGGTTTTTCACCCATCACCTCCATTTGTTTGCAGTCCCTCATCAGTTACCAGCTTCCTCAGCTTTACCAGTTCAGCTGATACTAGGCACATTTCAGAAGTTATTTAGCTTTAATATGTGGATCATTTCCCAAACCTGATTTACAGCATGACTGCACAATATTTGAAATAATCAACCAGAAAGCTGCAACATGAAACCCAGAAAGAAGAAAGCTCTTAAATCATGTTTGCAGAAGAAAACAAAATGGAAGTGGATCCCCAAATAAAACTAGCTTTCCAGCTCCCCAGGAAAGGCAAAAATGAGAAACATGGCTGTCACCACAGGTCAGGAATACAGCTCAACTTCTCCATTTCTGTTACACCACCTCAGATAATAAAAAGGGTTTGGAGCTTTACCTTCTTGAAAAATACATGTTACAGCTATTAAATAATTTCTAAAAAGAACAACGTCAATGCCACAGGAAAAGAAGGAAACTCGCTTCATTCCCTACCCAATTTCATTGTACATAAAAATAAGCGCAGCAACAGCTCTATGCACCGCTCTCACTTTTTTGTTGGTTTTGTTATCTGACAAGCAGGCCAAGTTTCCAAGGAATTTAGATACATATCAGATTGCATTTACAGGAATATCATAGCACAAAACAAATATTCCACTCAGTATATAAGGTGCTTCAGAAAGCAGCTGTTTGGTGAAGCCACAAAACTAACCAGGTAAAGTTTCTGATCATTTTCAGCTTTTGCCAGTTTTCCTGTGTAATTTTTCTCCACTAACCTGTCTGTTTCAGCTACCACATCCTAGAAGAAAACACAGTAAGAAATAGTCTCGTTTGGACAGAATATTTTTACCTTTAGTATATAAAATTACATTTACTTTATACATCCATCTTTAGAAATAATTTCAGGTCATTCAAGTCAGGAGAAATATTTTCACTGGATCTGCATTCAATTAAATGCAGAGGTTGTAAAATAAGTTTAATTTTTCAACTTATGTTTCCAGGTTTGCACCCTGCCTCAGGAAGATAATCATGTTTCTCAGGAGCACTCTGCTGGGAATTATTCTTTTCAGCATTCTCTGGACAGAAACTACTCTGGCTGGCTCTAGTTTTTTAAGCCCTGAATATAAAAAAATACAGGTAAAAAATTTCAGAAAAATATTTTCTCAGTATTATCCTCCTCTATAGGTCCTTAAAACCAATATTATTTACAGCATTCAAAGAGGCTTTTACAAGATATAGTTTCTGGAAGAGGAAGGAGCTATTCCAGAGAACTTCTGTAACAGATCATTAGCATTGTATTCATGCCATGAGAATATGTATCTAATCTTACTCACTAAGAAATAGTAATCTGGGAAAAAAAACAACAAACCAACAACAACAATTAAAGAGAAAACATTTGTTTCAATAATTTGTTGACATCTTCTTTGGAAATTAACTGCAAGGTGCTTGTTCTTTAATGAACTCTCAAACCAAATACCCATTAAAAGGGAATGCAGCAATAGTAGTACAATTATTATAGACCTACATATCACACCTATGTAAGTGTTTGATGCCTTCAGCTAATTTGCTACATCTGTGTTAATCATAGCTTCTAATTTCCCCACTACAGACTAGTTTGATTATGGGAAGAATATATAGATATTATTTTGCTTCCTTTCTAGCAACGAACGGATTCAAAAAACCCCACAGCACAATTACACCGTCGAGGCACAGAAGGCCTTTGGGACACCAGTGATGCTGGGGCAGATGATGACAGAAACAGCATTGAAATGAAGGTTTGTGTTTAGTCTTCGTGCTCATGTACAAGTTTTAGGGGTGGGTAACACCATTTCTGTCACAGGAGACAGTACAAATTAAAACTGCAGTCACATTTAACTTGAAACGCAAAGGGGAAAGGGCGCGTGTAAACTGCCCGCATGTGGTGTGAAGTGATGTTAAATTAGCTGCAGTAATTCAGATCACAACCTCCTATTTAGGATTCACATTTCAGAGCTAACATATAACAATGCAAGCTTCTTGTAAAGTTTCCTTTCCTCCAGTTAATTGTGCAGTTTGGTCTGCAGTAACTGCACACCCTGTTTCTGGGACTTTGATTACATGTCTCAGCACTAATAAGCAAGTAGATGGAATAACTTTTTATACCTCTTGCTTATCATCATCCCTAGGAATAAAATGAACCTGCAGTGTCCTTGTCCCCAACTTGTCTGTTCACCTCTGTCTTTTAATGTTTTTATAGTTTAATATTCCCTTTGAAATTGGTGTCAAGGTAACTGAAGAAGAGTATCAAGAATATGGACAAGCACTGGAGAAAATGCTGGGAGACATGCTTGGAGAGAATGCTAAAGGTACTGCCAGCCCAGTTATAAAAGCAGAGCTTTAGAACAAACAAACAAAAAGCTACCAAACAAAAACACCGACAAAACAACCAACTTCTGTCATGCAAAACATTCAGAGCAGACTGGGAGTAAGTTACCACTAGGAGAAACACTGAAGTGTCTGATGTTCAGAAACTGCTAGTTGAACTTTGGACAGTCACATTTAAGTATGTTAGGCCAAATCAGCGGCTTCCTTGTTTTCTAGCTAAGATCTTCACAATATTCATAGTGAAAAGTATTAAAACCGTTATTGTAACTAAGATAGTTCTAGCAGATTCACTGATAACTGAAGTTCTAACAACCAACTCCCACCACAGCTGCCTGGTTTTAACCTTTACAACCTCTCATATTTTATTTGCACTCACCCAGATTAAACTGATCTTTTGAATCTACTGGTTTAATGTTTATGACAGTCTTGATATCTGCATTACACATCCCAGCTACAAATCACTTCGTGCTTCTGCTTTCACCCTGCTTTTCTGGCTCAAAGCTTCTCCATTTTCCTCTGGATTCCTCCTGAAGTGCTACTTCTATGGCTATTATGCAAATAAGAGTCTTATGCATAGGTGCCCCTATAGAACAGAGCTGTGTGGAAGCCACCTTACCTTCTGCCTTCGGTCGAGCACTTGGAGAGCTTTTAGATCATCAAAACAGGATTTTCAGAAAAATATTAAAACTATCAAAATAATCTTTTTCTTTCGCCTTTTTAGAAACTCAGCTGAAAAACTGAGGCAAGATGAAGGACGAAGACAGCACTAGATGGCCTGATTTGTTTTAAATTTTACTGCAAAATGAAATTACTACTGACGTTGCAACTCTAAAGTATGTGAGCCTGAACAGTTTGCTCTGACAGCCTTTGGAATGGATTATCCTGTAAGGAGAATACAAGACCTAGAGCCAAAAACAATAACAGGCAAGATTAATCACAGGCTGATATGTAGGCTTATTTTCTTATTTTGTCTCTTTTCCTTAGTAAATATAGTGATTATGGTAAATTACATGTTTGAAGGCTATATGAATCCTTTCTAAAACTGGTGGAAACCTCTTCTCACCCTTCTGTAAGCACCTGTAATAGTGAATAAAGCTTATGCTGAAACTGCAACTACTTGTGGCATTGTTTTTTGTTTGTTTCAGAGTAGCTCAAACTAGATAGTTTGTGTAATAAACTACACAGACTTGATGGACAAGGACTCAGCTTCCAGTTGCCAAATTAGCTTAATTGCCAAGGGATTTGTTAACATGGATCTTATCAAGGAAGCCATCTAATATCTCTTCCAGTGAAGAGAAAAGGAGTTTTCCTGTTAACTCACACAGATTCAGAACCCCATTAACTTGCATGGATTCAGACCCCATACTGGGGCAGACGTCAGAGGTACAAGGTGCTTTTTCATGCCCTCAGATTCATAAACCAGGGTGCTCCAATGCAGTACGTGTTATTTTCTGTACCTCAGCCCATACGGACATCTGATAATCCATGAGCATCTAGAATTTCCTCCTGAAAATATTCTACAAGGTACTCTGTAACAGGCTAATGTGATAAATGCAAGTACAGCTGCAATTCTTATTAGACATGTTCTCTTTTCCTATCACAATTAATCACCTCAACGAAGTGATCCCTTTGGTGATGCCACTAGCACTGTCTTGTGCTATCCTCCACCAGAAGGCAAATTAAAATCAGAAGTGAAGGGGGAAGTGGATTAAAAAGGAGTAAACAATTCTTAGAAGACTAGCTGAGGGTAAGGATGTGGACACCTGCTTTGCAGCCTGGGGAAGTGTTACAGAGTCAGAAAGAGCCCTGAAGCTGCATTTATTATGCTGAGCTCTGATCATCACTGCCACAACAGATCTACTGCTTGTATTGTTTTTATATTTAATGTTTTCCAAGCATATTGAGTAACAGAGCACTGGGACAGGCTGCCCAGGGAGGGTGTGGAGTCTCCTTCTCTGGAGACATTCAAGACCCACCTGGACACCTTCCTGTGCAAACTCATCTGGGTGTTCCTGCTGCAGCAGGGAGGTTGGACTGGATGAGCTTTCGAGGTCCCTTCCAGTCCCTGACACTCTGTGATTCTGTGATATTCCATGGAAACAGTCAGCCAAGAAGCTGCCCAACCATACAGGAAGAGAACTGTCAGCCAGAGACACTGCATAAATCCCTTCTTAAAATAAGCAGCACTGTTGTTACCTTTGCTGGTTTCAGAATCCTGGTGGGACGGTGCAGGACACAGTTACTCACTGGGAAGAAAATACACGGCTAAGCTAGAACAGAAATTGAGGCACAGGCTATTATGCTGCATTATTTATGCAGCTTATTGAGCAGAACATTCTAAGGTTGTCTTTAAAAAAAAAAAAAAAAAGCAACACAAAACACCCCAACAATGTTTCCTGGTGACCTAGAGAAAAACCTTTGGACCTATGAACGTGTGCAGTGTTTTCTCCTTTACAAATACCAGCCTCAAGAGGACAGTATAGCCTAACAGTGCACAAACATCGTCAGGACAAACAGGTGCTTTCTAACCTGCCTAGTAGCAACTGATGCTTATTTCTTTGTGGTTCATTCTTACTAGTAATTTGAGATAATGATTTTTTTTTTTTTTCAATCTCACTAGGAAAATGCAAATGCAGCCACCACATGACTCAGCTTCACCTGTAATCAAGCTCCCTAAATTGAAGAGGATGCAGTATTACGTTTTCCCAAACACTTAAAAGTAAAAGCTGTCTTCTCCCACTCATTTGAGATGATTATTCAATTGTGAAAAAGAAATAAGGTGACTAATTAAGCAACAATCAACCCAGTTCCTATGCAAAAAGTAAAAAAAAAATAAACCAAACCCAATAATAACATCACACCAAAGAAATAACAGTTAAGAGTCCCTCAAAATAAGCAGCTAGTGTTTTACAATGACTTTAAATGTTTAATTATTTCTAGATTTAGGGAAGTGGAAAATAACCAGTCACTTCAATTTAATAGTTCCCCAATCTAAAGGATGATCTAATGCTTTTCTTTCTCTTATTTTCCTGTAATGTTACGTCACTAGATTGCACTTTCCAAAACCAAGAAACTCCTAAAGTAAGAAACAGACTAAAGCCATTTCATCCTCTTCGTTTACATTTTTTCAAAAAGATTCTAATGATTAAGATCCCAAAAATATTTCAACACATCCATTCAACAAAGCCTACTCACCAGCCCTTTGTTTGTTGTGGTTTTAGTTCATCCACAAGTGCAGGCTTTGGAAGAGGCTCGGATGAGTCACAGGCTGTGGGTTGGAACCATTCAGAGCAAGGACTGGAGAGCCGCAGGGTCCTTCACCTGCTGTGTTTTCTGTCTCTGAACACAGCTGCAACCCTTGGCCTTCAATTTTTGGAAAGACACGGATGCTTCTGGAGGTGCAGCCTGCCTTACAAGACTGCTACACTGCAAGTTTTCAGCCTGAACTCCACCTGGTGGAGTCAGCTCCCATTTTCCCTCCTGACTCTCCCGTTGCACTCAGGAGTGCTGCAGGGCACGTTACTTTGGGTCACTGATGCTTTCTTGCCTTCTTCCCAAGAGCTCCAGTCTGTTGTTCTCTCAGGTCACATTTATTTTCTGTTCTTTGCACGGTATTTACCTCATCACATTCAGGTTTATTTTCAAGCTAGATAATAAATGAAAGAATATATTTGTTAGTAACATGTTTAAGCAGTTTTGAGCAACTAAACAGATAGTGTGTGTTAGGGGAGAAGAATAACCTAAAGGGCGAGAACTTTTCCCTCCTCCCAGGAAAGGGAAAGGTGCTATAAAACTCCACGTCCAGTCAGTATCATAACTGGAAATGGAGCAGTCTGATTCCCTACAGTTTTGCTCTCATCACACTTATGCTTTCAATAACACACATCAGCATTTGTCTATCTGAACAGAAGTGTGAAATGACCATCAGACAACATTATTGAATTATACAGATAAAAAAGGGTAAATAGAGAGAATACAATGGGCTTTGACCAACACAAAATACAAACTTGATGTATGTTATGGTTTCATAGGCTCACTTAAGATAAAAATCTGCCTTTAGAAAGCCTGAGGGTCTATAGAAAACAACCAACTACAGTAAGCAAAGCAAAAAAAAAAAAAAGTAGCTCTGCTGCAACAAAGGATTTTGCATCAGCTTTATAATTAAAAGCTAAGCACTTTCTCAATCCATGATGTTAATTTTTGCAATTTGTTACAAGAACAGGAAGGCAAGATTTGAAAGACTTCCACAAAGAAACATTATTTCATAACTAAAAATAGGAGTGACAGGAACAACACTAGAAGTCTTTAAAGTGAACAAATGATGTTGGATTTCCCTCCAAGAGTTATTAACTGGTGAAAAAGGAAATGACGACTGAAACCTGAAGTCTTCATGTACACGTGCAGCTACAGGCTTGTTTTCAACAACAGAGCTCAAGACTACAAACACTTCTGACAGGGCTTTTGCAGGACTGAATGAGGCAAGCAACGACAGTACAAAATTATATACATATATATATTTAAAGACTGTGACTAAATCTTTGTGCTTTTAGACACAAGTAGCCATTAACTGATAGGGTTTCTCCAAAACTTTAAGAAAAATTTAAAGCATTAGCACTGTTTGCTGGTGACATGAGGATGTCAGGCAAACCAAAGGCTCTTCCTTTGGTCTTAGCAATTACCAGGGAAAACGTAAACAGTTCCCTTTTCTATTCTTACAGAAACAATTTTATTCATCATAAGGGAATAAAGAAGAACATGAACCCATGCCCACACTTCACAAGTTATTTTTAAAGCCAGCACTGGCTGGTACTCTGTCAGAACTTCTAGAAACACGCCAGCTGCACATTTACACTTCCCTCGGGAAACAGGATGCAAGCAACTCTGCATTGGCTTGCTGCAGATGTCCCGCTTCAGTCCATGATATGAATACTCGGCCAATAAACAGCGTATTGTTATGGGACAAACCTTTGTCACTCCATCCCAACCAAAGCCCGGAAAAAAAATAATAATAAAAAGAAACAAACGATTCCGGCGCTTTCCTGAACAATGCAGGCGCTTTCCCCCGCAGCAGCGGGACCCCTGCACTCACCGGCTGCGCTCCGGCTCTTCCAGCCGCGAAGAGCATTCGCCTTCTGAAGCGACCCGCTCTCATCCTGAAACCCTGCCCTTGCTTCTGGAAAAAGCCCCTCGGATCAGCCCCCCGTGCTCCCCAGAGCAGCGGGGGCAGCGGGACACCCCAGGCAGCGCGGCCAGGCTGGGCCTGCTGCCCTCCTCACCCATCAGTGCCGGTGGCGGCGGCCGTTGCCCGGGCAGCTGGCGGTGCTGGGGCGGGAGGGAGCCCCGCGACCTGTGCCCCTCCGGCTGGCGGCCCGGCTCTCAGGGGCGGCAGCACCGCCGCTTGGCAACCGCTCCCGCCCGGGGCCAGGGCCAACCCCATCCCGCAGCACCGGGCGAAGAAGCCGCCCCTCAGGGCCCAGCCCTGGCGCTGATTGGGCGGTTCCCAGCGGCCGCTGGCGCTGATTGGCTGTTCCGGGAAGGGCGGGAAGGACGCCCCGCCCCGCAGCTCGCTGCTCTCAGCCCCGCCGTGCCGCAGCGCGAGCGCCCGGCTGGAGCAGGCCGCCGGTGAGGGGCCGGGCGGGGCGCGCGGGCGGGAGCGGCAGCGGGAGCGGGAGCGGCAGCGGCACCCGCACTGGGGCCGCCTGCGGGCTCTGGGCCCGGCCCGTAGCTGCGAGGGCGCGGCCTCCAGGCTCGGCGCGGGGAGGGCGGAGAAGGCGGCCGAGGTCACGGCCCGAGGTCGCCTGTGGGCTTTGTTGCCCCCAGCCTTTTCCCGGCAGGACGGGCTGTGCTAATTAAAGGAGTTAACGAGAGAGAAAAAAAAAAGATGTTAGTGTCACCTGGAAATGCTGCGGAAGCCTCGTGGGTTGCGCTGTGTGAGTTACTGCAGGTGGAGGGCGCGGTGCGGAACAGCGACAACCCGGGACAGCTGACTGTGCGGGGCTGAGCTCTCTCGGTGCCCGCGGTGGAGAGCGGGCCGCCCCTCTTAACGGCCTCGGGTTGTGTCAGGGGAGGCTCAGATCGGGGCTCAGGAGACACTTCTGCACCAAAAGGGTTCTCGGGCCCTGGAACGGGCTGCACAGGGAGGCAGTGGGGTCCCCATCCCTGGAGGTGTTCACAAGCCGGGCAGACGAGGTGCTCAGGGAGATGCTTTAGCAGGGGACAGGAGTGGTTGGACTCGATCTCGAAGGTCTTTTCCAACCCAATGATTCTATGATCAGTAAGTTGTTATTATTGACTTAGCTAGGCAGTCATGCTGGTTTTTCCTTGCCTTTCTCCTTTCCCAGCCTGTCCAACGCACCTTCCCACCACTGCAAACAAAACTGACTTTTCTGTGGGGCTCGGCAGCTCCTTTCTCCTGCTCTGATGAGCCTCTCGTACCCCGCCGGATCGGGGCTCCCCACGGCTGGATCGGGGCTCCTCATCACTGGATCGGGGCTCCTCACCGTGGGAGAATCCATGAGAAGCACACTGTGAGTACCTGAAAGTTTTCTAAAGAGCCAACAGCTTTGCATAGGTAACACTGCCATTGTTTTCTCTGAATGATAATGTTTTCCTGTAGGAATCATATCTTGAAGTACTTAATTGAATTTTTCAACTGCAGGCTCAAATGGTAAACACAAAAAACATTTTACTTAATAATAACGTGTATAGATCAGTCATCTGGTTGGGTTGTCCTTGTACACTCACTTTACTGCAATGCCTGAAGGTGCATTCTAGTCTTTCAAGTTAGGGAAATTTACCATTTCCTTTAACAAATGGCAGCAATTGTATAAGAAATAGTGCCAGGAAATACGATTCATCAAATGTTGGGAAATGCATCAATTTCACTGTTGCCTGAAAAAACCCACCAAACTCTAGCACATGTTGGAAGCTGTGTATTTTATAGCATGGATATTTCATTTTCAGATACAAAAATATTCTAGTACAAAGGATACAAAAGATGCAGTCAGTGGTTACAGGAAAATTTGCTAGTTTGTTACATAGCAATTAGTAACCCCGGAAACTGTGTAAAGCAGCTTTTTTCACACTACAGGCATGTGTACCACCTCAGAATATTTTAAAACTATCATGGACCAAGGGAAAGAATACCAACTTCCTTTTGTGCTTACAGGAGAACAACAAAACAAAACCTTTAAAGCATTTCTGTGAAACAGAACTGTGTCTAAATTATGTTTCTCACTTTAAAACAATTAGGTTTTCCATTCAGCTCTGGGGCGTGTCTATGTGCATTTCTGTCTGGAGGAGACCTGAGGTATTTACCATGGATCTCCCAAAATACACCCGTGAAAAACTATGAATATTACATTTTCAGCACCAAAAAGTATGTCAATTAAATCTCATGTAAAAATAAGCAGTTATTGACCAATCTGAATACGCTCAGTGTTTCTTATGTCAGTACTAATGTTTCCTTGGTTTGATTCTGGTAAAATAAAAACACTGACACTGGCAAATATACAGACAGTGTCCGAGGCACTTGTAGTTAAGGAATTTTACCAGTTTTTAGTGTAGAAATCAACTTGATAAATGTGTAGATGATTCTAATACTCAGGTCTTTAGTTAAAATAGTTTTACTTTCTCATAATAGTATCTGTAATGAACTAGTTACTGCACAAACATAGAAGATATGAGGCCTTACTCAGAGACCTTCATGTAAAGTTAGGAAAACTATACCATTACACAATTCCATGAAAAGAATTATATTAAAATTTGTAATTTTTTTTAAATATTCCCCGAACTCCATGGTGAATTTTAGCTATTTCTGTACATCAAGGCTCTACTACCTATGCCAAGGAGGCAGCAGTCACTTATCTGTAGGCTGAGCTCCATGTTCTGACAGTTCTTTTTTCTGACAATAAACCTGTATTTCCTTAGGCCGCACAGGAGCAGAATACGCTAACAATATAACAAAGAATAAATAGTCATAACAATCAAAGTGACACTTTCTTAAGGGGCCTTTCACTTGGTAACAGATATGACAGCACACGAGTTTCTATTTCCTTTCTTTGAAGCATGATCGCTGAGGCTGACCCCAAGGCTGCACATGCTGGGTGAGCCCAGACACACAGAACTCTTCCTCTCTGAGAACACGGGGTGAGTGTGGCACCATGAACAGGTCCACTTACCAGCTCATCTGTCACTGATGCTTTAACCCATCGCCAAAATAAATACAACAAATCAAATTTCAAGTGACAAAATTAAAGATTAAATTAAAATCTTGTCCTTAATCCAAAAAATACAACAGTTACCACGTGGAACACAATGAGAAACCTTAACAAGGTTAACTTCCAAGAATACTTTTATGAAGTATTAAAAGTTGTCTGAGCTCCTGCCAGTGAGGCGTGAAGGTCAGACGTCAGACGGTGTCGTACGCACGCAGCAGAGCAGCTCACAGGCAGAGCAACGCGGCTTAAATCGCTTCCACCGACGTTCAGTGCAATTCAGACTGAGACTGCGCCACGTGGAACGCACCCGAGAACTCGCACAGAAACTCCCCGCTCTGGTAATGCAGTGTTTTGAGCGTGTGGACTAAGACACACGGAACAGGATTGATCAATTTGGAACTGAAACCAGCTCCAGGCTCTGAGGATTTCTGTCAGCTTGTGCGCAGCGGGACAACACTGGAGGGTCCCGCTAACTGCTGACCAGTGCTCACCCTGTGACGTCCAGGACTGTGGTTTCTAACAGGACACACGTTCTATGTAGGTGCATCCTGAAGTACACTGCAGAGGGGCCAGGCATTACTGTGGCAATTGTTTATGCTTACTATATATTTTAACATTGCAGAGGGAAAGGAAGAAGGCATTTCTGTCTAGAGTGGTGTTGTGCTTTAATCTGGTTTAGAAAGATATCTTCTGTTTCTTCTCAGTGTGATCACTTTTGTTTCCTTCAGTCAGGGCTGATGTTTCTAATCCAAACCTGCAACTTAACCTCTTACATCAGAGGTACATTTCACCATCTTTCTAATGAAGAGACAGTCTTTGTTTCTTCTTCTGAGAACAAGCCACTGCTAATAAATTAATCCAATTTATGATTCAAAAAGCTCAGAACTGTTTATTTTGTCTTCTTCATACAGCAAAATGTTTTCCATGAGCTTCTTTTTTTGATCATTTATCTGTATTTTCCAAGATGTCTCTCTGGCTAATGCTGAAAAACAAAAAAGCCCAAATATTGAGGAAAAAAATCCATCTGTTATCTAAGAATAGACAATAATTTTAAATTAAAAATAACCCAAAACTAGCTTAGGAAAAAAAAGTGATAGAAAAACAGAAAACATTTTGTAGATTTATTGGTAAAATCATAACCAAGGATAAATGATTTACTGAAATTAGAAGTAGGAAGAACCTAAGCAATTCTGGAGAAGAGAGTGATTTGTCTCTACTGTTACAACACCAGAGCACTTTTACAAAGGCTTTGGTTGCCATGACAGGAGCATGGGCAGTTTTGCCAAAACAGCTGGAAGATGGAATCACAGAATCGTAGTGGTTGGAAAAGACCTTTGAGATCATCGAGTCCAACCATAAACCCAACACTGCCAATCCCACCTCTAAACCGTGTCCCTAGGCACCTCATTTACCCATCTTATAAATCCCACCAGGGAAGGTGACTCCACCACCTCCCTGGGCAGCCTGTTCCAGTGCTTGATAGCCTTTGGGTGAATAAGTTTTTCCTGATATCCAACCTAAACCTCCCCTGGTGCAGCTTGCAGCCATTTCCTCTCATTCTGTCACCCATTACCCAGGAGAAGAGACTGACCCCCACCTCTCTACACCCTCCATTCAGGGAGTTGTAGACAGTGACAAGGTCTCCCCTCAGCCTCCTTTTCTCCAGGCTCAGCACCCCCAGTTCCCTCAGCCGGGAACTCAGCACACTTGTGCTCCAGACCCTTCCCCAGCTCCGGTGCCCTTCTCTGGACACGCTCCAGGGCCTTGATGTCCCTCTTGTATCGGGGGGCCCAGAACTGAACACAGTACTCAAGATCATGTGCACTGGAATTTTCTGGGTGCACCTTTCAGGTGTGTCTGGATTTACCTTGTGAAGAACACGGAGACTCAGGGTCTGCATTCCTTTGTTGAAAGCTGCTCTGTGCAGTCGGCGCCGTTTCCAAGATGTCATCGCTTGTGCTGCATGCCGCGTTTCTCCCCTGCAGTCCTTGCGCAGGTTTTTCCACCTTGCTCTTGTAATCAGCAGCTGCCATACCTTCTGAATTGTTACAGCTGTTGCTAGATAGCTCATCTGCAGATCTTTCTGAAGGATTCCATATAAAACTACTTGATTCATCCGATTCACAGGGGACCCTCGACATTTGCTCGCAGTAAACGTCAGGCGACACAACTCCCATTATAGGTGCGCATGGATTGGCGCTCGTCAGGATCACTGGCTGTGTGCTCTCCTCTTTATTCTCCCCTGCAGAAGGCACATCCATGTTGAGACTAGTTGTCTCATCATCAGTCTCTTCTGGAGTGTTCATGGAGAATCCAGAAGTGCTGCCTCCACAGATGGAATGCTCTCTTAATTTATTTTCAGCCATTTCCATAATTTCAAGCACCTGTTTTTAACAACAAACTCTATGAATGCAGAATAATTCCTGTAGCCCTCCTTACACATATTCTCCTATGTCAACACTCTCAAGAATAAGTAAGGCCTGAATGTTGTAGCTTTAGATCTTGCTGTCAAGATGACTAAAATCTTGGTCATGTATTTAAAATATTACCTCTGCTATGTTAGAATTCTTCTTTCTCAGACAAAGGCAGATGGCTGAGGCAAAATCAATAGCAACATCTTCCAGCAAGTGTCCTGCTTTCTTGTCTAGATATTTACAGCATATTTCCTTGGCAGCTAGCTTTTCAATTTTTTTAACTTTGGAATATGAGCTTTCTTTCACTATTTGAATTTCATCAGCAATCATATCTTTCTGTTCAAAGGAAAGAGATATATTAATGAAAGCAAAATTAACACAAACATTTACTTCTATCTGAATCACTGAGAATAGAAGTCTTGCCATGCATTTGTTGTTATTGCTCCTTAATGGTTGGTTTACAGACCTAAGAGCTTTGAGAATCTCCATTCATGCAACTGACAGAAATGTTTGTTTTCGTGGGAGAGAAAAGGCCAAAGGCTTTCTAGTGTCTTTGTCTAACGTGCAATTCACTGCAGCAGACCCACTTTTTCTAGGCTTATGCCCACTTACAGGAATTTAAAATAATCAGCACTGTGTATAGCAGCATTCTTGCACAGGACTTTTCAAACATTTGTTAAAGAAATCAGAAACCCGAAATCCTTTCTTTTCTGCACCCACTGGACACTGCTGAACTGCTCAGGACCAGTAAGAACGCTAGCGTGTTCCCCTCACAGGCTTCGAGATGGCAAAGCAGAAGGAGCACACCCCATAGAAGGAATATAGGTGGAGTCTGTTTTCTGGCATCTGGTGCTAATGGCATTCAGTGAGCTGGCCAGTCTGGTTGCTTGTGAAAGTAGTTTGTGCAGTTCTAATCACAGCTTAGGCAAATTGGCCAGGATATAAATTCCAGACACTAGTGCAACACTTAGTCGCCTGACAAACATGATGAGCAACTGCAGTTAACACCTACCCAGGTTTCCCCATTCACTTTGGCTCATAACACCTTTTTCTGGCACATAGAAAACATGTAGCAGCATTTCAGCACAAAGCTTTGTCTCTGAAATAAGCATGTAATTAAACACCAATTATTCTGGAGTATCTCCTAACAGAAGGAGGCCAGCACTCATGAGTGTGGTGTGTGGAATGGGAATATACAGTCTAAGGCAGGTAGGCTACTGTTGTCAATGGAACCAGGATATGGCTTCTCAACATCCCTTCTTCAGGACATGTATAGCAGACTGCAAATAACAAACTGTATGTATATAAAATGAAAATTCATTTTGTGACAGCAACTCCATTCACTCGTGTTCATATTCATTATTCATGCTTTTCCTTACCAGATAAATAGGGCGTCTTCCTTCATCCAGTGCCTTAATCCCTGTCAGTATCTCTGCTAAGACCTAGAAAGTGTATTTGAAAGATAAAACAATTTGTGCACAATTCATGCTATTTTTAAAAATTATTTTTGTAACTACAGAAATACTGAACAGCCAGGGCATTTTGAAATTGTATTTTTACTCCAGATGGCTTCACAATGCCAGATCTGAGCAATCTGTATGACACTTTAGATCTACCTCCAGAGCCAAGTCCCAGTTTTACAGGTAGGTACAATGGATATTGTTGAAACAAAGGATAAGAAGAAAGTCATTCCAAATCTAGATAAGAAATCACACTGAACAGAGTAACTCCTACTTAAGTAGAAACACCCAGAGACAGGTGACATCGTAGACTATCAACTCTTTTAGCTGAAATTCCAGGTGATGTTTGTAGCAGTTCATGTGGAAAATCTGCAAGAACCCCGAGAACCTCACTGCAGTCTTTCTGCTGCTCTTCTGTTTGTTGGTTTTTTTTTTTAAACCATCAGCAGTGATAATTTTATTGCAACAAGAAACAACTTTGTTTCTGTCGTTCAAAGGATTCACCTCACTTTGCCACAAACTGAAGTATATTTGGAGTGGGGACATAATTAAAACCAGGATTTCACCACTTTATATAGTCAGCAACTCTGATATGAAATTGCTGGCAAAGCAGCTATGTGAGGGACATGCTCCAATATGCAATTTCCTGTCTAGAAGCACCAAAGCATGCAACAGATCATGGGAAAAAGGCAACATACCACACCACAGCTGAATATATCAACTTTTTCTGTTAACTGCCCATGTCTGACAAAATCTTCTGGCAGATAAGTAAGAGAAGCTTGTAGGACTTTAGTTTTCATTGTAGCATATCCTGATTTTTTATCAACGGAATACAATCGCAGACCTGAATGTCCAAGCTTTGGTGTGAAGTTTTCATCCAACAAGATGTTTGAGCTGCGGTGAGGAAAGACAACTAACAATGTTGGTCAAGTAATTACTTTAACTTGAGGTCAAGAATTAGTTTTACACTTTTAAAGTTAAGCACTGAAAGTTTCCAGCATTTGGCCTGCTGTGGATGAATGAAAGAATAAAAAATGCTAAAAGGGAGAGAGGGAAGAGCAAGCACTCCACAAATTACTTCAGAAGAAAATCCTTCTATCATTTAGAAAAGAGAGACAGATTAAACCTGAAACAGTAAACACCCCACAGAACAAGAGACAGCAGAAAGATACTGCAAACTGATTTAAAAATGGAATAAGCTTATTGTTAAAGAAATTCTGGAATTAACAGGTGACCAGGGAAGTGCTGCTATGCCAAACCCCTCACCTTTTGATATTCCCATGGAGAATCCCAAAATTATGTAAATACTGCACAGCTCGAAGCAGTCCAATGGAAGTGCTAATCCGCATCTCCCAGGCCAGTGGAGCAGAACCATCCTGCAAGGAAGCGAGGAGAGAAGTGGGATTTTATAGAATAAAAACCTGTAAGACAGTGGTAGTTTTGAAAACCAAGGACTTAGTTTCAGTTCCAGTCAAAACTCGTGCTGACCTAAATCAAAAGTTTGGTCTGAGGCGGAAACTGACGATTTCTAGGCCAAGGAAGGAACAATCTTACAGACTGTGCTGCACATTTTGCCTGCCACAGGCCACTGAGCTAAGGGCACAGCAAGGACCACACTTGTCCAAAGCACCCAGTGCTGGCCATTGCTGAGGCACGGCGCTGGTTTGATGGCTGCTTTTCTGATGTTTCTCTGCCTTATGATCTCTGCAAATGCTGTTCCAGCAGGTGTGAACTCCTCAAACCGCTCCTCTTAAGCCCTTGTAAAACTTCAGAGCACATTATGCCAATGGCTGTGATGATGGGTTCTACAGAAACATACTGCCAAACCCAATGAAATATTACAATATGAATAGACACATTCTGCAGGTTCCTTATTACTTTAAAAATCTGAAGGCTGCACAGCAGAAACTTCCTGTTGACCTGATCTGCTCTGCAGCAGAAAAACTGGGGAAGAGCTGCAGCCCGTCTCGTACTCACAGTCAAGGTATTTGGGCTCTTTTTTTTTTTTTTTGGCTGTTTCTCAGAGTTCAAAGAGATATAATCGCTTTTTATGCAGTGACAGGACAAGACTTGTTATCACACAGGTAACAGACCCAGATTACTTGCTTACTTGACACTGAAGTTTGTTTTGTAGTGACCCATTAGGCAGGTATGGATATATCAGACAATGCAATCCGGTTTCTACCGAGAAACCCAGCAGCTGCAAAATGTTGACGTGGCAACACCTGCGGGCACAGATCAACAACGGTTTGCAAATGAAATAAGAGCGACATGGAAAAACACATTCCTCAGCTAGAACAAATTCCTGAGTTCAAGGCAACAGGACTTGTGTCCCGGTGCAGCTGGAAGCACCGAACAGCCCCGCGCAGGGCCACGGGCGGGTAACTAACCTAACAGCAAAGAGAGCCCATCCCAGGAGGGACCCAGAGCTCCAGGAGGCACCTGCCGCTTCCTCACCACCCCAAGGGCTGACAGAGCAGCTGGCTTGCTCAGCAGGGACCTGCAGCACCACCGAGAGCCGGGCAGAGCCCCCGGTCCCCGGAGCAGCAGGGTGCCTGGCAGACAGCCGCGGCAGCCAGACCGATGGCAGGGGCAGCGGCGTGCCCGAGACGCAGAGTGCATCACAAGCCAGCCACGTACCGAAAGCAGATCTGTACTTCTGTGTGGAAGAACCTCTGGGTGGAATCTGGGGTCGTGCATTCTGTCTGAAGAACGAAAACATGCAATGCAGTGTCAATTATTACCGTGTGGCTTTGTACAGACCTTTTAGTCTCCGTATGACAAATTACTTCAGAAAAGAGGCAAGTGTCACTGATGACAACGTTGTGTCAAAGCAACAATTAACTGAAAATTAGACAAAAACCAGCGTAAAGACACCTCTGATCCAGTCATCAGTGCAGGAAGCTACATTGCAGGCTACACCCATCGTCAGAGTAAATAAAACTACTAACATGAGGAAAATACCTCTCACACGTGTTTGCCGAATCTAGGTTTACTTACTTTACATCATTTCCTTTTTAGTTCTCTTGTGTAGCCATTCTGGTTCCCTGTCCATACAGTATTAAACAACAACTGACAATGTTCAACAGATTCTGACAATATACTCCCTTCAAAGAACAAGACAAGGTAGAGTACTCACCTCTTTCAGTCTCTTGATGACATACACCATGTTGTTCCTCTGACCTTTGTAGACATCCGCAAAAGTACCTTCACAAATTCTACTCTTGTCACTGAAACCATTTGTGGCGTTAGTAACTTCCCTCTGGGTCCACAAGAGACTCCCACTGGGGAGATCAGTCATTGTCTCCTGCCGAGGAGTAGAAGAGCTGCAAGGCTATACATTTGTAGAAGAAACAAGTTTATCTCATGAAAATTTATATGCTTTTCCCTTCTTTCAGGTGTCACGTTTTCTTTTCCATGATTTTAGCAATCACTGTGATGGTTGAAAGGAATTGTCACAGGTACTGTGCAGTCACTTGTTAGGGTTTCCCTCTGCACTATCTGTCTTGATATGCTTTGCTGACATAAAAATTTTACACAGTAGAAGAGACTTGAAAAAGTTATCAATCTGCATTTCCACCTTTTCCAGAAAACAGACTTAGTTTTGTTCAAAAGTCCATATATTTATTTGAAGTGATGTTAGTTTAAGTTACCAAAAAAATTACCCTTTATGGCTGGGGCATATATTAAGAAACAACTGGATCAGAAAGTAGGGTCCCTCGTAACGTATTTATGTTCAGGTAGGAGCTTCACATCCACTCTGAAGCATCTGGAGTTGCACAATAACTTGTTGCTCCCAGTGTAGCAAGTCCTAATGCCAATTGTTACTACAGTTCCCCTGCAGCCCAATCGTGCAGCTTTCACAACCTTAATGTGCCTCAGGCTCGAGAAAACAAAACATTAACTCCCTCTCTGAAACTCCTGCGTTATTTCTCGCAATCTTTTCTTCTGGCTGGTGCTCTTGAACTGTGTTATTTTGGAAGAGTTTTAAGTCTTAAAACACAATCTTATTGAAAAAAAATAAACTGAACAAAACCCCCATTGGAACAGGGGCTTGGAGAAGTGGTGGAACCTCCATCCTTGGAGACTTTCAGTTGTCGGCTACATGAGGCTCTGGGCAACCTGACTTAAATTTGATACTAGCCCAGTTTTGAGCAGAAACCACATTTTAAGAATAAAATTAAAAACTAAAAGAAGTATGCCATTCTGACTAGTCTGTGCTATACATTGCACTGTCCTATGGTCACACCAGAAATGTTAAATTATCTGTAAAATCTATACTGGAAATTCCTTCAAAATTATTTGCAATTTTGGGCATGTTATCCATGCTGAGCTATGCAGTATGCAATACTGTTAATTTTTCCCTGGTCTTTCACTGGCAAAAAAGTGATCAAAACCATAAGTAATCTAACTGTAGCATTACTATTATATTTAGTCCAACAAATTGTAACCAAGCCCTGCTTTTTCACCACATCTGTATCTTCTACAAGTAGGGGGATAAACTTTAATTGAAGAAACACAGAATGCCATAAAGACAATTGACATTGTTATAATCAAGGAGTACTAAAGGGATTTACCTTCACACTGGATGAGACAGGAGGATTGGACTCTAAGGATTTCAAAAGGTCTCTTGGTGGAGGTGGTGGAGAAGGGAGTGAGTACAAGGCTTCTTCAGAAACAGCACCTGAAACTGAGATAACGGCATTGAACATGCACCTTATTTTTGTAATACCACAGCCTGTGACTAGTTAAGAAGGTTTGGGGTGTTTTGTTGAATTTCCTAACTGGGGATAATCTGTGACAAGCTGCCAAAATGTGAAATACTGTGAGCAGATAGGGAGCTATTTTCAGAACCTATTACTTACTACCTGCTGGTGATACTTCCAGATGTGAGGAGTCTGGTGATGGCAACAGACTGATCTCATTTTCTTTCTCTTTCTTTTTGTTTTCTGTGGGAGTTAAAGATATGTTCTCCTGTTTAGGCGGCTCTACCAGCTCTTCTTTTTCAGGGTTGGTAATGCTAGAGGCTGATGTCCCTTCAAAAGAGAAGAAAGGAAAAATGAAGATTACCAGGGAAATAAAGTCTGAGTCTAATCATTCATCAGGAAACAGTCCTGGTCAGGAAAACAGACTGTAGATTAATAGGAGCACTAAAATGAACACCCAAGCAATTTATTGTTAAATTGCTGGAATACTATTGGCATTTAAATTTAGACATATTAATGACATTAACTACTACTGAAAATTAATAGGAAGTGATGGCTTCAAACAATTATCAGTAAGGCCTATGCAAAAGAGAGATATATCTCTTACAATAAGGAATTAGCAATAGTAGTATATTTGTTTTGTCATTTTCTATATAATGTCTTTCAGCCAATTACCTCAAACCACAAATATCTCCCAGTGTAAAGAAAGTATCCAGTTCTTTGTTAATTGTCATGGGACTAAGAGGAAGTTTGACAGAATTGTATTGGTTGTAGTCAGTTGAATGGTTTAGGATAATTTTCAATGGTGTGGGTTCAGTGTCATGACTGCTAATTCCCAGAAAACATAGAACCACTTGCAATAAAGAATCATACTTTCACTGATGAACAGAAAGAAAGAATCTGGAGACAATCTAGGGAAAACATTAAAATGGTCATAGGTCAAGACTTACTGACATGTAAGGAAAAATTAAAGGCTGAATGATTGATTCACTACAGCTCTGAAAGATCTTATGTTGTAGGCAGCTTGTCAAAATCTCAGGATCAGACCTGAAAAAGCAACCTAAAGGCTGGTTAAATGAAATACAAAGGTGCTTTCAGCACACAGGCACTTGGAGAGAACGTACATCCTAGAGGGAATTATCAAAACTAGGTTAGGCTATAGTTAGGGTGGGGAAAAAATGAAGTAAAAATATACAAGATACTGAGATATACAAGGCTGTAAAAATCTTCTGAAGGAGCAGCTGAATTCTTATCCATGAATACATTTAGAAGTGAGGTTGAAAGGAGATTGGAAATACCCAGTGTGCACTAGAGATGATATGGTAACATTTTCTGTGTCATAGTTCTGAACTTTTGTTTCTACTTGGCACCTTTGATCAGCAATACATTAGCATTTTCCTACAAATCAAAATGTATGGTTTATTTTTGTATAAATAAGGACAAGTATTAATACAAAGGGGTTTTGTCATGCTGTTCTGTCAGCTTTGTATCTTAAGCATGGTGGTGATTTTGGAATGAAAAGCTGCAGGCTTCTGTTTGCACTTAAATCAGGGCATAGCTTTGCATTCTGTTTTTTTGTACAAACAAAGCTTTGGGAGTACCTGAAATAAGCAGGAAGCAGTATGTTTCATTTATAATTTGTGCTCCTTACAATAAACCAAGGTTCAGTAGAACTGTCTAAGAAAGACAAGCCATGAAGGTTTCAGTGTACTGAGGTCTGAGAAGCAGGAGTATCTGAACAGCAGTGATGGAGAAGTGGGCACGTTCATGTCAGGCAGGCTTTTTCCTTTAACCCTGGGGTTTGTACCCACTTTCTTCAACGTCACCTATGGCTGCAGGTTTGAATGAAACTAGGTTTTCAAACTAAAATTCAGAAAAAAATCAGGTACATTTCTTTATTGCTGTGTCAGAATGCTATGAAATCCCAAATTTTACAGGTTTTGGAAATCAGCTGTCAAACAGTCTGCAGGCCTTTAGTCAAAACTGACAGTCCCTGTACTCTGCCCTTGCTGGCTTTTCCCTCCTGTACTTTAACCTAGAAATCTCTAAAATTAGAATCACTTCCCTCTTTCAACCTATTTTTCAGGGTTTTTTGTGAATTTTGCAACTTCCTGCACATCAGACCAACAGGTCACTGCCCAAGCCAAAGCACCCATGTGTTTCACCCGATTCCTTCGAGCCAGAATGAACAGCGTCACGGTGATGTGAGGAGCACTCAGTGCTCTAAAGTGCCCAACAGAGCGAGCAACGTGTGCTCCACATCTGCCCAAGAGGAATCCCCTGAGTAAGCATATTCAGACAGAGATAAAAAAGCAGAAACAGAGGATAAAGTCTTCAAAGATTTGTCTAAATCTAAAAAGATCTTGCTAGAAATCACTTCTGCTTATGAGTCAGAACACTGGAATGCCCATATTGGGTTAATTCCAGAAAACGTTAACTACTTCCTCGTGGCAGAACAACCAAATAATACAGACTTTCTGGCACTTAAATTAAAATGACTTAAATGGACTTAAATATAAAAGACAACTCTCAGAAGTTTTTTAAAAATATAATTTCCTTGTAATTTTGCAATTATTTGCATTTGAATTGATCTGGGACAAAAACGGATACTGATCATGCAGAAACACAACTAAAAACTGATCATTCCACAGGATTTGCCTCTTCCATCCTCTTTTAAACACTCTTTATCTAGCCTGCATACTGCTTTACAGAATTCAGAGTCAAAACCAAGGTAACTTCTAACTCTTTACAAAGCCCTTCATAGAACAGTCCAACATTGTAGTTCACCCATTGTCACAAAGGAAATCAGAGACAAAAGTATGTTTGATCTATTCCATCAGCTCAGTGCCTTAATGAGCTGAATGCAGTATGTCCATTTCCTGCCATGACTTCTTAATATTTACTTTCACTATTCACTGTCTAGTCTGTAGAAACCCTTACAAAGACCCCTGCTTACTTGCATCAGGCAACTACAATGTTTAGAAACCACCTTTTCCTTAGAAATCACAGAGCAATTGGACTCCTGCAGCCTGGAAGAAGTTGGTTGGGTTTTATTTTTAACAGGGGGAAACCCCACAGTTTGTGCAGCTTGTGGCAAGTGAAGTCCAAGTCTCAGAAATTTTTTTGAGAAAGCTCAAAAAAACTAAAAAAGGTAAATGACAGAAGCAGAAGAGAAAGAAGGTAATCCTCTCCTGTACCAGAGGCTGAGTCAGGTGCATATTGCACAAGCCACACTGGTATTTACACACCACTAAAGAGAAAACCACTCAGACAAACAGAAGGATGATGAACGTTTCTGTGTGGTGATGATGATTATTTTTCTCTTTGCTGTATCTTTATTTTTAATGGTGATGTTGCTGGAAGCTGCTCTTGATTGGGAAGTCTTTCTTTGTACTGTACATAATTAGAGAGACAAATCTGACTTGGTTCTCCTGTAAGCGATCGTGTCAGGGTGTTAAAACGCTGCCTCTTAGGGTTTAATCCAGCGCCGTACCCTGTCTGGCCCCTGTGCACAGGACCAGGCCTAATGACCAGAGATCCAGGGCACAGCCTCTGAGCTTCCAGAGGGGCCTTTTGCTGAACGTGCTCTACATCAGCTGGAATCCAACAGTGCTGTGCTTTGCAAGCAATAGCTCTCTGAAATTAAATGCATCAAGCTTCTCCTGGAGTGATTCACCACTGCAATGTGCTGAACTACTCATGGTTTTGTTTTAAGGGCATGTAAGAGAAGAGAAAACTCTCATCTTGGGGTAAAAGCAACAGCATCTCAGTTGTTACAAGTAATCTTTCTCAGCTCTTTGAACTCAGCTTTTGCAAAAATGGCAGAATTAACCCACATGGAAAAGAAAAGGCATCACACCTAACTGAACAAAAACAGCCTTTCACAACAGATAAAAATTATGTTGAAAATTGTTCCTGCCATTATGTAGTGGTGAAAACATTCAGTAATTTTTAAATTTTGTTTTTTATGTTGCTCAGAAGGACAATGCAGGGCTTTTAAAATGAAGTCACAATGTATAAAGCAGGATTGCAGAACTGTCAATGAACTCTGTAAAGGAATACACTGAAATAAGCCAGCCCTAAATAAAGGTGGGCCCCAGAACGTGCTCTGACAGGGAGAGAAGGCAAGGGCTGCAAGTAATTAGAGCTTAGGGTGTGGTAGGCTACACGTGTTACATAAGGGCACCCAGAAACTCTCCCTGTGGTCTGGGAATCAGCTGTGTTAAATACTGAACAGGCACAGAGCACAAGTGTCACCACATCACGGAAGTCACCCTCTACCCTAACGTACCCGTGATGATACCATTAGCAGGGAGCTGGGCTCATTGCACTGGTGACAACTAGATCAGATTTACTCAATGTAGAGATTTAAAAAAAAAAAAAATTAGAAAAGTGATGGATAAAAGTAGCACCCCTGGTTCAGAGCACAGCCCGTCTCTCCTTGGCACCTCCCAAAGCAGCTGAGGTGGCCACTGCAAAGGTGGGATGATGAACTAGAGGGACCAGTGACTCCTCCTCTGTCACCTCTCCCTTTCCCACCACAAACTTTGAGAGAGCAGAAAAACAGAATCAGTGGAGAAATTTTAGAAGTTGAGCATGGGGCTCCCAGGAAAAAGCTTCCTCAGCTAGCAGGAGAGATTTACTGGATCGGGTCTGGGTACTCTGCGCCGCAGCTGGAGGAGTGGCAGGAAGGGGTTACTCACAGTCCAGGATGACCTGAGCTGCTCGGTAGAGCTGCAGTCCCTGCAGCAGGTCCAGGAGCTGCTGTACTGTCGCCAGCCTCACGCCCCACCACCACATCAGCTCTCTCGTTATGCTGATCCCCGTCTTCTCCATGCACTTGATTTTCCGCAGCTCTGTTTGATCAGTTATCACGTAGGAGGCTAGTGGGAGACAAGGGGTATTTCTGGTTAAAAATCAGAAAAAACAAGCAAGCACAAGCAGGGAAAGCTAAGGCGTGAGGCGCGCTTTGCTTTTCATTTGCACACTTTCAGAAGGGAGGCTCACAATGAATTAGCTATGTGGGCATGAAGAAAATTCAGTTCCTAAAGTGCGAAATTCCTTTTATTCCTTTGACTATTCTGGAAAAAAATGTTGTAACATTAGAGACCCAAAAAAGAAAACCCAGTCACACTTTTCAGCATATTTCCCCCCATAATCTTCCTTTACCTTAATACTTTGCACCAAAATAAGTTCAGATTAAATTCCTGGTGTGATTCCTGTTACCCAAAATAGGTACCAGGAGTCAGTGGTGAGACTGCACTCCTGTCTACGTTACGAAATACCAATATTATGGTAAGACAAATAGCAACTGAATCATCTGGGTGTTATTTACAGTCAGATAAACCTATCGGTAAAAGGCAGCTGTTTTTAAGAGCAGGAGACTGTGCTGAAGCTGACCCTACATAACTGGTCCCGATTCCTCAGTGTGCACACTATGCCCGTCACCCTCCGTGCTCTTCTGCGCTCACTTCCCGACCCGTAATCCCCCTCCCCTCAATTAGCTCCCGCTGGATCCCATGCACCGGGCCACAGTGTAAACGCTGGCGTTACGAGAACGGCACAACCACCAACGTGTCCAAGAATGCCCCATGTTTGGGACAGGGCCGTGCCACAGTGTCCCCGGCCCTCAGGGGCTGCCCGACGGCAGCAAGAGGCTTTGCCGGCCCCGGGAGCCGCTGCCGTCAGTGGGAGGGGAGCTGGCAGACCCCGCTCCTGAGGGCAGAGCCTCGGGGCAGCGAAGCCAGGATGAGCCCGGCTGTAACAGCGGTTTGTCACACGCCGTTACCTTGTCACTCCATCCTGGGAGCAACAGTCAAGTTAGAATTGTTTGGACTGGGACACTGAAAAACCAATAAAAAATTCGGACTACATTTTCTGTACTTATTAACTGGACACGGCCAGGACCAAGAAAAATAGGGGCAGTGAAGTATGAGGGAATATACATGACGGAAGGAAGAAAGGAAAAAAATAGAACATCTAAGCACATCCGAGGGACGTTGTGAAAACAGGCAAGCAAGTAGCAGAAGATAAAACGTGAACCGGGAGGGGAACGTGAAAGAGCAGCGAGCGAGGGGAGGGAGCCTGGCTGCGCGAGACGGAAGTCTGGAATCCCACTTATCAGTCAGAGGTTTCGCTTGATCCCGAAGACAGACGGGTGCACAGGAATTCCCTGTCTGCGGGATGTGCTCTTCTGGGCGCCGGGAAACAACTCGGCCAGGGGCCCCGCGTGGGTTCGGCTGCGTGGGGACGGCTGCGTGGGGACAACTTCATACCTCGCCTGGACCGCATGCCCTCTCACCACACGTCCCAAACCTGCCGCTGCTCCGCGCGTCCCCATCGCCACCCCATCGCCCTGGGCATGGCCAGCCCCACCGCCCCCCTCTCACCGAACCGCATCCAGTCGTAGTCGCTCAGGCAGTCCATCTTCTGGCAGAAATCCTCCAGCACCCAGGCGGGCATGCTATGGATGTACAGAGCCGGGGGGCAGCCCTTCTTCAGGGCCAGGGGTGGCTGCTTCAGGGCCATGGCCTCGCAGGCCCGCTCCAGACAGTCCTTTGTCCCCACCGCGGCCATCAGCAGCGGCTGCGCATGGTGCGCGCCGAGGGCAGGGACTACGGCTGCAGGCAGTGACACTCGCTGCTCTCGGCCTCCTCTGCACGCTGGGGAGGGTGGATTTTCTCCAAGAGCTTCCTCTTCTCCAAGGGGCTGGCTTTGACAGCCTGTCCCCACCGCCGCCCGACCTGCACTTTGCTGGGGAAAGAGCCGAGTGACACTGGCGGACGTTTCTTGGCAGGCTCAGACCACACTCCGCTGCTTCCTGCTCGGGCTGACGTCAGGCCCCGGCCCCAAATGCAAATCAGATTTTCCTTTCCATGAGCGCTTATTGCTCCAGCCTGGTTGCCAAACTGCGAGTTTCACATGATGGAGGCGAGAGGCGCTTTCCTGCCTGTTACGCGCAGCTGGAGTTGCCGCCCGGCTGGGCAACAGCGGCTCCCGGAGCCCGATGTGCGCAGGGCAGGGGCGATGTGCGGAGGGCAGGGGCGATGTGCGGAGGGAAGGGGCGATGTGCGGAGGGAAGGGGCGATGCCCGGCAGAGCCCAGGCGTTGGCTGTGTCTCTGGGGCAGGCAGCTGCTGGTCTGTTCACCCACAGGGGTACAGATAGGTGTGTTTAAAAACTTAGATCCCCCCAAGAGCTACACAAACCGTGCTCCCCGCTGTGCTGGGTGCCGTACACATGGGGATTGAGAGTTTCAGAGCTCTCACACGATCTAAGACACGCACCCCACCGGAGAGGGCGGTCGGAAGCACGGCCAGCTGGCACCGAGCAGGGATCCTGCTGCCGGGATTTTACAGCCGTCGCAGCACGCACGATTTCACTTACTATATGTAGTGTGGTAGCAGACACAGGGAGTAAGTAAAAAACATCTAAAATGGTCATATGCCCAGGTCTCACGAGTCAAGGATCAGGTTTAAAATAGTTCTTAAAGTCAATAATTTATCTAAATTTTTAGTTTTTCCCCTTTTTTTTGTATTTAACCTGCTTTTGAGAAAATTTTGTAACTAACTGATTTGCCAGTGTACATGCTACAAATACTTCTGGCAAAATTATCTACTTGCAGAGCTTCAGAGCTCTGCCATCATGGGACAGCAGTACACAACTGTAACCCATTCCTCTTCCTGTTCATATTTAGCCCTAGGTCTCTATTAATTGCAAACAGTACTGTAAGATTTGAGAGCTTTAATTTACTATTTCTTTATAATCTGCCTATATTTTACAATACAGCTAACTCTTGTTTTCAGTATCAAACTTTCAAACTGTGGCAGTTTTCAATAATCTTGCCTCAGAAATTACGAACCTTTCAAGTACCATTAAAGTAACGATGAATTTCTGGTGCCCACGGTGGCAAGGAAAAGCTGAAAAAATATTGTATTAATGTAGCTACAAGGTCAAAAGACAGAAAAAAAAATCCCTAAACAAAACTAGCCAAAGTGTATTATCAGTTAAAATATCACAATTTACAAATTGCCTTGGGACCTGGCTGTTTTAGCAGTAGCACTACTTCAATGTTTTTTTCACTCCCTTTTCCCTGCTTACTGTCCCTCTTGCACATACCCAAATTCTCTGTCACGGGAAGGTGATCAGAGCATCTCTGAAAGTTGTGTAAGACAAGACTGAAATTTGTGTTGCAAAAATTAGATAAAAGCAGGAAGAAAAGGACACTTCTTTCCCTTTGGATAAGGGAAAACGTGTGAAACCTTTTGGACTATCTGCCTCATGGGAAAACAAGGAGAAAAAAATGCACCTACCTGTACCTACTGCTTCAGTTTCGCACTAAACATGAGCTGTAATGAGGGGTTTTACAGGTAATCCAATTTACCTTTTCAAACGCAGACTAGAGTGATCCTATACGCTCCTGTTGTTCAGCCTCCACTTTCAACCAAAGAATAACAGGGTATTAGGCAGGACTCTGTCCTGCTGTGTGCTCTCCTGGAGCCCTGCACGCCAAACAAATGTTGGAATAATTGGTAATTTCTCTGGTGTGTTTCACCTCCAGCTGTGAGCGGCCACCTCCCGCAGCAGCACGTTCCCACCGCAGCGCGCTCCTGGCGAGCTGGAAGGTTCAGTCTGGTCCCGGCCCCTCGCTCAACTCGCGGCTGCTCCGGTCTCTGTCAGTGGGGCAGTGCTATGACTCCGACTGAAAACTGCTCACATGATTCATGTAGTTGTCACAAGCTAATGACAACTTTCACTCATTACTAATCTAGCTGAGTAACTAGTAGGAGGCTCCATTTTCCACATCTCGGAGCCAGCTGGGGCTTTTCTCTACTGCTGTATTATTCTGACCCAAAGGAGCACCCCAGAAGAGGACATGTACTTTCTTGCATGTGTTCAGCATTTCTCCAGAAGCTTACCTATCTATAACATGTTTTTGTTGTTTATTTTTTTAACATATTTTATCAATAGGAGTTCTTTAACAACCAAAAAAATCCTAGTATAGCATTTACACACCCACTTTAACAACTCTAGTGAACAGGCTTTTATGTCAATTACTTCCTTACATCTGTCAGTGCCTTGCACTCTGAATAAATACTGAACCCATGGGTTTGGCTGAAGGATGAAAACCAAATGATTTGAG